>PVLA01001334.1:0-371557 GCA_004027455.1 Hydrochoerus hydrochaeris
CTTAATTTAAATTTCAACATTATCGTTTTATATTCTATTTTTCAAAATTTAAATATTTTAAGTAGTTTCTTATAGTATTCAAATTAATCCTAAATGTGCAACTTTCCTGCACTTCTTATCCTGAATTCTCATGACTTTTCTTACAGATTTACTCCAGAATAACTATTGTTATTGTATGTTATTTTCTTGTATTTCTTTTCTATTTTTCTTTCTTCTATATTTTTATTGTGGATATATACAACATCATCATTTATGATAATTGGATCATTTTTAATTATTAGTTGTTTTTAATATGTCAGCCCATTTGTAACTGCTAACAAATTTTCCTGAGTAACTATGAAATGAATGATTTATGAATACCTTAGTGGATATTAATTCTCACATATACTATTTTAGAACACTTCTTCACAGGTACTAGTAGCTTTCTCATCAATGTTCTTTAGATTTTACTTTTACTTTTACACAAACTGTGTAAGACGGTATTTCATGTAAGTAATCAGATACATGCCTACACATGCCTTCTTTATCCTTGGTAATTTGTCAGGTAGAACTCTTGACAAACCAGTTTAAACACCATAGACCCAAACAGACCCATATTTAAAACAGGTACCTAGGGCTGGGGGTGTGGCTTAGTGCTACAGTTCTTGCCTTATATGCCCAGGGTCTTTTGTTTGATCTCCAATAAAACAACAACAAAAACAAAGCAAAAAAAAACACACACACAAAAATACAGGTGCATATTGACTTGCAAATCACTGAAGTCAACAACCTGTGAGGTTGGTTTGGAATAAATGATATAAACATGTAAGCATAAAAGTCATCTGTTGAATTAATCGACACACATTTTGTAGTCTAGTATCAGTCTTTCATGCACCTAAGGCTAAAATGAAGATGTCTTGTTTGCTCAGGATCTGAGAAATCGTCTATCAATAATTGTCAGAGAAAATAGATTGTGAATTTTAAAAAAATGAGAAGAACCTTTACTGGAGATAATACTTAAAGTTGCATGTGGGATTCTGAAATGCCAGTAACATATGGCCCAAGTAACCATAGTTATTTACCAATTCTACAGTGAAGAGTTTATGAAGGAAAGACACAGCTTTCTCTCCATCTGTCTGTCTCTCTGTCTCTCTCTCTCTTTCCCTCACTCTCTTTCTCTCTGTCCCTGGGAGTCACAGGATAAAAATGTTAACTTATGAATGATATATCTTTTTGTGACAAAGAACACTGTCAGAATTGAATATTGGAAGGTTGAAGGGACAAATGAAAACTATATTACACAATCCATTTTACTCAGCATTTAGTTACACTCAACTAAAATAAATGGTTGTACAGTTATGTAAACAGTGCTGAGAATATAGCTCAGCAGCACAGCATCTGCCTGAGCTACAACCCTCTGTGAGTTCGATCCCCAGCACTCCACCCACCAAAAACCATTTATGTGAACAATGAAAAATGAATGGAAAGTCATTCGTTATAGAGTTGTTAATTTTTCATTTCTGAATAACTATGCAGAAAGTAATACTCTTTTCTTCTTAAAAACTTACATTGTTTGGAGTTGCTGAAAATTTCAAAAATTATTGTATTATTTTTGAACATATAATTACCACATACATTACTGATGATATAATGATAGTTTCAGACAGGCATGCCAACATTTTATATCTGACTCATGTTTTTGTTCAAATCCAAGTACAATGAGCAACAGAAGACAGAGAACATTACAGTTATCAATTTAAAAATTAACGCTGATTTTTGGGCTTATATTGAGAAATTGTATTCCTTTGTACTCGCATTTTCATAGGTAATGTTTATGAAGAAGATCTAAGTCCCCGAAAAGCTGGGTCAAGACCACATCTTAATGACAACAAAATCAAACACATTTCTTATGCTCTTAGTCCTACAGTGGCCCGTGACCTGCTTTTCCTAGCTATTCATAGTTTATACTTAATTTCAATTTCAAACAGATTCTTTTCCTCAGATCCAGCTCCTCAGCACCAAAGCTTTCACAGATTTCCTTCATCTGTTGTACATCCTTTGCAAGGCAACCTTGAGATGTATGTTTGGAGACCAATTAAATGTTTCATGAATCATACCTAAAGGAAACTCAAATTACATTTAAACTTTTAAAAACCACTTTAAAAATATGTCACTGTTAAAATAGAATGTAACTTAAGGAATGTCAATCTTCCCTTTAGTGTAACGCCAAACAAAAACTAGCTTGTAATGCATTATCTGCATAAATCAATCACTGTGTTTAAGCATAACCCTGATATACATGTACTAAGCCTCTCCACTGTTAATGAGCCTAAGATATCTGCAACTTCCTGAACATCAGCGTGTCTCATCTTTTTTAATTCCCTCAATTAGAATTTAACTTCAGATATCTGTATTTCAGTTTTCACCTAACCAAGAAATATTCTATCCCTATATTTACACTTATAGCCAACACGACACCAGTAATTTTTTTCATTATTATTAGAACACAACAGTAGTAACAGTTCTTACCAAGAGATAGCATGTATTAAGTCATTGAAAAGCCAGGTATTATATAACTAGATTTTTTCTCAATATCACTAGTAAAAAATCAAACAGTGAAACAATGATTTCTGCAATGCTTTCAAGTTTAAGATACTGAAATGCAGATGATTTGTGCTAGATAACACAAGGACAGGGGCAGAATTTTAAACAATAGCTCTAGTTTTCTTACTACACCAAAAATATTATTGTTTTATTAACTTAAAAAGACAAGCTCCACCATTTTACATTTCAACCAATAGCTTTAGATGTCTGTATATTTGTTGGGGTCAAGCATGGATGCGAGGAAAATTGTTTCACCCTTTGCTAATAAAATTAATACACAAAATAAGGCCTGATATACTATACAATCTATGATTTCTGACTTAAAATTTGAAAATAATTTTTTGACAAAATACATAAACAAATGCTGTGAAAAAATCCTCTCAGTGTAGCATATATTATCTTTCCTTTTATTTGCTCTATAATATAAATTAATTCAATTAAAATCAAAATAAAAAGTGGTAGTATATTATATTATATTAATGATTAAAACTATAAAGTATGGCCTCACTACAGGGCCTGAAGCACTGGCTCTCAGAGAATTTAGATGACTTTTGAAGATAACAAAAGGCATGATGGCAGCCATGATTGATGTCCCATTATCTTGATTTGAAGACTTGTACCTCTTACACTGTTTTGTTCTGATTGACTTTATTCTGTTTTATTTTGTTTGTTTTTTTTCTCTTAAAAATAAGAACAAGAAGTCAGAAACTTAATTATTTTAAGTCCTTCTAAATTTTCATTTAACTATGAAGAACAGGTCTATCTTTATCAACAGTCACTGCACTTTCTACAGCCACAAAGCAATTGACAGATTTATTGCAATTAAGATCATAAAAACATTCACTTGAAAACCAAAAAGCATGAGAAAAAATATACACATATATTCATACCTGAGTCACATCTCATTCCTTTTCTCTGTGACCAAAGAATCTCTTATAAGTAAGCAACAAATACTGGTTAGCTTAGGCTCAAGTAAGACATTTGATACCTGGAGAAAAATAAGCAGGAGAGTGAATAAGCAGTAGTCACATTTCTGAAGAATGAAGTTGGTAGATTGCAAGTGACAGGTTCAATTACTGGTCCATGGACCACTGACACATCTGCCTTAAACTCTGAGGAATGGGCAGTAGTAAAAGGATGAATAACTCTTAAGATTTAGAGAAAATATGTAAGCACTCAGGCAGAAAATTAGCAATTACATTTCATGCCATCAGTAATAACTATTTCAACAAAGATCTTAGGTGAACGTCAGACTGTGTGACAGTATATCAACCATTACACCTGTGTTCAGTCAGGAACCACATCCCTCAGTGCGATACTGAACAGTTCAGTTCAAATGTGGCTTGTTCTGTGATAAGCAAGATGGCTGACATCTGCACAGAAGCATTCAAAAGCAATTGACTACAAGGTTGTGATGCTGACTGCTGAAAAGAGGAAAATTCTGTAACATTCAGAGTTGCAATTTTTTTCAAGTTTATCCTTTGACACTTTTCTAATTCAGTAATAAATTAAAATATAATTTTTTGAAGATAAAAACTCACATCAGGAAATCTGCAAGAATGCATTACAGAGGAATTTCTCAGACTTTTAGAGAAAAATCTTCAGTTAAATCAAATATTAAATTTGATAAAAAATATATTTATTATATTGTTTCTGTCTGAGAATAAAGGAGTAAGCCAATAGATGAAAACTTACAACAGAAACATCAGTTTCTAATGTATTACCTTCTCTATGTTCATTATTTTAAATATGTTATAAAATTTTAAATGCAGCCAACAAATGTTTAAAAATATACATATTTATTTATTTATTTATTTATTTATTTATTTATTTTTGGTACCTAGGATTGAACTCATGACCTTGCACTTGCCAGGTGGGCACTTATGCCATTGAGCTAAACCCCTGGCCTTATTTTCTTTTATTTTTAATTTTTTATACATACTTATTTAAAAAGTAAGATGAAAATTATAATTGAATCCATGTGAATAGATATTAACTTAGTGCAAAATCCTGTCATAAATACTTTTACACTGAGACACACATAAATAAATACATGCAATAGAAAAAAAAAACAAGCTTGTAAAAAGTTTAAAGATGAGTAATATGCTAACAATTCACTAATCAGGAGATTATCACATAAAAATTCTATAAGTTATTCCTTAGTTTTTCTATTTAAGGATCATGATTAGGTGGTGTGTAGAAATGCAGCCTTAAATACAATAAAACAGCAGCAAGATGTTACTCAAAATCATTCAGGTATAGAAGCTACAAATTGTGTATTTCCATTTGGGCACACATACAACTTTTTAAATATTTTTGGGGAAAAATAGAAAAGTAAAATTATATTCAATTTAATAATTATATGAATTTCATTGTCTTTACATAAAATTCCTTCTGATGCCTCAGGTCTAATGTATATTTTGTCTAATACATGATTACTACATGATATATTTTATATAAATGTGTTTTATATGAATAGTATATAAAATATGTATAAATACTGTATTTCATATAAGTTGAGTATAATTTGTAATACCTAATATATTGTATATTATAGATAAGCACAGCTGTATTATAATAAAATGTAATTATTGTTCAAATCTCAGTGTTATATGGGAAGAAACATAGTATAATGGAAACATAATTCTTTTTTAAAAATCCATCCAGAATTGCTTAAACAAGAGAAGAATCTCTGCTCACATGTAGTTCTGTCAGGTACAAATATAGACAAACATTGACACCAACACAAACACAAACAATAAAAATAATGAGGAAAATTATGTAAATATGTAAGATATTTAAACTGCTTTGCAAAGTACAATATTTCATATACTTCATATAAGAAAAAATGAAAATATAGAATGAGAATTTAAGTTGCCTTGTAAAATAGACATAGTTTCAAAAAATGATGTTTGAACCAATCATGGAGAAATCACTGACATTTTAGATGATTTAGTGAAAAATTTTATATCACATTCAGGGAATTTTTTTTAATGAAGAGATTTTATTTATTTTTCTTGAATTTTCTAATGCATTGAGAGTACATGTATTTCTTTAGGTTTATATTCTTAAATCAGATATAACTATCATGTCTATATAAACACAGTTCCCTGATTATATTGTGGTGGCAACACATTAGCACTCCTCAGCATGTTAATCTTCTATACTAGAAGAAAGACAGAATCATAATATTTTTTTTTCAGATGCAAGGCTTCATTGTAAGCACTCATTTTGAGGTGTTTTTCAGAAAATCGGTGTTTTTCTGAGGTTGGTTGCACCCAGTTACTGTTTGTCACATGTGATTCCACCTCTTGTAATGTCAAGATTTGGGCAATGGGGATTGTCAGAAATTTCACGTTTCCTTTAGTTTTCCTGCTCACTACTCCTGATACCCGAAGTAGTTTTGCCTCATCTCCATCCTCTCAATGTTCAACTTCAAATAGCTATAAGGTTTGGAGGGTTCGAGTGACTTCTCATTAAGGGATAAATGATAGATTGATTCTTTTCTGTCTTTTCCGGAGCATTTACATTTTAATGGGGGATAATTCTTTCATTCATGAGGAATGAGTTCTATAATAGTGTCATTTTAAACTAAAGTAATAAGATAGTTTGAGGGGGACTTGGAATTGGGAAATCTTCATCATTTTTCTCAAGGTCATATCTCATTTCTCATTACTTTTCAGGGATCAAAACTTTACCCAATACTTTGGATTACAGTATCTACAAAGCTGGGTTTTGTCTCTCACAATCTTAAGTTATTTTCAGGAAATAATTTTTACACAGATTGAATCTCATTAACTCTTTCATATCACTAATGTATCCTTGAGTTCAAAGCTGTCATAATATAGAAAGTTTCTGTGGTAAGTAGAGTCAAAATATAAAAGAATGCAAGCAAAAATAGCATCAAATGCAAACACATAAAACCATAGAAAGTTCAGTGAGACAACCTAATCAGCTATCCTAGCAGTAATATTTATATACCTCCCAGCACTGTAGTAAATATTGTTTTATGTGCATACACTATGCCTTCAACTTCAAGGAGAGATGAGGTTTCTAAGAACTCTCCTGCTGTACAACTGTAGTAAATAAAATGTATAGTACTCTTATAACTATCCCAGAGAGGCATGGAGAATACATCATAAGCATTCTTATTCTTCCTTAAAAAAATTTTATGAATTGTAAATCATACATAATTCTAGGGAAAAGAAATACACATGAAACTTATTGACAGCTTATTTGTCTCTATACCACAAAAGTCTAAATTTTAGATTGCATTACCTTATATGACAGTTATATTTTTTATGATTTTATTTGCTATAAAACCACAGTCATTAGAAAACTAATTTAAAAAAAAATAAAGTGTTATCCATTGGCTGAATCCATGGATATTAACAAATTGAGTTGAGATGGAAAATTCTAGTTGAGAACAGAAGGCTCCTAACCTCTAATGGGACATGCAAAACTGAATATACTTTCACAAAAATCATAGAATTATTGGTTTTAAACTAAATTAACCAGTTATTAATCATACAACTCATCAACCAATTCATAAAAAGCTCAATGAATGTCACCAACTTCTGCATAAATGAAATAAACTGTCAAATATTAATATTCTGCACATAAGTTTTAAATATTTATTTTAGTTATATGAAACTGAAAAGTATAGTTTTTTTCTGTACAATGGATATTTATGTTTAACACTATCATTTTATAAATATTTTGTAAGTTGAATATAATTTACATTTCAATGATTGACTAGAGTTTAGATTATAAATATTATTTTTTTAATTCCTCCAAGTCCCACATAGTTATTTGAAATTATACCCATCAAGGAAGAAAATAAAAAGACCACTCCATTTTCCATAGGTTTCATAGTTAAAACTGAAGATGAATTAACTTTTCTGGAGAAGTTTGTATGTGATGTTGTCTTTGCCTTCAAATAAAGTGCCAAGGATTGGGGATATAGCTCTATAATAGAACTCTCACCAGTACATGGGTTAGATTCTCAGTATCACATACAACACATGTGTGTGTGTACACACACACAGGCTAAACTGGCAAATCTGATATTTTTGAAGAAAACTAAATTTTAAATGCATGTATTTTAGAGAGTGAAAATGTATCCACACCTCGACAAATGGAAGATAACTTTACAGAAGCAGGAATTTGTTTTTATTTCAGTTGGAATAATTTTTAGTTATTTAAAAATTTTAGATACAGTCTTCACTTTTAGAATAAATGAGTTTCCTTAAAATTTTCCTGGAATGCTTAAATTACTTGGCAAAGCATAAGAACATTCTAAGTCACTCCTGCTTCCTTCTTCCTGCCTTGCTCTATGTCCTGTTAAAATAACAAGCATCTGCAGTTTCTGCCCTAATGATGAAGGAGGCATTTGGCAATTTTGTTTTAAAAATGTCATTAGAAATGATCTGTACTTTGTTCATGTGACATGAGTCAGAGAGAAAGGAAAATAATTTTTAATAATGTCTCTTTTTCTGGAGAAATAGTCTTTACACTGTACCAGAGAAGGAAGTTTTCAATTTTGCTTAATGCACAATATTTTTTCAGCAGTGTATTCAAGTCAAATTTTATCTGAATTGAAAGACCATTAGCAAGGATAATAGATGAACTGGTAACTCAAAAAATCTGGTACACAGAAGCTAATGAAGGTATACAGGCCCAAATTCAACATAACATTTATTAAGAATAAATATTCCCTGTCAAACATTCAATTTAGTTATGTTTCCTTGTCAGAAAAAAATCAGAATGTGCTCAGTGCAGAAAGTTTCATGTAAATGTAAAGATAAACAATTCATTTTCCTTTTTTGCTTTGTGGTTCTCCTACATTCTTATCACTGAAGCAAAGTATATCAGTGTAAGCTAAAGGTGAACTAAACTCCAAAAAAACATCCTCTCAACAAGCCCCTATGTTTGTGGAAATAGCAGGTGACAGTGACTTGCCTCCACGACTTCAGAGGAACATGAGGAGAGATTATTTCTTCAGCTAGAAAATCAGGCACCTGTCAAGCTATGGTGTAATGAAGAAATTGAGCGCTGCCCACACAGTTGGCTTAGCTTTTAGCAAATCTAAGTCCCAGACATGTAAGTCTGCAAAGCTCCGAAAATGTAAACTCTAACAAACAAAGCTCATAAAACTACCTTATTCTTTCTTAAACTGGATAGTAAAGTTAAATAACTGCTGTAGTAAAAGACTCCTTTACAATAGATTTTATAGTTGACAAGCAGAATTTGTACAAAATTTATTTCATAATGTAATTTCCTCACTATACAACTCACAATGTCATGTCTTACTAAGTATTTATTGGAAAATACATTGGGATATATAGTAAAAATACCCAATCACACATGAAGTGTGAGACCATTATGAAGCCTGCTTCTCAAACTTGGATATATACAACACTCCCATACACCTACTCTGAAAAGAAGCTATATAGTGATATGTCAGGCAAAATCGTGAATGTTAAAAAAACAGTGCTCCTTTTGGAGCTCAGATTTATTCAAAGATGTAAGAAAATACCTTAAATTTTAATTGTTTATATCATGCCATATATGAAAGGAAATCCTTTTGCATGTATGATACATGTTATTTTAAAGTGTCTTCTTATTGAATGAGCAGCAAAAACTATCACAGGCTAACATTCCTTATTAACAGAAAGTTAGTCATGATATTATCCTTAACCTATATAGCTTCAGTTAGCAATAACTTTAACTGGAAAATTAGTAACATGTATTAATAATCAATCTAAAACATGAGACATCCATATATTTCTTTTAAATACACATTTTAGATATTTGAAGATGCAACTGTTCTTGCACATAGCTTCTTAAATAGTAAATCGAGCAATAAATATCCTTCTTTAAGTAGATAACCAAACATTTGTATCCTGGGCATATTAGGATGATTTAACCAAGGAAAATACATTTAAAAATACAAGTATAAATTGTATGTATTTGTGTAGCATTTCAAATTTCTTTGTAGTTATATATAAACGCTCTTTATATAGTTAGAATCTTGAAAATTAAATTAATTTGCTGAATTCTAAACTTTAGCAATGGCTGGATACATTATTTTTCTAGAGCAAGCCAACCATGTGATCAAAAAATGGCTTTCCCAGACTTTTTTCAACTAAATGTTGATGCTCATTCTCTGTAAAACCTAAGGGAAAGAGAGGTGTGCAAAAAACTGTTTAACTTAAAGTTGGATTAAAGCATGATCCTTGATCATCTTTTTTTTTTTTTGGTTCTTGTTGATTCTTTATGTTGAAGCTATTTGATGAAGATAGAAAAATTTGTAAATGGTATAGAAGTACTCAATCTGTTATAGGAATGCAAAAATATGCATGACTGCATACCTCTCTGGATGAACTTAAAGTCAAGTAAAACTAGCATGGAAAGGACTTTCATACAATTGTTTGTATCAGGAACACCTTGAGAGAATTCTCTGCTTTAGATATTAGATAAATAATTTGTAAATTCTTATCACATGATTAATTTGCCATATATTTATTCAGTGGCATCCATGTCTAGATATTGTGCTTACATTTGAAAATGCTAAGTTACAGTAGAATATTATGTTATGGTTTGTCCCTAGGTAACATAAATTGTTTTACAATGAGACATTTTCAGGAAAAGAGGACGAAATTATAAAAATAATTTTTTTAAAAAAAACATGTTTTAGAGATGACTTAAAAGGAGAAAGCAAATATTAAGTAAATTTTAAAGACTACTGGGAATGCCACTCACGAAGTGGAGCAATGAACAGTGTCTTTTTACATGATGTAGGAGAGACAATAATATTAGCCAGACTAAAAGAGCAGTGTATTTCTAGGTAGGAGAGGCTAGAATTTCCATCACGCTCTTTCATCCGTGCAACGGAATCACTGTCATATGCCAAGGATAAGAGCAGTCAGGAATGATATGGTCAAATGCCAACTTGGATATTAATAACCTCAGTTATTATTATGGAGGCCATTAGTCACTTAATGCATAGATTTTTCTTAAAAGATCTTTTTCCAAATTAAACATTGATTTTGATTTAACATGTAAATTGGTCAGGCGACTTATAAAATTTTTATATTCTTTTGTTGTTTTAACCATTATTAGAATTCTTTTTTCCAATTATTAAAGGCATATTAAAATGCCAAGAAACAAGTCTATTGAAAATGAATAAAATTTTAATATTAAAAAAGAAGGCCAAAAATAGCAAGACCCATGCACTTTATTATAATGTGATTTTAAAATTCAATGATATAAGGAGAAAAATGTCCCCCATTCATGTTAAAGGCTATAAATTTGTGATTAACATGCCTAGGAAATATGAAAAAAACTATAAAAGAGAATTTTTGCAATATTAGGGAAATAAAAAGTAATGATTTAGTGAAATATTTAAATTAAAAAATGATGAAATATGAATTTAGCATCTAATGTTCCAATCTCTGTGGACAGACTTACTTTAAATTTCTTCATAGAAATTCATCATTAAGATAATAAAACTTTATTTTAAAGCAGTACTATGATTAAGTATTGGATTACTCATTACACATGTAAGTCAGTGGAGTATGCCTGTCAATATGTACACAACTGAACAATGTAAATTTTCTGATGTACATAAGTAAGCAGGTAAAAACAGAACATTAACATACTATCATCAAGACTTAAAATAAATGGGAAACACAGAAATATAGCAAATATGGAAAGGCTATGAAAAGTACAGGAACACAGAAATTTCAGCTTTGAAAGAATCTTATGACACAGAAATTCTATAACTGAAGATTTTCCAGAAAGTCTCTCTCTCTCTCTCTCTCTCTCTCTCTCTCTCTCTCTCTCTCTCTCTCTCTCTCTCTCTCTCCCCCCTCTCTTTTTCTCCAAGCTTCCTTCATCCAGCTGGTTTTTTAACTCACAATTGCATATTCCTATTTACTGATAAAATCTACATCCTCTAAGGTAGATGAATTCACAAACAAAACTGTAGATCTCTGAAAGCCTGAGGCTTTCTGTACTTCCTATACACTGACCTACTCCTAGAGTTGTCAGAAGAATATACATCCTTGTAACAGTGAGTTAGCAAAGGAAATATTCAAGCTATATAAAAACATAACATTAAAATGTAAGAAAAATGTGGAAAAATTGAATTACAAGTTACAAATTTTATCAGAAATCTATCACAATGGTACACATGAAAATTATGGCATCATTTTCAGTGAATTTAAAAAGTACTCATAAATTGCTTCTACCAAGTAAACTCGGGAGTGTTCACAGAGATACAAGTCAAGAAAGGCATGATAAGAAACATAAGGTAAAAGTAACTGGAAGCATTTAACACATAAAGACAGAGAGAAACTATAAAAATCATACAACTTATGATAGAAACATTTAAAGAAACACCACAGAGAAAAGCATACAATAAAACAAAAGGAACATAAATGATAAAATGAAAAGCATGATCTACAAATAAAAACTTTTAAATGATTAGTAATAAGGTAGAAAATTTGTAATAGTGCATAAAATAATAATACATATGAACAAACAAAACAAAACAGAAATTCCCATTACATTAAAGAAGTAAACGAATATGAGATGACTTTACTGAAAGCAGATTTTTTAATAATATGTTTAAAATATAGATATGTAACTACTTACATATTACAAACGTGAGGCACTTGAGCATGCCTGATAATGTGTACAAAACTGAAGAACATAATTCTGTTATGGAAATAAGCAAGTAAAAATAAAGAATGAGAAATAAAAGTGCTGTCATCAAGATTCCTTCAAAGATTATTTCATTTAAAGAATCATTCAAAGAACATTTCATTCAAAATCATTCAAGTCATTCAGAAATATTTAAAAAGTTAAAAATGCCACATGGGTCCTTTCAACTTAAAAAAATGAAATACAATTCTGACACTGGAAAAATAAAAATATTTCAAATGCAACTGAACATGACATAACCCCAAATTTAAAAATTTGAAAGAAATTATTAAGCCACGTTTCAGTAATTAAAAGGCTATTTTTTCAAAATATTAAAAGAAATTTGAGTGAAAAAATGCAAAGACAGAGGCTTAAAAAAATGGAAACTATAAGATAATAAACTTGAATTTATACAAAAGCAGTGTATATGAAAATTTAACAATTTGATGACTTAAGAAAGAGTGGAAATTGATTTTTAAAAATCAATAATTTTGAGTTGGGGACTTCGTGGACTAAAAGTCTGCCTTGCAAGTGTGCAGTCTTGAATTTGATCTTTGGCACCAAATTTTTTTTTTAATTAAAAATTAAAAAATAAAAAATATCAATAATCTTTACCGTAGATGATAAGAAACTGTTCATTTGAAGAAACAAAAGAAAAAAACAAACAAACAAACAAAATGAAGCTCAAGACATCCAAGTAAAATCACATTATAAAATATGGAACTCAAATGTTTGCATGTTTTTTAATGTGGTTTTTAAAAATTATCAATTACAGTAGACTCAAAGTACAGCTATATACTTTGGAAGTAAGCTGATGAAAATTTTAAAAGAGGTGAAAACATCAAAGCAATCAGAATTAAGACATCATATACAGAAGGCTAACAATACGAATTATCAGTCACCTCTCACTAAAAAAAATAGAGAAGAGAAAATGATGTAAGCACATTCGTGAAGTAGAATATTATCCAAGGATTCTTCCACTGTGAAAGGTTCCTTCTTAAATTATGAAGAAATGAAGGCATTTGAAGATAAAAGCTGCACGAATTTTATTTAGCAAACCTACTTCAAAGGAAATGACTAAAGATTTTTGTCTGAAAGGAATTTAAATATGCAATATTTCTGTGCCTATAAAATATAGAAATATTTCATTGTGTATCAAGGAGATATAAAGGAAATAATTATTTGGTTTAAGATCATTCCTAATGTCCACGAGAAAAGTATTTTGATGGTATAATTTGGAAATGTGAACTGTGACTTGAATATGTGAACTATTTGTGTAAAATAAGAACAATTAAGTGAGAAAGAAAATGTTCCAATATTTTCTGTGAGGTTACAAGTTTAATTTTCAAACAAATACTACATCATATTACCAAAAATCTTAGATAAATTGAATGAATTATTTTTTCAGTGTCAGAGTTTGTATTTCATGTTTTAAGTTAAAATGAGCCTTGTAACATTTTCAGTTTTTTAAAATATTCTTTGAATGATTTCTAGGGTGTAAAATGTAGTTATATATCTATATTTTCATCATATTACCAAAATTCTCTCCTTTAAATACAGTCATCTCAGATCCAATTACTTCTTGAACAGAGATAGAAATTGTAAATGGAGGTAGACATTTTGAGCCCAAGGGAAATAAAAAAAAAATTAATGTAAATGACATATGAACTGGCATGAGTTGAGCTAAAATGCTAAATTTGAAAAATGTATCCAAATATCTTTTGCTAATAATCAAATCAAAGTAAATGAAAGTATATATATTCTCTACTCTTTTTATCTGCTAATTTAACCTATGTGGCATACTCACAAGTGGTCAGAAGAGCATGTGTTAAAACTGTTATCAGGTATTTTGAATTGGTTAGTATTGGGACATAATATGAATGGTCAATGCTATAATAAATTCCTATGTACTAGTCTGTTCAGTCATTAAAAAGAAGGAGCATATTAATTAAGTACTAATAGAAAACAATATCAAAAATACCATGCTAGAAAAATCCAATTCTAGAACTACCATTCTCCCATTTATATAAAAGAGACAATGTAGTTGTGTAAATGTTCACTTTATAAGTGTAAATATTGGCTTAAACAAAATAATTAAAATCATTATATTTAATAAGGACATAGATTAACTTAGAATTTATAAAATTTTAGAAAGATCTAAATCTTATTTGGAATCTTTTGAAAATATGGTTATTTTCATATTCATTTACCCAAAAAAGTCAGTGCAACATTCTAATAAAACTTCAAAAAGTGAGTAAGATGCATATATTTTGGTACCATTTATTGGTATCTTTTAGGCTATAAAGGAATAATATTGTGTTAAATGTTTTCACAGCATCATTTGACCATGCTGAATAAATAGATAATACTTCATTTGTTAATTTATTTGAGCAAGTGTCACATGAAATCATTGATATGGATCAGAGACCCACATAAATAAGCATTTCTATGGTGAAAATATTTCAAGGGAAAACAATGAATAAATCATTTCTGAAGGGGGAAAATGATGAATCCACTCCAAATTATAATTAAAAACAAAATGATACTATAATTGCAATTAAGAAAATTTAAACTACACTTCACAATACAAAGAGCTGGACTACAAATCACCTCATATTTTGTTATAAAAGTGAGTAAAGAAGGAAAGAGATATAAAGGTGAAGACACTGCAAGAAACTCTCAATAGCACCTTTAAAATATATGAGGCCATTGGGAGAGTGTTGGAACTAGAGATGCTTAGGAGGAATTGAATTGAGGCTCAATTTTGAATTGCCCATTAGAGAACATACCAAGTATCTGTAGAAAACATATGATGGAAGTGAGGAACAGAGTTCACATAAGAGTTATATGAATGATTCTTGAGTAACAAAGGATTTGAGAAAGCTATTTCCCCTTTTGAAATTTTTTGAAAGAGAAAAAAAAAAGAACTATGACAATAATAATAAATTGTAAAATAAAAGCAAAATATTAACAGACATAATACAAAAATATTTTTAAAACTCTAATAATCTACTTTTAAATGAATCCCCAGTATCTACTCAGATTTAAACATACTTCAAGACAAATTACACTTACGTGGGTAAAATATCATTAAAATAATGCTATTAGGCTGAAAGACTAGAGGGTCCCCAGAGTAATTCTCTGACAGGAGAATAATTTGAGAAAAGAGATTAGCTCTCATTTTCTAACTGTCTATGTTGATATAGAAGAGAGTACATGACCTCTTAATTGAACTCAATCCAACAGTAGAAAGACTGAATTTTTAAACAGGAATGCATTTTAAAATTCATTTCCAGAAGTTAGTTTTTGATGAGATAGATGCATAAATTTATATAACTTTCAAAAGAGAATGTTTATCACAGATTACTCAATTATAATATTTTCCCCATTTTTAAAGTATATTTTAAAAGACAATTCACAAATTGTTCTTTTGTCAAAGTGAAAAATAAAACATAGTTTAAAAACATTATTTGGTGACTAAAATATAATTTTGAACATTTTATTATTCTTATGAAACATGAAACTAAATTAAAAATATCCTTTTGAGACAGACAGATCTGAAGCCAGGTCACATCTCTACCATGTAGTTACATATATACATATATATATATATATATATATATATGTATATATGCTGGGAATTTTCTATTTTTTTAATTTATTTTATGTTAAAGAGAATAAAACCACACAAAATAAAACAATAAAACCAATCAAAACAAAACAGTGAAAATGATACAGGATTTTGAAACAGGATAATAGAAACTCAACAACTGCTACCATAGTACCTCTTGTTATCTTCAAAATTGCTGCCTACACCATCAGACAATAAAATCAAACAAAACAGAACAGAATAAAACCAATAAAACAAAACATTTAATAAAGCAAAACAATAAAATGGAGCAAAGCAAAACAGAATAATACTGTGTTTCAAAAACAAGACAGAAGAAAATCCTCCATAATTACTATATTGCTTATTGTTATCCTCTAAATTAATGCTCAGACTACCAATTTTAGGCTTGCAAAGTCACTCAAATGATGTAAGCATTAAGTTGATCTTGTACTTCAATTGCTATGAACTCAGTCTGTTTTCCTCTGAATCAGTCAGTTGCTCATGAAGGGGTGGAGGAGAGAGGTTTTTCTCTTCCTATGTCCCAGCCTACATGCTGGCTGGCTCCTAAGAAGGGCACTTCTTGTTTCTCTTCCTGGTAACAGTTACTACTGGCTCACAGGAAGGGTGAATTGGCTTTCAGTTTTACCTCCTTGCCCATGGCTGCAACTGGCTCATGGGAAGGGTATTTCCTGTTTCTCCTATGCTTGTCTTTATATCACACACACACACTATGAAGAAATCACATTTAAAAAGAAAAAAAGATGCTGTCTTTATGCTTACATGGATAAATTTGAAGAAAAATTACACTAAGTTAAATAAGCTAGACAGAAAGATAAATGCTAATAGTGTCAATTATATATGGCATCTCAAAAAGTTAAACTCAAAGAATAATTGTTAAATGGTGTTTGTCAAGAACTGATGATGTTATTAATGGGAGAATTTGGTCATGTGGTGAAAATTTCTGCTGGAAGACAAACTCTGAACATCTAATATAAAATATGCTTAATGATAATAATGTATTGAGCACTAAAATTTGCTGAGTAGACCTTAAGTGTTCTTATAACACATACAAGCACATACAAACATGTGCATAAAATAAAGATTTTTTTGTGTTAAGTATGTTAATAAGCTTGTTTGTGATTATATATATATATATATATATATATATATATATATATAACAACTTGTGCACTTTATATGAAATCTTTTCTTGTAAATTATACCTCAGTAGAAAAAAATCTGAACAAGTTATCCTAAGAAGTTAGTTGCATCATTATGGTAATTTGTTTGTTATAGTTTAGCATTATCACAATACTCTGAACAGCTTGTGCTGTTACCAAGTTAATAATTTTTCCTGGCAAGTGAATATTGTCACAAAGTAAACAACAAAGGTTTGATTATGAATGAAAAGTTCCTCACAAAAAATATGTTTGAGAACATATTCAAAATATTCATATAATATGCCTTGAAATAAATTTGTAAGTACATGAAAAATTCTGCAATGTGGAAGACTGGTAATACAGTAACATATAGTTTAAGATGCTATGAATTGAATCAAGAAATAATCATGCTCATTTTCAATATCTAATCTGAAAGCATCACAGATTGGGCTGATGTTGTGGCTCAGTAATAAAGTGCATGCTTGGCATGTGTGAGGCCCTGGTCTTCATCCCCAGGACTAGGAACAAACCAAAAACAGTTACATCTTGCTGCAGCTTAAGTAATACAATGGATAATTTGTAAAAGAGTCCAAAATTTGGAGTTCATAAACACACACACACACACACACACTCCAGTGCAATCTTGAGGAATAAATGAAGATTTTGTTTTATTTATATCACATTATCATTTATCAGATTCCTTACATTTCTTTAACAACAGTAATTTCCTTAAGAGTATTCTAAGTGGTGCTGGGGATTTAGTTCAGCGGCATAAGCACCTGCTTTGCAAGTGCGCAGTCATGAGTTCGATCCCTAATACAAAAAAAAAAAAGAGTATTCAAATTATCTGTGATTTTCTTTTTTAAAAAATCTTATCTTTTGTATTTCTACCAACATTTCAGTTACTCACCTTTGTGTATCATCTCAATCTTCATTGTTTGCATCTTCAAGCTTAAATTTACATATTTTCATCAGTGGCATCTATAAATTTTAATTTTGAATGAATGTAAGTCCTGTCATAACATTTATTTAGATGTCATTTTTTAATTTCAGTTCAAAGGAGATATAATTTTAATTATATAAAAAGTTCTACATCACTTAAAACTCAAATGAATGTATGCATATAATAGTTTAACTTTTAACTACTACACTTATAATTTTACTCTATTTTTGATAGGTTAAAAATGCAAAAATTTCAAGCATAAAATAAATATTCCAAATGGCACAAATTGATTTACATATTAACTTCATTGTTAATAAGAATTTAATTACAAAAATACATAAATAATTTTATTCCTTAAGTATGTGATAACATAGAAGTTAAGTTACAATTTAAGTGTACTGTTTTACTTCTTAAAATTAAGGAAAATAATAGTCTTGGGGTTTTGATTTTACAAACAAACTGAATTACGGAAAACCTCTAATCCAGAAAGCATGAGATTTTTCATGTCTTCCTCAGAAATCAACCTATAAAATGTATACTATTCCAATTATATAGGAGAGATAAGAGTTTCAGAGGACCGACTTGATTTCAGATATCCAACTATTAAATGAGTCTCAAAATTATACATTTTGACCATAAATAAGGTAAAAATTAGGCCAAAGCAGGAATTTAGTATGTTATAAAAGGAAAGAAAAGCAGAATAACACATTTTTAATTCAAAACTATGCTACAAAATGTGTGATTCAGTGAATCTGAAATAGACACAGAAACTAAAAATATGTTATCTAACCATAGAGAACTTTGCATATACAAGTTAGCATAAATTAAAGAGATTATCTATAAGAGATTATATATATATATATATATATATATATATATATATATATATATAAAATTTATTTGTACAATTTAGATATATATATATATATATATATATATATATATATATATGTAATGATGTTTTTATCATATGGAATTTGTACCTGTACATGATACATTTTGATTCTCTTTGTCTCCATCTCCTTTCTTTCCTTCAACTCCTCTTCCCCTCCATTTTTTAAATTATTGTTTTATTTCTTTTTCCTTCTTTCCATTCCCCTTACCCCTTTCCTAGTTCCTTTTTCCTTTTGGACAATATCTTCCAATTTCACAGTATCTATTGTATATTTTGTTCCTTACATACGCTTTCAATTTCTCACACCAAAGAGTCATTTTGATATTTACACGTGAGTCCAAATTTATTTCACTTAAGAATATGATGTCAAGTTGCATGCATTTATCTAGAAATGAATCTAGCTTATCATTCTTTATGGTTGAGTACTAATTCATTGTATAAAAAGACATCTTTTTTGTCCATGCCTCAGTTGTTAAGCATTTGGGTTGTTTCCAAGATTCAGCTATTATGAACAGTGATGCTATGAACAAGGGTGTGTTTATGTTTCTGTGGTATGATGTTTTAAATTACTCCAAGAGGATACCCAGGAGGGATACAGCTGTATCAAATGACACCTTTTATATTAGCATTACTGAGGAATCTCCACACTGATTTTCATAGCTATTGCACCAGTCCACTTTGCCAACAATAGAAGACAAGTGTTTCATTTCCCCACAGCCCTGGCAGCGTTATTGGTTGATTTCTTGACAATAGCCATTGTTTTCTGGAGTAAAATGGAATATCAGCATTGTTTTAATTCATATCTCTTGAGTGATCAGTGATACTGAAGAGTTTTTCATATGCTTATTTGCCATTTGTATTTCTTACATCTGTGAAGCACTTGTTCATCTCAGATGCCCATTATTGGATTGGGTTTTTAAATTTCAGAGTTGTGATTTTTTTTTTAGTTCTTTATATGCTCTAGATATAAATTCTTTGTATGAGGGAAAACTGGATAAAATATTGTACAACTCTGTGGCTTCTTTTCACTCTCTTGTTGATTTTGTTTGTTGTGCACAAGCTTTTTAATATGATGAGATGTCATATTTGATTCTTTGTTTAATTTTCCATGTGATAGGCTTTTATTCATGAAATCCTTGCCTAAATCTATGTCTTCAAGAGTTCTGTCTATCCTCTCTTCCAGGAGATTTAGTGCTTCTGTTTTAATATTTAGATCTTTGATCCATTTTGACCTCACTTTAGTTCATGGTGATAATCATGGGTCTTATTTTAGTCTTCGGAATAAGGAAAGTCTGTTTTTGAGTCCAGTTTACTAAAGAAGCTCTCTTTATTCCAGTGAATGTGCTTGTCTATTTGTCAGAGATAAGGTGGCTGAGTGTGTTTGGAATTCTTTCTGCATCTTCTAATGTAATCCACTGATCCTCAGATCTGTTTTTTATGCACCAGTACCCTGTTGTTTTTATCACTGAAGTTTTGTAGTACAATTTTACTTGATGGATAGTGATGCCCCTTGCCCTTCCATTGCTGTTGAGAATTACTTTTGTCTATTCTAAGTATCTCCTCATTCCAAATGAATTTTAGGAATGTTTTCTCTAGTACTGTGAGGCACATTAGGATGCTACTGGTACTTTAATTGGGATTGCATTAAATCTGTATAATAATTTTAGGACTATCACCATTTTCACCATGTTGGTTCCTACTATCCATGAGCAATGGATATCATTCCACTTTCTGATAGTCTCTTTAATCTCCTTTCTCAGAGTACTGTAATTTTCAATGTATAGATTTTTACTTCATTAGATTTATTTTTAATATTCCATTTTTTGGATGCTATTATGAAATGTGTGCCTTCCCTCATTCCTAAGTGAGTTTATTATTTTTTGTACAGGAATGCTATGGAATTTTGTGTGTTGATTTTGTAACCAACTACACTACTAAATTTGCTTGTTAAATCCAAAAGTCTGTTGGTGGAATTTTGATATTTTCTATGTCGACAAATGTGTCATATGCAAATAATGATAATTTAACTTCTTTTTTGCCTATCCTTATTCCCATTATTTCTGTTTCTTGTCTAATAGCTCTGGCTAATATTATCAGAACTATATTGAATAGGAGTGATGATACAGGACTTCCTTGCCTTGTTCCTGATTTAAAAGTGAATGCTTTTGTTTCAGACTATCTAGTATGATACTAATGTTTGGTTTGTCATAGATTTTTTTTCCCGTTTTCTATAGGGCTATTATCATGAGTGGGTGTTGGACTTTGTCAAATGCTTTTTTCTGCCTCTATTGAGATGATCACATGATTTTTGCCTTTGACTCCACTAATACGGTATTTTTCATTTATTGATTTGTGTATGTTGCTTCCATGGGATGATTTCTACTTGGTAGTGGTGGTGTGTAATCTTGCTGATTTTCTGCATTCTGTTTGCCAGTATTATAATTGAGGGTTTTTGCATCTATATTCATTAAGAAGATTGGCCTATAGTTTTCTTTTCTGGTTGAGTCTTTCTCTTGTTTTGTGATCAGGGTAATACTTGCCTCCAGGAATGATTTTGGAAGTATTGCTTCTATTTCAATTTCATTATAGAGTTTTAGCATTTGTGGCATTATGTCTTGAATCCATTAGAATCTAGTCCTTTTTTGTTGTTAAGTTTTCAATTACATTTTCAGTTTTATTGAGTGATACTGGATTATTTAGAATTTTTATGTCCTCCTGATTCAGTTTAGTCAATTCATATATTTCTAGAAATCTAAACATTTCTTCTGTGTTTTCCATTCTATTAGAGTACAAGTTCTCAATGTAGGTATTGATGATCTGCATTCCTGCAGAATCTGTTATGGTTTCACTCATTTCATTCCTAATTACATGAATTTGCGTCCTTTTTTTTTTGGCTTTTTTTGATTAGGTTGGCTGAGAGTTTATTGATTTTATTTATTCTTTCAAAGAACAAATACTTCAGTTGATTGATTCTATTGGTTTCTTTGTCTCAAATTAACTCATTTCTGCCCTTTATAATTTTATTTCTTGTGTGAGGTTTGGATTTGATTTCTTTCTCTTTTTCTAGAAGTTTGAGGTTTAAAATTAGTTATTTATTTGACCTCATTGTGTTTTCCCAATGTGAGAATTCACCACTGTACGTTTCTCTTGTAGGATTTCTTTCATTGAATACCATAAATGTCAGTATATTGTATCAGCTTTATCATTTATGGTAGATATTTTTTAAATTCTTCTTTAATTTACTCTGTGTTCTATTGCTTTTCAGGAGGGTGTTGTTTAATTTCCATGTGTTTATGCACTTTTATGATTTCTTTTGTTGTTGATTTTCATTTTCATTGTAATGTAATATGCATGGGATTATTTAAATTCCTGTCTTTACTAAAGCATGCTCTGTGCACTAGTACGTGGTCTATTTTGGAGAACATCCAATGCTGTGCAGCTGGAAAATGTGTATTCTGATGTTGTTTAATGGAAAACTCTGCAGTCATCTAATAAGTCCATTTGTTAATAGGTTATGTTCAGTTCTGATATTTCTTTGTTCATTTTTTTTTGTCTAGTTGATTATTTAATTGTGATTGTGGAGTATTAAGGTCCCCCATTACAATTGTGTTAGTGCTTATTTGATTTTTCATGTACCTTAACATTTGTTTTATGTAGTGGGGTGCACTGATATTTGGTGAATATATATTTATCATTATATCTTCTTCTTAGAGTTTTCCCTTAACCAGAATGCATTTTTTCTCTTTTGGTCATTCTTCATTTGAATTTCATATTGCCTTCAAATAGAATAGCCACCCCTGCTTTTTCTGAATTTCTGTGGCATAGAGTATTGTTTTCCATCCTTTGACATTCAGTCAGTGATTTTTTTTATATGTGTTAATATTGTGGTTTTTTTTTACTTGATCTATTCTGTTGGTCTGTTTATTTTGATTTTTGGTGAATTGAGACAACCACATTGACAGTAATAACTGGCACATATTGAATTGTCTTTGTGATATTATTTTCCTGTTGTTGCTTCCCTGTCCTTCTCCTATGTTTAATTGTTTGCCCGGCCTGGTAGCTTCTTTCTATTGGTGTTCTTGAGCTGGTGCTCTTCATTTTCTATTTTAATATTTCTTTCAGAGCATTCTGGAAAGCTGGGATGAAAGAGGTGAATTTTTTTCAATTGTTCTTTTTCATGGAACTATCTTATTTCTCCACTGATTTTGAAAGATAGCTTTGTGGGGTATATCAGTCTGGCTTGGAAGATGTTTTCTTTTAAGAACTGAAATATCTCACCCCAAGCTTTCCTTGATTTGATTATTTGTGTTGAGAAATCTGTTGCGATTTTCATGGGCTTTCTTTTAGAGTTGATTTGCTTCTTTTATCTAACCTCTTTTGATATTCTGTTCTAGAGGTCAAGGATTTAGCTCAGTGGCATAACTACTTGTCTGGCAAGCACAAAGTCATGAGTTCAATCCCTGGTCCCCCAAAAAAAAAAAAAAATCTTCTTGTTCTGAATTCCTGGAATCTTGTTTGTTACATGTTATGGTGTAGATTTATTTTGGTATTGGAAGATGATTTGGAGTTTATATGCTTCACTTATTCATATGTCAAATTCCTTATCTATATTTAGGAAGATTTCTGCCATTGCTTTTGTGAAGAGATTTCTTTATGAATTTTCACAATCTCAAACATTCTCATTGACTGCAATCAATCTTAGGTTGTTCTTCTCTGCTTCATCTTGCAGCTGTTGGATAGATTTTTTTCATGGTCTCTTACTATTTTTATGATATCTTTGTTTTTGTGGTCACTAGACCTAATCCTATTTTTAAATCTGGTATTCTATTCTTGCTTTCTTTCAATATGTCACATATACTTTTGATGAAGTTTTTAATCATCTAGATTTCTGTTTGCATCTGTTTCATTGATTCCATTCCATTTTGATCATCATTTCTTTTTTTTTAACCTGAGGTGTTCTTTTTTCTACAACTTCCATTTTTTTTTCCACTTCTGATTCTATTAATTCAGAAATTGGTGCCTGCATATTTCCTCTTTCTCATTATATTCTGCACATGTGCTCTGTGGGCTGAAGACCTGGAGTTGCATTTGAATTATCTGTCTTGCTATTTTCTAGTTTCTATTTTATTTTGGTTTTTTTTGTGTTGATGCTAGTAAATTTCTTATGGTAGATAGCTTTACTGCAAGTATTGAGGCTTCTCTAGGAAATGACCATTCCTCAAGAATGTCCTCTAGATGTATGTGATTCTTGGTCTTTGTGTCTATCAAAAGAATCTACTTTCCCAATTTATTAAAGATGAGAAATTGCTCTCTCTTTGTCTCACTTCCAGTCCTTTGGTACAGAACAATGGTGGTGATTATGAACTCAACCCTCTTATTGTCACATAAGGAAGAATAACTGATTATAACAGGTGTGACATCCTGGGTAAAGTAGCACAGTTAGCAATAACAATAGCATCAAACACCTGGATACTTTTCATCATAGGAACAGATTCTCCAGTTATATAATAAAGTCCAACATATTCCAGGAACTGTATGCAAAGATTTTCAACTTAGCAAAGTGATTTTCCTCTGCTGAAGGGAGCAAGGTAATTTAAAGGGACAGAGGACAAGATACACAGATAAATGAGATCAAACATAAAAGAAGCAAGGCTGGAAGGCAAAGGATGATCACTGGAAACTGGAGAACACAGGAAAGAAAGAATGAGAGTAAAACAATGGAGTATTGAAGTGAACCAGAAAGGAAAGAGACACTGTTTACTCACATGAAAAAAGAATCATAACATCAAGAGAGACAAGAGAGGGAAGAGAAAGAAATTGAATAGAAGAAAACAAAAAAAGAAACACAAGAAACGTAAGTAGTGAAAACAACAACACACAGCCAGAGAGAAAAAGGAAAACGAATAAAACAAAGAGAAATGAAAGTACTGAAAATCCTTTGGTATCCACAGTGGCCTGGTTGTGCTCCAGTCAGATCCCAGGAATATGCTG
Organism: Hydrochoerus hydrochaeris; assembly: GCA_004027455.1. Lineage (NCBI taxonomy): Eukaryota > Metazoa > Chordata > Mammalia > Rodentia > Hydrochaeridae > Hydrochoerus > Hydrochoerus hydrochaeris. Next base: position 24,891 of record PVLA01001334.1, read on the forward strand.
TATACTCTCGCCATGTTTGCAGTGGGGTTGGTGCTGGTATAGCCCTGCCCTTGGCCTCTGGATGTGGGGGCTGCAAATGCTCCTCTGTTGCTGGAGTTCTTTCCAAGTTCTGTGATGTAGAATGGTAGTGTCAGCTGCCCACTTCTGTTCTATATGTCTGTGTGTGGGGGCAAAATGCCAGCTCACCTAACTCACCAACTCTTGGCTCACATTCTCACTGCTACTTCAGACTTGGCCATGCTGCTGTCTTGCTGGCTAACAGGCATCCACATTAGGGCTTGTTCTCCACTGGTTCTGTCTGCTGGCATGGGACACACTGGAGCCTTTTCTCTGATGGTCAATAATTATATTTATGAAGATTATTTTATCACAACTTTCCTGAAACACCACAATTTAACGCCTTGGTTCACAAATACTTCTGTTAAACAAACAATTCAGTTCCCCAGCACAAGCACTGGGAATCATTTTGCTTCTGCTTATGAATTCTTCATTAGGTGATGAACAGGACCTCAGCCATCTTCCCCAGAGTGGTGGAACAAATTAAGTTCATGAACCAGTTACCACTGTAATTGACCGATGTAAAAGGAAAGTCTGAGTACTGCAAACCCACTGATCATGCTGATCACATCTCTTACTGTGTCTTCATTTAACTTCAGAATGGCCAAAGCACAAAAATTTCACTACAGGAAAATTAAAATGTTCTTAATATGAGCCATTAGATACAGTTGAAGTGAGGCAAGAAAGATTGTAAGGTACTAATAAAAGCATTTGTTCGAGCTGTGAAATGCCAATTGTCGATCAAAGGAAAACAAAACTGTAATATCAGGCTGCATATTTATTATAAGTGTGATTATTGGGGTAAGTGCTAAAAAATGCAAATAAAATTAAGTTTCCATAGAAAACATCCCTTTTATTTCTTATATGACTTTTCAGATGAGAATGGGTCAACTGAACCCTAATAAAATGCTTGCAAAAGTATTTAGTTCCATGGTGTTATATTTCATTAACACATACTATAGGACTTCCAAGATTTAAAAAGTCAGCTGCTCTTTTGACTTGGGAAAGGGGAACCGGCCTGTCACAACTCACGTCCCAACTTCTGCGCATTTTCCTGAGGAGGGTGCAACAAAAACACTAAAACCATTGACCACACCTAACATTGTTGAATATCATGTTATTTGACAAGGACTATAGAATGTAATTCAAAATAAGGAAGGAGAAACATGTGGAGGAGCATGTCTTTGCCTTGATACCTAGGGGTCTATGGCAGGAGAATTGTAAGATCAAGACCACCCTGGGCATTTAAGGCAGACACTGTCTCAAAATAACAACAGCAACAGCAATACCAAGTAGCAACAACAACATGCAATAACAATGGCTAGGAAAATTGGGATTGGTGGTGCATGCCTGTAATCCCAGCACTCAGGAGGCTGAGACAGGAGGACTGCTCCAACTTGGAGGCAAGCTGGGGCTATAAAGTAAGTTCAAGGCCAATTAGAACTGTATAGCAGTTCCCTGTCTCAAAAAGACTAAACAAATAAATAACAACAACAAAAAATAATGGCTAGGGACAAGGATAAGTAGTAGGATACTGTGGAATTCAATCGCCAATACTGTCAAAAAAGAGAAATTTAAATTTGTCTATAGACAATGCATAGAAATAATTCAGTGTCAGATGAAAGTGGTGTTAGGGGGAAGCAATATTATGTAGAGAACATAAGAAATTTCTTCACAATTTAACCAGAAAGAACAAAACTTTGACAAGCCATCAAAGACCAAAGTTATCTAACCTAGGGGAAATAACACCTTTTGAGTGTGCGAGTATCAATCTGTTTGTGAGACTGTATATCTTTCTTTCAACTCCTTTTCTCACATATGGACATGATATAATTATCAAAAGCATTAAGTAAAGAGATTCTTTTTAGTCTTTCATGTGTGTGCTTGATGTGCAGGAAATGGAAACCAACATACAAACCAAAAGAAGGAAAAATGAAGTCTCCTCTGATCAAAGACAGATGTGCATATGGACGACAGGAAACTTGTTGAGGATTTCAAAATGAAAAGAGGTTATGTTGTACTTTACCCAGTTGACTCCATCTGGTCATCACACACACCCATAGGAAAGTTATAGCAAAGCAGATATAGGAAATAAAATACCTAGGTCAAAGACACGATGTAGAATCTCTGCTAGTTAAGGAAGTAATGATATACATGCAGATATTATTTTGACCCCATTAAGCATAAAAGTTATCTTAGGGACATCAAAGAAATTGAACCTGAATAGTTGTAAGTAATCTAAATCATTAATAAATCCTCTGATCTGACATAAGTGCAATTTAGAATTTGGTAGGTATTACTTTAGGGCATTAAATATTTCTAAATACACTCTAGATTCTACCAGTATGTATATAGCAACTCCATATTTACATCTCAAGCACATTATGTTAGTGTCATTTTATGCTTTTTATTCCTAGATATACCACAGAACTCCTATGTGATTACTTCTGCACTATATGATTAGTGCAGAAAGATAAGTCTCATCACATCTTCCTCAGTTTCTCCAATTGTGGCAAATACAGCAGTGAAGGCATATCACACAGTACTGTAATGTCCCTGTACCTCTCTGCTTTATAGATAAGTTTACCTGTAGGACAAAAATTACATTTCTGAAGTTGTCATGTTAACTGTTTAATTTGTGAGAGCTGAAAAGGAGGAAGTACTAATTTGATTTTGAATTTATTTTAACTATAATATAAAAGGAAAAACAAAGGAGATAATCACATAACAAATTGAAAAGTGAAGATGATTTTCTTCAAAGCAAGCAGAAGTTACTGAATTTAAAATATGCATAATCTTAACATTTAAAATTTGTAAGGAACAATACAGGAAAAATATTAAATTTAGCTAAATGATTCCTAAATGTTATCTTGGTAATAAAGAAAACAGGAAATCTAAATGAAAATTGTCCTGGAAATAAATGTTAGAAATTATAAAAATAAAATGAAACAAAACAATCAAAGCTATCCACTCACTTTGGCTCACTAATATATGAGCAGCAACAGCACAATTTAAAAAGAGACAAGCAAACAGTACAAAAATGTATAGTGAAAGGGAAATATCAGTGATTCCAAACTAAGTTTATTTCAAAGTATAACAGCTATACTTTAGAAAATAGACTCAATTGTTACCTTGCCAAATACGCTGAAAGGACTTCCATTATTTCCAAAGAAAAAGCATTTTTCTAAACTGTGTATCAATTGTGCACAACACAAGCATGGTCGACTGATTTGAAGTTCTTGATTAGGGAGGAAGAACAGGAAAGGAGAAATGGAATGACACTTCTGCTCTACTGCTATGATTCGTAGGCAGTAAACACATAAAATACAAAATATTAAAATGGGTTATTTTAAAACATTTTAATTTTTTCTGGAAAGAATATACGCTACAAATAAGGTGGTGAAGTTTCGGTGAGCTGGGGTCTGAGCTCTGATTGCTCTCTCCTACAATATCTGCAAGAAGTGAGGTGCAGAAGGCCGCACACTGATCATCTAGTTCAGCTCAATGGTATTCACAGAACACGCTAAAGTCTCGTAAGTGGGCGGGCTTTGGGAAGGGTTCATTCTGTCTCATTAAAATATAAAATATATGAATCGCATTAAGTTAGACTCAAAATGGTCATAAATGACTCAGGACAGCAAACAAGACATAAGAAAAGTAAATTTAAGAGTATGTAAGGAGCTAAAAAAATATGTAAAACACAAATGTTTGAATATGCTAAAAATTATTTTAAGAAACTGACAGTGCGAGCACATCAGGCTGGTTCTTCCTTTGGACTCTTAGGCGATCTTTCCAGTCTGTCAGGAGGGAGGATTCAGCTGGTACGTCAGAACAAACCTCCGCAAAAAATCTCAGCAATAAAGTAAGCTCAGAAATATTTTACTGTGTTAGATCAGAACCCTGATCTAATCCTGATCAGACCCGCTGATCTGATCCCACAGCGAGATACACAACGTGTACGTGTGTGGATAGATTTGCACCAGAGATTGTTGAGGATTCTTGAACGTCTTCGATTCAAGTGAAATAGAAAATGGAGCATGAGTTCTTTACAAACCTGCAGCTAGAAAAATCTGGAAACACTTAAGAACAAAGATATTTTCTGTCTGATTAGAAACTGCCAAAACCACCTAATGCCTTATTGATGGTTTACAGACCCGATTAGGTGCCACTCCCATCTGTAACTGTGGCTCTCAGTGACAGCTTGCTGCATGTGGGGTACTCAGGAGGAGGACCCAAGCCCAGTAAAGGCGGTGTTAATGGCGATGACAATATCTAAAGTAATAACAAAATATTATCCAAAAATTGTCCTAATGGAAAGGAAAAAAGTGGCATTTTCTGTAAATGTGCCTCTTAGATCTCCTCAAAAAAAGAATATTATTGATCAAGTACTGTGCTTAAAATTTAGTGCTATGTTCTCATCAACTTCATGTTTTAAATGGGCTCTTCCAAATCAATAACAAAATGAGGTAGGTACACCAAGGCTTCCCGAGAGATAAAGGGATCCCTTGATGGCCACCATTGACCTGATAGTCAAGTCTGCCCTGGAGTGTATAATGCTCCTGCATAATCTAGCTCTTCTTCTCCCTGTCTCCCTCCTCTTCTCCCCATATTCATCCTTCTTAGTTTTCTTTTTTCCCTTCATTTTGGGTCATATTTGTATCACTTGCATTTGACAGCTCTCCCAAGCTTGGATAATTCCTCCAAATTTTCACTTATCTGCATTTGTCCTAATGAATTTATTTTCATTTATTTTCCATTTATTTTCATTTATTTATTTTCCATTTATTTAGGTGTCCATTTATTTTCACCTCAGCCTGTTCTTTTTGAAAAGCACGTGTACTTTCTTCAGATATTTGATAATACACATAAAACATACTAGGATGAAAACATTCAGCAAAATATTTAAGAAATTATGCCCTAAGATTTACTGCTTGTTTTCATAAATTATACTTAGATACGTAAGCCCGAGAAGAGTTGGACTAGATGTAATAGATAGATTTGAATACCCTATGCAATAAGGCTCATTAAAACTGTGTTTGTTTTTAAGACTTGTTTGTTTTCTGTTTCCCACAGCTATGCCAGTAAACATGGTTTATTGATATGGAGCAGAAGACTATTTGTTATTAATTATCTTCTAAACAATAACACTTCATCAACAGTTTATTTAGTGTTAGCACTAACCTAATGGGAGGACACACTAGATCAGATTAATTGTCACATTTTCATTTCAATCATTTTCTCTATTTAATTGTGAGCCACATTATGTAAAGTATTTGGCTTTGCTTCTCAAACAATGTAGCATTTTTCATGGGTGAGTTTACCAAAAATTAAAACTATAATAAAAATTATGTAGTTTAATATCATTTTATTATACTTAAAATGAAACCAAACCAAACCATCATACAAAGAAGGTCATTTGAGTAAGTGGGACCTAGGCAATGATTTACAAATCATACTAAAATGTCTGTATGACATTATTATATGTCAGACAAGTCATTGTCACAGACACTGAAGTAAAACCTTAAGCAATGTAAGACTAAATTGTCACATTTCAGTAACTGAAATTACCAAGGAAACAATTAACAGAATGAAAAATTGTTGCCAATTGCTATTCATTTACTTGAGCATTCATCTTCATTTAACCCAAAGATGTCTTTGTTATCTATTAACTCTGGTTAAGACAAGGTACCAGTGACCCTAAATAACCACATTAAATTATTTAATGAAGAAGCCCTGTTAAAATACAGTATTTAGCATTAAGTAAGTTTTTAGCAGACATATGTTTATTAATCAAAGCTTGTAAAATTTCTCAATGGTCAACTGATTAAATTTAATAAAAATACCTAAATATAGATTTAGCCTGAACCAAAGAAGAGAAGGCAAATGAGTTGATATCATTTTACCCCAATACACTACTTGGAAATTGTAATCCACAATATAAACCAGGTGAATAAACATGGCAAATAAATTTGTAAGTACAAATTAGATAATTAAATAAAGTAGTCTGAAACCTTAGAATTCATATAAATATTGGGGAGTAGCAAACAGCCAATATTGGTTAAAATAGTTTTGTTCTTTTGTTGTCCAACAATTTACTCAATACGTACATGATTTATATGTAAGAATGTTTCCAGATTTTTTTGAATTTGTGTTCTACACATAGATTCTTTTATGCTGCTATGCATAACAAAAAGGCTTTCATGTAAATAGTCTTTGTTCCTATATTGCTTGCATAAATTCCTGTATACCAAGTCCAATGTACCTATCACAAATTAAGTTGAAATTCTATGCCTATGCTCCTCCTTATTGCTTTATTAATCTCTTTAATATTTGTTTAACTGAACACAAATTCTTAAATTTGTTTTTCCATAGGTGAATTTTCAGTCTATTTATGGATTTTATTGTCTAATAGATTCTGTTACTCCATAAATGTGCTTGTCTCAATGCCTGTGGAAATTTGCATTCTGAAGGCTTCTCTATGCCTCAATTATAGTCTCTGAAGAAATATTTGAATTTAATAATCACCTACTATCTAATCAAGTGACTTTCCTAGAATATTCTTAGAGCTGCAGTGATAAAATTTAACCATTTGTTTATCTGCTAGTGACCACAGGTTGGATGAATTAATTGATGTCAACTAAATCTCTGTTAGATCAAAATATCCCAAAGCTCAAGTTACACTTATCTTATTATAACATATAATAATGTAAAAGTTTGACATATAAACTTTGTTCTTGCTTTTCTTCTTCCCTTCTTTGTTTTTCCTTTTCCCCTCCCTTTCTCTTTCTTTGCTTCTCTTTCTCTATCTTCTTATGCCTTCCTTTCCTTCCCTACCTTTGTTGTTATTGGTAGTCAAAGTTGGTGGACTACCCCAAACCAAAATAAAACTAAGACGCTGATAAAAAAAAATTTATACTGACAAATATGTTAAGCTAGATGAAATGAATAACTTCTTAAAAAAGCACACATAAAAAATAATGAATCATGAAAAATTTGAAAATCTAAAAGACATAATATTTAAGGATAATGAATGCTAGTCATTCTTCAAAACTTCACAATCAAGAAAATTTTAGGATCAGAAGACTTCACTAGTAAATAGAGCAAAGTTGAAGAATTAGCACAAATTCTCCTCAGAGTCTTAAAAAATTGAAGAACATTTTCAAACTAATTTTGGCAGGAGTAAGAGTTATCCTGATACAACCAAGAAAATACACTAGAAGAAATCACCAGACCAATGTTAATCAAACAATAACAAATAAAATCCATTAGCCTATGAGAGAGATTTCACACTCAGGCCAGGAGGAACGCCATAATGGTTCAATATAGTAACATCAGTCCATGTAAGAGATCACATTATTGGAACGATGTAGGAAAAAAATCCTTCATGAATATTTTTATTGATACATTAAAAATTTTTGACAGAATTTAACATATTTTTATTTTTAAAAATCTATAAAAATACTTACTATACTAGTGGTAGAAAGAAAATACCACAACTAATTGAAGGTCATATGTTAAAAGCTGATAGCTAACATCATTTTTGAAGACTGAAAGGTTTTTAAAAAAGACAAAGCTGTTCACTTCTTCCACTTCTATTTTAAAACAGTTTTAATTCCTAACTAGAGTAATTATGAGAAAAAAAATTTAAATCCAATCTGGAAATTAAAAGTATACTCATCTCTGTAAGTAACATAATTTCATGTGTAATAAATTCTAATAATTTAAAAGAAGTTAGGATTAAAAATGACTGTGAAAAATTGCAGAAAGCAGGCTATTCCCAAAATCCATTCTATTTGTATACACTAGTTTTGAAAAACAAAAGGTTTAAAGTATATATACAATAGCATAAAAGCAGTTTCCAGATGCAATTCCATTTAATTTATTCAAAATCCAGGGATTATTATAACTCCAAAATAGAAAAATCTAGTATAAAATTTGTGAAGACTCAAGAAGGAAATCCTAATAATTTAAAAATCTGTATAGAGCAGACAAATATTGAAACCATTACAGTTCCTTGCTCTAAAGTTTAGTATAAAATACAGAAATCTAAACATTGTATACTGTCAAAAACAAAGACAAACTGACCAGTGGAACAGAAGTGAGAGCCCAGAAATAAGCCTTCTTATACATGGTTAAATGATTTTGTAGTAGGATGCCAAGATAATTTAATACAGAATTCAGCAAACTTTCCTGTATATGATAAGGGGAAAATTGGATATTCCCATGCAACACACTTAACTCTTAATTGTATCTTATATGAAAAAGCAATTCAAAGTAGATGAAAAGCTTAACTGTAAGGACGAAAGCAGTTAAATTCCTAGAAGAAGACATGGGAACAGTTTTATAACATAAATTTATCAATGTCAGATATGACACAATAAGCAGAGGCACAAACAGATAAACAGTAGATTATCAAAGTTAAATTTTTCCACACTTCAAAAGGAGCAGTAGCATGAAAAATTAACCTAAAGAACAGAAAAAGTACAGCCTTGACACACACGACAGACAATTTCACCGTTTCATCACTGCGTGAACACTGTAGAGGATTCTCACACAGCACACTGTTACAAGCTCTGTATACTTGAAAGACAGAGAGTACAACTTCTTAGACTACAAACTTTCACAGCACTGTGCTTCTCAGTATTGTGTGTAATTGTAAAATAATTCAAAGTATTAGCATATCTGCACATTTCAAAGGCTAGGAATCATACACTGTAAATGGTAAGAAATTAATCAATTATTTATTTATTTATTTATTTATTTAGGTACCAGGAATTGAACTCTACTAATTTTAGAATTTAATCGGACCTTCACTGTATGCCACTGACTAACCTGTCCGTACACCACATGTGACTGTACTTGCAAATCATAAATTTGATAAAATGTTAATGGCAAGAATATCTGACTGATTCAACTCAGTAATAACAAAAAGCATGTTAAAATAGACAAAACATTTGAAGAGAGATTTTTTCCAGTGAATATATATATAAGCAACAAGCACATGCAGTGTTTAGCTCTACTAAACATATGAAATAGGCCAGGCAAAAAGACATATACAGCTTGATTTCACTTATATGAGCTACTGAGAGTAGGAAAATTCGTAGAGGTGGAAAGTAAGTTTGAAATTGCCCATCACTGGGATAAGATGGAGTGTGATGCTATTTGATGTGTAGAAAGTTTCAATTTTGCAAATATTTTTAGCTTCCCTGCACAATATGAATGCACTCCCCACTCCTCAACCATGTGCCTTAAAATAATCAAGATGGCAAATACAGTAATATTATCTCCAAAAGTAAGCAAAGAATATTATTGAATTTTTCCCATAGAAGCAATGGTGAAGTGTCAAAAATTCAGGAAAGTTTGTTTTCCTACTCATAAGAAAATGCTGAATATACTTTTTGACATGTGACAAGCACTAAGCAAATGCGACTTGATCTTATCTTTAAGTAGACGTAAAAATGAATGTGAGTGTGTGTGTGTGGCAAAGATTTTCTAGATCGAAACTTTGTAGTACAAAAAATAATAGCGAACAGTCAACAAATCATATTTTATCAAATTACAAAACTGCCCAAAGAAGATACAATTAACAAAGTGAAGCAGCTGATTACAGAATGGGAAAAATACGTGTGAGCTATTCTTCAAACAGGGGATTAATACAAGATGTTTTATGCAAAGAACTCAAAAAATACCAACAGCTCCAAACAACCCAAATGACAAATGGATAAATGAATTAGCGTGTAGTTCTCAAGAAAAAAAGTACAAGTGGCCACTAAGTTTATGAAAAATATTCGACATCTTTATCAGGAAATTCAAATCAAAACTACACTGAGATTTCAGTTCATTCCAGTCAGAATACAAAAAATAACAATCAAACAAACCAAAACAGCAACATCAAAAATCCTCAGTAAATTCTGCTGAGGAAAAAGAAACACCTCTAAACTGTTGGTGGAGTACCATAATTCAGCCACCATAGAAATCACTGTAGAGGTTTCTCCAAACCCTAACATAAAGCCATCGTTTGATCCAGTTATATATTCTTTTTCATTTTTTAGAAAAGAGTTAGTCAGCACACTACAGAAATATTTGAATGCAGATATCTACTATAGCACAATTCATACCACTAAACTGTGGACACAGCCTAGATGTAATGCATATATATATATATCAGATAGATAGACAGAGAGATAATCAAGGTATTTTCCATCACAAAGAAGAAAGAAATCAAGTAATGTGAAAGAAAATGGATGGAATTAGAGATCATGGTGAAATACAACAGAGTCAAATTCAAAAACATATTGTCTTCTCTCATATGAAAAATCTAGAAAAACAATTGAAAAATGTAATTCCGGAAGTCCTTTTTCACGAGTGTCTTTATGACTGATATCAAAAATATGTAGAATGAAGCTACATAGCGCCATCCAATGGAAAAGCAGGGTCCTAAATCACTACACTATGTCTTTATTCATCGAATCAAGCACTTTGTGATTTCTGGTTTCCCCAAAATCAAAATGATCAGGAATGTGACATTTTGATCAATTCAGGACTCCCAGGCAACCATAAGAACAACTAAATGCAAAAAAGAACTCCACATCTGCTTCTGGAACTGGGAACAACAGCAGGACAATTGTGGTAAATGTAAGGGGAGCATTTTGAGGACTAATAATGACCTTGTGCATTTTATTGTAATAATTCTGTTACTTCAATCAGTCATTGCATATGTGATCATTCTCTCATACCTTACAATGAATGTGTCTTACCACTGTTCAGGTATCTCTCCATTTCATATTATAAGGTGTTATTTGAATCACTGCCAAGAATCACGGCCGTTGTGTACATCAGGCTTTACATGTTAGCTTTTGCAGTTTTCTAAATGACACAGACTATACTCCTTTATGTTCAAAATGAGTTATCTTGTATTTTTAAACACCAATATATAACCATGTGCAAAATATGAGTATCTGAATGTGCAAAAGTTTGAGTATTTGAATTCACATTTTATCAAATGTATTTAAAATGTGATCAATTTCCCTTGGGCATCCTAGACTTCCTTCATTACTAAAGTATTTCCAAATGTTCTGCCCCTAGGTAACATTAAAGAAGCAATACTTTACTCAAACAAGGAAAGTCAGGTCTATTGGTTTTATGTGACTTGTCCAAAATCTAAACACCAACTAAAGCCAGATGTCAGTGAGGATACTGCCCTTTTATTGCTTAATATGAGTCTAAGAGGGGTGTTTGACGCTCCTTCAATAAAGATTCCTTGCTAATCACATGCCTGGATTAACACATTATTTAGTAAAATTGAAAACTCTTGGAAAGTGGGAGCAGCAGTGTTTGAAAAAGATTTAACAGGCTGTACTATTTTCTCATGGAACTGCTGTGATCTTAAACTGAGAAATGCTGCATGTACCTCTGGGTATGTTGTAAAGGTGGAAGGTGGTAAAGCAAATGTATCTTAGGTCAGCCCTTCCTGTGAAAAATGATTTTGACTGGGAGAAACAATGTCATCAGTATTGACAACAGAAAGAGATTTATTAAATCTGTGAGTGTAAGTGTAATTCTAAGGTCAGTAGAATGATTTTGAACATCTCTGCCTGGGAAGAAAAAAATATATTTGTTCACTCTCGTTGAAGAAATATGAAAGATATGATAGATATTTTATCATGTTCTATTAATAGGAACTCTCAGATGGCTAGAAAAAAACAATATGAATTTTTAAAACATGATAGTTTTATGTTAAATGATACAATACAATTTTATTTTACATAGTGTATAAATTATTTCAATTTACATAGTATTGTATTTCTCTAATTTCACTATTTAAATTATGAGAATAACAATAATAATTTAACTAAAGAAAGCCTTAAAAGTTGCAATTAAGATAGTGATAAACTGTGGATTCAATTTGAAATTGGGAAAACAAAAAAAGGTATAGAAAATTCTAGCTTTGTTACACATTTATTTCTGAGAAGAACTGTACTATATAACAATATTGATTTGAACATTTCTGAAAATTAAAACAAATATTTTAGAAGATAAATGCATGGAAGTATAGAAAACAGAAAATTTGGCATTCAAGAATTCTAAAAATCGTTTATATTAGAGATCCCTTTAACAGGATATGAGCATTTGAGCAGAAACAGGAGAAATCACTTTTTCATTTCTCCATAGTGAATTGAACTGAATTCCTAAATCACAAGATTATACACATTCATGGGAAGGTAATACAACCAATATGGATAATAAAACAGTGCACAGGATATTTGACACAATCTCCAAAGCGAAACCAGAATTCATTTATATTAGCTTCCTAGGGATGCCACAGTAAAACATTACAGACTGCTGGGTTAATGAAAAAAATTGCTTTATCTCAATTCTGGATGCTAGAAATCTGAGGTCAAGGTATTGATAGGGTTGATTTCTGCTGAAATAGCCACATCTGGATGCATGTTCTTCCTACACCTTCACACGGTATCCCTGTGTCTTCTCTTACAAGGACAGTGGTCATACTGCATTTATCCTGTCTTCAACAGTGACTTCATTTAGACTTCATCACTTCTACAAAGACACCAAGCTTAAAAATAGTTGCATTATGAGGCACTAGACATTAAAACTTGACTGAGAATTTCCTAGTAGAGGGACACAACTCAGTTATCAGAGTTTTATTCAAAGCCTACTCCTTTTCTCCTCATTTTCAACTTGTTACTTCACAATGGCACCATGTGCACATCAGAAAACCCAGTCAGCAAGCTAGTTGCAGAGACAGAGATCTCAAGTCTACTAGGAAGGACACCATGTTGAAATGCTCCAAAAGGTTCCCCAAATGACAAGGGCTCATCTTCTAAATTTTTGAAGTTGATGTTGTAATAAGAATTCATTACATACTTTACTTCAGATTTTGAGTTTTTATCTTTCCCAGATTAGCAATAAACCTGAGCTCCTAGTTAACCACAAAATCAAGACAGCAAACATTTAATCCTTGACCATGGACGTTCAACGCATTTTGACTTAACAGTGTTTTAAACTTACAATGAGTTTATCAGGATGTAACCTTATAGTGAGTTACAGCTGTACTAAGGGTCTGAATACAGAGGCTACATTTGAAAAGTAAAAAGAAAATGTAAGGAAAGGTAAAATTCAAGAACTTAATTTTTTCAGCTTTATTGAGATATGAAGAAAAAAACTTGTATTTTTATGTTTTCACATGTGATGCATCGACATATGTATATTCTATGTCATTAACACCACTTTCAAGCTAATTAACACATCTATTATAAGAGTGCGTCTCATACATGTGACGAGAACACTTAGGTTCTACTCTCTAAGAAAATTTAAATTTTCTAATACATTATTATTAACTATATCCATCGCAGTATACATTAGGTCCACAATATTTATTAATTTTATAACTGATGGTTTCTACACTTTGCAAATAGTTTACTTAAATGAATGAATTGAGTTAAATTAATGAATTAAAGGAAAAAGAAATTAAAAATTAAGGGAATTTTATTTTAAAATTTAATTTAAAAGGAAATATGGGAAGTCAATAGAAAAAATTGATTTCTATAAGTAGAATAATAGAAACTTTAAAAATAAAATGAATTCACTAAAACTAGAGGGCCAAAATTACAAAATAAAAGAAGAGGATAAATTGAAAATTAGTTATAGTTAAAACACAAATAAATATTACAGTAACAGTCTAGTATGTCAAGAAATAATGATCTAGAATTACCTAGTATCCATTGCTGAAATTTTTGTTATAGACATTAAAGTTTAAAATATTTAAAGTGAAATTGGGAATAAGAAATTATATGAATTGAAAATTTAGAAAAAATGTAAACAAAGATAAACAATGTGATCCCTAGTTAGAATAATTGGTGTCCATAAAATATTGAATGTATCGAATTGAATCTGTGGAAGAATATTTAGCCATGCCAAAAAGATGTCTGAAATTCAGTTGTCCTATTTTGCTTACTGTGCTTACATTCCATGATTCATTCTTCCCTCTGGAAATAGAACAATCTGGCTTTTCTAGCCCCATGTTTGCTAGTTGGAAAAATCCTTCTCGACCACCAATGTAGCTGTGTGTGATCACTGAGGTAAACTGGGATCACAGAATAAAGCAGATCCAAAATTCTTTGTTTCTCCCTCTGAAAGCACATGAAAGAGTATCACATTATTTGAAAATAAGCTATTAGTCCACAAAACTGAAGAAATTGGTTCATCAACAAATGTTCTTAAAAATACGTGGAACATAAAAAGATAATGTAAAAACATATCCAGGATTAACAAAGCACAACCTAACAATCTCTTTGTGTTATTTCTGGAAGTTAACTAGAGTATACTTTCTACGCAAATGGCTAAAGCACAGGAGGAACTGCAAGATGCTCCAGATCTGAAACCTTTTGTGAAAGGCAAGAGTGACAAATGCAACAAAGGAGAGCGATGATGGTGTTAGAGGAGCTTCCCCGGCCTTCATGTAAGTGTAACAACAAGAATCAAAAACTGAAATGTCCTTTATATAAAAAAATAGTCAATGTTTGATGGAAATCAAAGGAAGCTAATGTGGAAGTTGTTTCCTTGGAATAAAGAATAAATATACGACTTCTGTGAATACATGTGTATGAATATTATAGAAATCATGACAGATTTGCCTCATTTTTATCAGAACTAAACAGAAGTACAAGTTAAGTAGTGCCAGAATGAAGCAAACAAGAATATTAGTTTCTTTACAAAAAAAGTACTTAAAAAAGGAATATTTTGTTTTAGCATCAAAGAAACCAAATACACAAGATTATCAAATCCAGTGTATGAATCACAGTTTTATTTTGGTTCAAAATGAATAGGTAGGAAAAATCTTCCAAGAGAAAATTGTTTATAATATAATATAACATTGTTTATCTCTAATGCTGTGATTATATGTAGTGGTTATTTTACTATCGATTGACACTGGGGAATTATGATTTTATATTTCTTAGGCTGTGTTCCCTAGAACACAAAGGGTAAAACAAAACTTAATAAATTAAAGTTTTATAGGAGTTGTAATCCTAAAACAAAAAAATCTTCAACATTAATAGAAGTAAGGTAAGAAGAATATGTGAGTTGCGAGAATACATTAAATATTTGAAATATAGCTTTGCAAAAACCATGTCTGGTTAACAGTTTTTTTATAAGAAATAGTCAAAGAAACAGCTATATGAGGTTTCTATTTCTTGGAACATTTGTTTTGGCCATGAGAGGGCAAGCTATGTATTTGTTGCTTTTTCCTGTTTGTAACTTATAACTCTTGATCTTTGCCTTGTATCTCTTGGTCCTACCAGTGAGCTCCTGCAGACCAAAATGTTATATGTTTCACTTTAGTTATAGAATAACAGTTGGCACAGCCCAGAAGTTCTTTCCTATCAGTGGAGGGCTAAGCAAGTCTACCAATGAATCAGTAAGGGTCCTGGTCCTTCCTAGGGATCTACTTCTCTAACTCTGAAACGATAGCTACAGTCAAAGTAGTAGTGCACACGTCAGTTCTTGGTAAACTTGTCACTCTAGTCACAGGTGCTGAAACATCTCAAGGTGTCGAATGTAATCCTTAGCCTAGGACAAGTTCATTATCTATTCATCCACATGTGTTGCATCTCGTGAATGCTAGTGTAACAATTAATTACAGGAAAGGGCATTTGTAGTAAATGCAGAAGTCCTGTCTCAATCTGAGTGTCAAATTTGCCTTTGTACCTTTTCACTGGCCCACTATTGCTCTGGAAAGTGGATTTCTTGCCTAATTTTGAGAATAGGAAGATAATGGAGTGGAATGGAATGGGAAAATAAAATAGAGTAGAATAGAATGGAGTAGAATAGAGGAGTAGAGTAGAGTAAAAATAGAATACTTTCACTACCCTTTCTGTGTGTCCTTTTATTTTTGTATTTTTATTTACTTATTACACTGTTTATTTTTGCAACTTCAAATTTTCTAGGTATTTATTCAGAACACCAAAAACCAGGAAGAAACCCCACAGAGCTCTTTACCTGGTAACACTCAGGCTGGCCACTGGTTTCTCCTCCGGTAGGTAGTGCACATGGGGTTGCTTGGACTGTGATTGAGTAACACCAGCAATGTAACTCGAGACTTTAGTTCCACTAAAATATTAATAAACTTCACTCTGGCCATGAAGGAAACCAAGCAGCCCATCTGAGGGAGCAAATGTTGGGATGAGCCAAGATGATGTAAGATAACTCATACTTTGGGCATAATGTGGTTTAGTGTGCCATATCTTCTAATGCTTGTATCTTACATTTTTCAGAAGGAAGGGGTATACAGGTTTTGAAGAAATCCCTAAAAATGAGATTTGTCAATGAATTTTGATAAAACTCTTGTCATCATGTTGTACCTAGTTTTGGAACAATACTGAGCGTTTTTTTTTTACTTCCTATCTCCATCTTCCCTTCCCTCTTTTCATCACACCTAGAGTTTCCTTCAAATTCATGTTGCTTATTTGCTGCAGTGCTTCACTGCTTCTTTCTCATCTGTTCTAAATCCTTAATTTATGTCAAAGACAGAGTTTCTGTAATTTCCCATTTAAATTTACTAATGTTTATCTTCCAAGTAAACCCAGCAAGGCTCCATGTGTACTCTTTCTTCATAGAATCTGCAGTAGTAATGGTTTTTCACCAACACTATGGTTGATATGCCAAGTCACTCGTGCAGTTGTCTGATAAGTTAAAATGATAAAAAGTTCTTAAGTAGTCAGTTGGTAATGACAGTTTCCAATTAGTTGAATTCTTACTGTATCTCTTGGCAGAAATGCATTTCCCTGTTTGAGAACTCTGCCACCTACTGTAGCAGAACCCAAATTTGAAAGATGAGTCAGGGGACAGTAAGGAAAAGCAATTTTGCTTCTCAAGCTAGTACATTTTAGGCCATTAGAACTCATCATTATACCTTGGCTGTTAATTAACTGTTTACCCCATAACCTGTGTGAATATATCCAAATAAGCCAGGTAATACCTGAACTTACAACCTAAGCTGTACCTTGAACAAATAATTACAGTGTTTGCAATATTTTGAGCAAAGAGGCAAAATCAGTGAATTTTCTGCTCATGAGTCAGTCAATGTACCTACTTGGCAGTGAACATGCCCTTTGAGCTGTGGCAATGTTTTGTGGTACAATACACACATCCTTGCTGTTCTGTAAGTCCACTAAGAGTCATATTGTTCAATGTTTCTGTGCCAAAGAAAGAAAAACTAAACTTTTTTTTTTTCTATAAAGTCACACAGCTGTCTTTATTAGTCACCGTCCTTATCCCTGAGACACAATACCTGATACCCATAACTTAAAGATAAGAGGTATAATTTGGTCCATGTTTTCTGTGGGTTCAGTTCAGGGTTGACAGGCTCAAAGGCAAGAGCAGAAGCAAGGCAGAGGAACAGTGTAGAGAGAGACCCAAATGCCATGCCCCAAGACACGCCCGGACACCAACCCCCCAGGGGGGTCTCAAAGACAATCAAACGGACACAACAAGATTGGTCCCAAAGACAATCAAACGGACACAAGTTTGGACATCACCTTCCACCTGCAGAATGGAAGGTATCCAGTCTAATAGCCTTGTGCTTAGATGCTGAGAAATCACCAGAGCCACACAATCTGTCTCTGATGCTAGAAACCTGGAAATCTAATGCTGCCTCAGTTTTGCTACGGGAGGACTCTATTGTGCCTAACCCAGACACAAATAGAAATAGTTTGATATGTTTTAATTAGTGATTTTCCCTGCTATGAATCGGTATCTGATGCTGGAAACTTCATAAGGGCTAGAAAATAATTTATTTAAATTTTGAAGCTTGAGCAATTCGAGAGCACGTTGCTCCCATCTGGTGGAAACTTCATGCTATGGGAAGGGGAAGCCCAAAAGGGTGCAGGGGAAGAAGAGGTGGTAGAATTCACTCTTATAAAAACTACTCTTGTAGTTAAGACAAACTTCACTTCTGTGATAACACTATTCGTCAATCCACAAGTTAATTATTTCTTGAAAATCTTGTCAAAACTCTTGTACTGGTATGAAATTTTCAATATGCTTGTCTTTGAAGGACATATGCATATCATTGCCTTGTACATGCCTACTACATACTTTTCACGTATATGCCTGAATGATATTGCAGTTTATTGGGGGTTATGATCTTCCCTTTTGCAACAACAGGGCAATTGTTTTTGCTTTTAAGATGGGAAGGAAGTCAAGATCAAAAACTGACTCCTACTGTTTACTTTCTTTCCTCCTAACAATCACACCAATTTCCAAATACCTGTAAAGTAGAGCAAGAGAGAAAGACATTTGTGCTAAGACTTACCGGGCAGCTGTTGGAAAATTTCAGTGAAAGTAGGCATGAGAGGAATGGGCAAGTGTGGCAGAGGAAAGAAAGCAATTAATAGAGACTGCATTATCGAACTGGTCAGGTTCACAAATGGTTAGTTGAATTCATAGGCCATTTCCAGCAAGCCTGAAAATCTACCGTTTCTTCAGTTTCAGGAGGAAGAAAGAGGAAATCAAAACAATTTATCTTATCTTACTGTTCCTGTGTCCTATCATCAGCCAACCCCATGAATCTTAACGCTGTCAGATCCCAGGTTGAAATACCTGACCACCGGGCAGCATGTGCTCAAAAAAGATTCTTTATACTCCAGTCACAATGTCTCACCTATGGGTGCTGCTGTCGGAGCTCTGAGGTCTGTTCCGAGAACAGCAGTAGCATTAGCATTCGGTTTTGCAGTGTGGATGGCAGTGAGAGCTTGCAAGGGCTGTTCTGGGTAGGAAACACGGTAAAGAGAAGAGTTCTGAGAAAGGGGAAAGAAGAAACCAGGGCGTGGTTCACAGTGTGGATGGAGTATAGATGTGTAACTGATTTTCAGAAAGTTCAAAAAATATGACAGAAACAGAAACTAGATAAAATAGTGATAATGTATGATCCTAGCAAAAAATATATGAACACACTGAAAAATCTGCCTTGAATGTATCATGAATGAGATTCAAAAAATAAAAACCTATAGTTCCTGAGGGAAAAAATGGTAAAAGTAAAATTTGGACAAATTTCATAAAAATAATTTAAATATTAGAACTTGTGAAAATGTAGGAGAGATATTAAGTATCAGTCTATGAAACACAGGAATTCCTTTAAAATTTTAAATCATGCTTGTAAAGGGTTTCAAAACATTTAAAGAGAGATCTTATTTTATTATAATTAATTATTTGATTTTGTTATAATTTATTATAATTATTTTACTATAATCCTTTGATCTTATTTCTAGATATGTACATATCAAACTAACATAAAATTCTTTCAACATGATTTCAGCAGAAACATGGGAATAGATACCAGTAGTTTCTAAAGGTATGTGCTGAAATAGATCACAATGAACAGTTTTGTGCCAAATTTTCCTAACCTTGCTAAAATACACAGTAGTTTAGAAAGAACATAGGGACGGCCTTTTGCAGGAGGCTAGAGATTTTCCAAATTTCAAGGAAATATTGTTTACATTTTCTTGTCGATTGTTTTGAATGTAGAAGGAAGCTAAAGACCCTTTACCTAAAATGGACTGATTAGAGCATCTAAGAGAACTCACAGTGTGTTTCTATGATTTATGATATAATGCTAGCATCTATGATTTACTGAGAGAGACAGAGATAGAGAGACAGAGAGAAACAGAGACAGACAAAGAGAGACAGAGACAGAGAGAGAGACAGAGACAGAGAGAGAGACAGACAGAGAGAGAGACAGAGAGAGAGAGAGAGAGAGAGAGAGAGACAGAGAGAGAGAAAGAGAGAGAGAGCCAGGACAACAGAAAAATGGGGACTGTATGCCTGTTTGGTGATGGGACAAGTAGTATGACTTGGGGGTAAGACTTCCCACTTGAAGTCATTTAAACATGAAGTAATTTTGATTAAGAGGTTTCTGTGAGAAAACAGACTTTAGCCAACATTCAGTCTCACTCAAAGAAGATTATATCAGTATTCACTGTAAAATTTGTTTGAAATTTTGATTAATACATGACACTATGCTTTCTGAATTACTTAATGGGGACAATTTTGCTTCTTTGATTAATCACAGAAATTTATGTTACTGTGGGAGTAGAAGAATTAAAAGGCTTTTAGATTTTATTATTTAAGATAAAAAATTAATTTGAGATTAAGGATTATAAAGAACAAGATAAGAAGAAACAATTTCTTAAATTATCTCATGTTATTATTCTTGTTTTGACCAACAAGATTTTTACACAGACATAAAGAACTTTAATGATTATTTAATAATAATATCAATTTTGATGCAGACATTTTTCTTGTTTCTCTGAATTTTGTATACTTATTTTTAATAATTATGTTTATTACACTGCTAAATATATACATACAAAATCAAATAAATGTTCATAATATTTAACTTTATTTTTTAAACAGCTCAAAATAAATATGCAGATATCCTTATTTCTTCCCATCTTGAACGATTATTTAAATATTTCAAATAATTACAGATATCTATAGACATTTTCAGAGTATTTTATCAATATTTTAAAGCAATTCCCTTTAAAAGTAACAACTTTCTCTTGAAAAATGATAAGCTGCTTTTAGGATGTTACTTTATGATTTTAGGAGGGAAAGGAAGGGTCTCTGATTTCTGTGTCTGCGCAGAAGCTGGACAAACAGAAAAAAAGAGGGGAAACAGGTAGGTTTCATTAAAGGGCAGGGAGGGCATGATGTTTACTCAGTAATTTTCTTTCTTTCTTTCTCCCTCCCCTCCCCTCCCCTCCCCTCTCTACCTTCCTTCCTTCCTTCCTTCCTTCCTTCCTTCCTTCCTTCCTTCCTTCCTTCCTTCGTTCCCTCCCTCCCATGTTCCTTCCTTCATTCCATTCTTCCTCTTTCTCTCCTTTTATCTTTTAAAGAGCTTTGGACTTTTGCAATAAAGGCATAAACTTCAGATTTCTCTGCCTCCTGAGAAACACCACCATTTGAAGAATTAACTCCAGGTGTAGTGCTATTCACTGAATACATTTTGGTTTATATAAAAAAAATCCTGACCAGGCTTCTCTCATTAGGTCACAGACAGAATCTCCATTTCTCTTCTCATTTCCCTACAGTGAGATATAGATTTCTATTTGGATCAAAATGCTCAAGTTAAACATCACAACAGGGGCTAAGTTCAAGTTTTCAGTCATTTACTCTCTCTCAGTTTTCCTGTTAAATGCACATACACACATACAGAGGGAGACAGAGAGAAACAGAGACAAAGAGAGAGAAAGACAGAGACAGAGACAGAGAGACAGAGACAGAGACAGAGACAGAAAGGTTGATTAATCTTGTTACATAGTTTGGAACACTGTTGTTACCCTTAGTGTATATACATCTGTACAAGATAAACATTTACACTGAGTTTAATGTATATAATATAGACACAGCAAGAGAGGTATTTTAGGTTAGAGAACATAAAATGCAAGAGGCTCTACATAGAATTTTATTAGTAGTACTACAAATGCTAAATAGCAGTAGCTAAGCCTTAGACTTTAATTTATATTAATGTAGAAAATTTTACTCCGTGGACTGAATTGTAGCCATGTGTAATTTCTTAAAAATGGTGTTTGTATACATGTTAGTATATATCGAGAGAACATGCAATATATTCTTTTGAATTTCTACAGTAAAAGATGTACATAGAAATGCAGTGTGGAAAGCACTGCAGTAAAAAAAAAAGTTTTAGGTGAAAGAAGTTTCTGTAAATTTAAAGAAACAAGAAAATGTTGCTTAAAATCAAATGGTTTCCACCCATTTGAAGTCATAATGACTGCACAATGTTGAACTATCACATTATAGCCCGTTGCAACACAGAACTGATGAATTTACAATGCACACAAAACATTCACAGAAAATCGACTGATTTTTATCTCTGCTTTTATAAATTTTGACCCATGAAAGCCTGGGATAAAAGAGAGCTCTACCTGAAGATATTTTTGCTCTTCATTTTTTGAAATGTAATTAAGCTTCAGCCCTATTATTTGATGACAATGGAGAAGCCATTGATTGTGTGGCTTTTGAAATCCTGTATCACATTAGGCACATTCTAATAATGATGCCCTCGGCTTAAGAACAAGAGAAAATTGACCTGACCTAATTAAAAACTCTGATGATCCTCTCTATTATTTTTACATAAAACTTATGTGTGCCATATGCTAACTAGAGAGTGAATACTTTTTAAAAAATCATGGCAAATGGAGATAAAATGATATATTTTAAAAACAAGTCAGACAGTGAGGAGACTTGTGAGATTTGACACACTGAAATTTCCCAGCAGAACGCACGTCAGTGGAGTCTCCAAATGGGAGCACATTCATCTTTGTTAGATTCAAGTACCTTAGGTCAAGCAAAGGACATGGCTGCGCCATGAAAGGTGAGTGTGTGGTAGAAAAGCATCTCTTTTCAAGCATAATTACTCTAAAATCCAGTGAATAATGAAGCATTTCTTGTTGCCTTGGAACCATCTCTCCATCGTCTTTCATTTTCCAGTACAATAAGATAGCCCCATTATTATTTCTGAGTGAATCCGGAGACAGGAAACGACAGACAGCTTGGAATGTTTTCAAATTGCATTTTTTAGAATTCTAAGCCAGAATAAAAATTGGACTCACACACATATTTGAGCAAGTCAAAATATGAAATAAATTTCAATCTGCCCAAACTACTAGAATCACTGTTCCTTAACATATCCAAATCTATTTTTATGAAATTTATGACATCAATTTTTCTTTTTTATTGTATATATGTAGAATTATTAATCTATTTCTCCCCTGTGCTCTGTCCACCACATTGTATGAAGTAGTCCAATAATGCTAGTTCTGGTTTTGCACACACTATTTTATGAAAATGTATTTTTTCTGCTGTTAAATATTGGCCAAACACATCGTCACTCATATTTATTTATTTATTTCTGAATACTATTTTTTCATATTTATTCAGATAGTATATATAATTTTAATAATTATTTAAGGTTTTATCTCGCTTCATGAAATTGTTACAAATTTACAAAATATAGATCAAATACTCCTTATCTAAGTAAATTGAGACTAGAAGGGCTTAGGTAATTAAGATCTTAAAATCTTTGCACAAATTTTAGTGGCTTATCACCCCAACTTGAAAATCTTGAAAATATATTAGCCAGTGTTACCCATAGAGATTTTCAAATTAAAGGTGCTGAACTATACTTACATAACATTTTGTTAATACGCTTGAAACTCTTAATTTGACCAAAAAGTAATTTAAATTTTGATAGCCCTACACAGAAAATTTTCTACATTACACCCAAAACTAACATTCCTGGTGCTAATAGAAATTTTGTTTTTTACTCTATATTTCTATTAAAATGAATTTTACCCAAGATAAGAATTCTCATCTGCATCTCTGTTCCAGTGTCTGTACATGTTACTCTGCTTTATAAGGTCTTTGATACATTCTGAATTTCAAATATTCAGCATTCTGAACCAATTGTTAATGGTCATTATAATTTAAATTTTCCTGTATGTCCACATCACAGTAGAAACAAATCATAAATTTTTTCAAAAAAATTATAACACAAGTTCATTGTGTTTTAGGGCACAGTTCCAACCATTCTGCACAATTTTTCATGTGTACTAGACTTTGAATATTTTAACGATTAAATTTATATATTCTAATTATACATTGCTTTATACAAGACATAATATATTCTTCACATCTATGAAAGAAAAAGTCACTAGCTAGTGTAGACACTGGAAGTCTAGATATGTGGAAGAAATCTACAGCAGGGTCAGTTTGTTAAAATTAAATCAAGAGGTCACAGAGTAAGATGAGGAATTGGAAATGAAGTTGTTATGAAGAGAAGACTGTTTTATGCATTTAAAAAATCTTTACTAATAGTGATTAGTGGGTTTTCTAGAAAATATTAAATAACTTATATACACCTAGACATACAAAATGTATGTATAATATACATATATAATATATATATAAAACTGTGCACATATAATTACACATGTATAACTGAGAATGACATGCATAGGAAAAAGTTTGAGGTTGCTCTTGACACTCAAGTTGGGTCAGTAAAATAGCAGGTGAATTGTAGTAGTCAATCAAATACACAAAGATATAGAAAAATACGTACTAGAGAGTGAAGCAAATCTGCTTCAAAATAAGATGTTAATAAATAATAATGAATTGAATAAAGTTATTATTAAAACATAAAAATGTTATTGACAAATCAACAGAACTATGTGTAAATCTGTTCAAAATGATAAATAGAAAATTTAATTTAAACCTAAGGAAGATACTTCAGAAAAGATTCTAAATTGATTCAAATCATTACCCAGATATTATGAAGCTAAAATTGAAATAGTTCATACATTTGGACATATATTAGTGCAAAAAGCAGCATATAAGAAATTTCATACATTTTATCACATATCTGTGCACTTCGTGTGTTAGTCTCATGTCTCTCCCCAGTAGTGTGAGTGCATGTGCTGTATAACTGCTCATTAAAACTGCAATCAATGAGTGAATATACCAATAAATCAAACACAATAATATCTGATAGTCAATATTCTTTATATATCTTAAGTACATGCAACATATGTATTCTATAAAATTCACAAAACCAAGTATAATAACCTTGAAAATGTAATTGATAAAATTTATTTTCAGAATATCTTAGTGAGACTATTAATTCCCCTGAATAGACAGTTGATCTAACCAGGAGTGATATTATTTGGCCATTATTCTAGAACAAAACTCACCAATATAACCAAACCCCAGATAATGAAATGGCCAGTATGTGCTCATATGCACCAGCAGGTTATAGGCAACAGTGAAACCAAAAAGGAAATCGCTCTGCTCTAGCCGTTTCAGAAATTAAAATAAACTTAGCAAAATATTTAGTTACATGTCATAGCACACTTGAAGTCTTGATCTAACAACTTCAAAACAAAAATGTAGGCTATAAGTTAATTTAAGTGAATATAAATTTCACTGAACTAAATTTACTATGATTTGGGTGTAAAATTAATATAAAAAAGCAACATAACATGTATCTCATGTTAAACAGAATCTAATAAGCCATATAAATGCTTCATACTTTATTTTACTTAAATATTGAGATCTACGGGCAGTTGCAAAAGTGTATGATTATCAAATAGCTATATTAAAATTAAAAACAAGGACATTTTAATACCTTAACTTATACATTTGCTTCACCAAAACATGCTAATATGCTAAGATTGGATTGATGAATTAGATAAAGGTATAGTGTGAATTCTAGTGTGAATTTAGTTGAATCATTCACAACCCAGGGAATAAAGTATATCAAAATATAAAAGTATATGTGATGCATCTGATTTTTGGTACAATCTTTACATTTGCTTTGACTAAAATTGGCAGCTAGTTTACACATATGTTTTGCTATGTTTGTTGATATTGTATTTCATTTTCTTACATGTAGATCTGTGTGTAAGCAACTGGCATACCTAGGGGATTTTCCATGTATTTCCACTCACTAAATAGATTTTCAAACTGAGACTAATGCATTGAGTCACTTTTAAAAATCTTTACTAGGATAATTAAGTTCTAGTTGGAAAAGTTAATAACATTAAGAATGGCATCAGAAGACAGGAAGTTAGTCTGAAGCTGAAATATATTAAGAAGATTAAAGTCTATAATTTTGCTTAACGTGCACATTTAGGAACAAGAATCAGAGAGAATCTCATACATGAAGCTCTTGTGAATAACTCACAAAATAAATTCTATTTAGTCTGAGAAACATTGTGATTTGGGAGCCAATCTTCTAGGTAGATGCCAAATTAACTGATAATTGTCACAGCCTGAAACAAGCCATACTGTTTGGTACTGATAAGTAATTTAAAAATAACATTCTCATAATTGCATGAGTCTTTATTAAATGAAATAAACCTGCTATAGAAACACCCAGACACAAATATACTGGTAATGCATATTATTCCATTGTTAGAACATATCTTTTATTAATATTGCTTAAAGCAATTCAATTGAAAAGCTAAATCCATAATTCTGTTGCATGTTATGCTTGAATACTGTCTTCACTCCATATAGCCTAGGCTTTACCCATGGCATGATTTTACATAGTGGTAAGATGTACAGGTAGAGAAGTTTCAAGATAAATCATTAGTGATGGTTCGCATCTACAAAACAGTTGGTTTTCCTATGAAATGGATAAATCATTTGTAATAGTTTCTTCTCTCTTTACTTCTTAAGATTCTGATTTTGTTACATATATCTAATTTCACAAAAATCTGGGAATATTTATTCGGTTTTTATTACTTTCAAAGTATATAGCTTGATTCTATTTTCTCTTAGTTCCTGGAAAATTAATCAGAAATATAAACGTGTCATATTAGCAAATTATATTGGCTACCTAGAGAATATTTTAAGTTTATGTATTTGTAAGAATAACATAAATGAATTATCACCTTTTATAGGTTAATAGAAAAAGATTTATTCAGAATTTCTATGGCTAAATTGCCATAATTTCTTACTCAGCATTATTATCTTTTTCCTAAAGATTTTGTGTAATTTTCTGTTGTGTGATAATTGATTTTAAATTCAAAAATTATTAAAAATCACCTATAAGATTATTTAGCTATAAATATATGACTCAAAATTTTGTTTGTAGAAGGTACCACTTTTAAATTTTAATGAACATATGTTTTGGAGCATGGGGATACCTGGATATGTCCTTCATTTAGACAGATTCAGAGATAATTACTCAGTGTTTCCATCAGGTTAAGAAAAAAAAATAGTTTGCAACTCTAATAAGTCAAGTATATTGAAATACATTATCATTATGATGCATTACATGATGTAAAAGTAATGAAATTTGGGCAATTTAATAAAGAATTTTTATTTGTGTTCAGTCACTATTGAAGTAAAAAGGAAAGGTGGAATAGTTTAATGTAGCCTTTTGAGCTTACATAGTAAAACAATTGGCATTAAAATTTTTTATTCTGGAAAATGGATGGCAGTACAAAATACTTATTTATTTTTTTTTCATTTTTAAATAAGTTTTATCATTTACCTTTTGATAAACAAATATGTTACAGTAATTTGTCATGTCCATAAATCATCAGGAATGAAATAAACACCCTGTAACAGAATAACTTCCCTATATTAATGCCTAATTTAGTTTCCATGATGTCTGATCATTGGAATTTAATTCTCAGTGCTATTCTAATACCCAGATCATCTGCTATTTACAAAAACAGACTGCAAGAAAAAAATGAGGAAATGAGAAAACAGTAGAAGAATCTAATTTCAACCCGCTGAGATGTTAAAAAACCTAGGCATTTTGCTATTTAATATTGAATAAATTGTGAATCTAGTGATTTCTTTATGGTGATAATTATATAAGAAGTATTACTAAAGGAAAGAGGTATGTTTGGAATCATCTGTCAAACTTTGAAAATACTCATATCTGTGCTTCTCCAATATTACTAAATTTAGTAATTTAGTAAACTCTAGATGCAAGAGAATAAAGTAAGCATTCACTAATACCTCTTTTTGATAGTTTATTAATTCATTCTCTCTAGTTTTATGAATTTCTGCTTTCTATATTTTGAAGGTATATTTATGGACACATTCATTTGTTAACTATTTTGATGAATTGTTTATTTATCACTATGTAACTTTCAGTCAACCTTCCATATATGTTTCATAAATTATTATCTCAACAGATTCAACAACAAAAATGTCCCCATATTGAACATGTGCAAAACTGGTTTTTTTGCTATTCATTTTAAAATATAATATACAAACTATTTACACAGTATTTACCTTATAGGTAGTATAACTCATCTGAGAATAATTTAAAGTATATGAGAGAATACATAAATAGTAAGGAACTACTGCATCATTTCCATTAAAATACTTGAGAATTCTAGAAATTTACTACCATTGAAAGAATTATATAACCAATTACCAATGG
This sequence comes from Hydrochoerus hydrochaeris, assembly GCA_004027455.1. Lineage (NCBI taxonomy): Eukaryota > Metazoa > Chordata > Mammalia > Rodentia > Hydrochaeridae > Hydrochoerus > Hydrochoerus hydrochaeris. The sequence continues at coordinate 52,948 of PVLA01001334.1, forward strand.
ACATGAAGGATTACTCTGTATTAGTTTTAAATGCATTTATTTTTTCTTATCTGATATTAGTATAGTAACATGAGTATTTTCAGTTAGCATTCTTATGATGCACACAATGCTAAATTTTAGATTTTTAAATTTGTGGTTGACAAAAGATGCACATATTGTGATGTACAAGTATCTTTACATCATGAAATGTCTCTGTAAGGATATCTGTAGTACTACATGTGTTATGTTTCATTTTTGTAGTGAAACTACTATGAAATCTATGCTCTTTCAGAGTTTCAAAATATAACACCTTTTTATTTACAATGGTTACCATGTTAGGCAATAGATCTCTTGAACTTCTCCCTTTAACTGAAATTTTTATGCAGTCAGCAGGATCTCACCAACTCCCTACCTCCTTTCCCTGGTAACCACCATTGGTATCTACTTCTATGAGCACTTTTTTATATTCCACATACAAGTGATGTCACACAGTAGGTGTCTTTCTGTGCATGCATGATTTCATCTTACATGATTCATTGCACTTTACTCCCTCTGCCAATCTTCTTATTTGCCTTCTCACTCACCCTTCCTATGAATGCTTCTTAGCAAACTTCTCATAAGCAAATCACTTTTAGGCAGTAATACACTTTTACAAAATATAAAACCAGAATTAAATTGTAAAGGATTCAAAGACATCTAGCTCCAAATTGTATTTTCAATAGTTTATTTTACCTAAGGTTTGTGTTTTTGTTTTGTAAGTAACATAATATACATATATATGTATATGTATTTATGTATATTTTTTGCTTAAATACAGCCTAAAGACATCATTCTCTAACAATTGGACTATTCAAAATTCAGTTACACCTAAACTAATTGCTGATATATTTAGGTTAATGTAGTTCACCTTATAATTTGTTTCATATTTGATACAACTGTTTTGTTATATTCTCTTACAATTTATTTTTTACAATAACAAAGTGTTTTAATTGTTACATTCCATTTATAAAGTATGTAGCTTTATGCTGATTTTTTAATTGTAAGATATAATGTACAGCTTACATCATGTCTCCCGGCAGTAATCAAATTGGATGTACATTACTACTTTACCAAGTAAAAGATATTATTAAAATATTAGAACATTTAATTCCACTAAGATTTTTTATTATTGTTAGTTTTTACTTTACTTCTACACTTACCTCAGATTATTATTTATTGGTGTATAATCCTAGAAGGCATTTAGATATTATATACATTTTATTCAGTGTTCTCTGTGTTATTTATTTACCTTTTGTTTCCTGGTTGGGAATCTTGTTCTTTCTGATAAATACCTCTGTTTCCTTTAAGAGATGCTGCCAGTGATAAATTTGAGAGAGTAGAAAGTAAATACCTTTAATATTAACTTTAACTCTGAATCACATTTGCATAGTCTTAAATTGTATTACCTCCTGGAAGTAATTTGCTATTCCCATCTACATCAAGATGGACATGAGTTCTTGAGTTTTTTGTTAGCTCTATGTTGTCTTATTTTTTCATTTAACTATGGGCTTGTTAACTTGCTGTCTTCTATAGGTAACTTGTCTTGCTTGTTACTTTTGTTAAACGATATGATTTTTTTTTAAATAGCCACAAAATCTTTGTGGATACAAAAATTAAAATTTTATCTTTGAGTACATGTGAAACTGCAGAAATTTCTTTTTAGGCTGAGTTTGGAATCACAGCTCTCCTCTTGAATAGGTGCTAGATGGGCTGCTTCTTGGGTGTGAAGTGGTGGGGTCACTCTTTAGGGATATTACTTTTATAATAATAGTTGAGTATCATGACCCCAATTGTAAAGGTTTGTGAAGTTTTTAATGTTACTATCATAATGCATGCTACCAATTATATTTCCTTCCACTGACCAATGCAAGTCAGATAGCCAAACACAGTAAAATAGTAATAAGTTAAACTGCGACCATATTGAGAAGAATTGCAAATAATAATGCCTTTAAAGTTCTTATTTGTTTAAATTACTTTGAATAAATGAGCTTTTGCATTTATTTCAGTAACAAGTGTTACTAAGGTAAAAAGTATGCTCAGGTAACATGTTACTCAAGATCATTTTATTTTTACAATACTGTGATACCAAGTCAATGCCTTTGTGGTCCATATTACATGAAAATATTAGAAATTATTTTAATTTAAATTATAATTTATAGCTAGAAGATAATTTACTTGTTCTATTAATGAAAACAATTCTCTACCAAAACTCTACCTAAGCATATATTTAATTTCCAAAAATTGCTATCATGAATTTTGAAATGAGAATTTTTTTCATGCTTACTAATTTCATATCAATTTTACATTTATATTGGACATCTAAAGGTGTTCTTGTTTATTTCAATTCATTTAAAGTCCTTGAACATAATGTGGTATTGCGTGTGACTATGTATGAGCTGGGTGTTTCTTCATTGATTCTTATACAATCAAACAAACATACAGAGCATTTTCTGTGCATGGAAAATTATTCTACCTATTGCAGATACATAGAGCATAGTGAAACAGATGGTTGTAAAGCAGAAGATGCCCTTGAGGGTCTTGATCTCCAAAGAAAATTTCAGCAATAAAACTATTTAAACAAGCAATTTAGTGAAATGTTGTCATATCACCATTCTTTAGAAGTAACACAAATGGTGCATTTAAATTTTACGACCCTTTAAAATGATCTACGGAAGATAGACATTCAAAATTTTGAATAGCTGTGGGCTCCAAAAGAATAATATTAAATATTGCAAATAGTATTAATTTTACTTTTCAAAATTCACATCTTTGTTGCTAATTCAAAACATATGGCATAGCTTTTAGTTTAAACTCAGCATAAAACTTAACTGTAGCATTCTGATAATCTGCCTTCTCATCTTCCTATTCAGATGGGTAACTGGAGATAACGGATTCTCCAAGATCAAAGAAATTAAGAAAACAAATATGAAAAGCTCATCAATCTTCTCCTGTTTGTGTTATTTTAAAAGCTATAAATATATTAAATGCCAGTTAAAAAGATTAAAAATATGTTTTTTATTTTGAAAACTTTCTAATGTTTTACTCAGGTATTAAAAATCTGCATGGGAAAATGTGAGAACCTAATAGCAAATCAATTTTTAAAAATACTCTCATCTTTACTATTTTTTTCATTCTAGAAGATATTTTAAAATGATTTTATGATTTTATGCTTTTGTTAACTTTACCTCTCATTCAGAAACCCTGACATATTAATAGAAATGAAAAGAATCTCAGCACTAGAAAATCTATATAGACATGCCTATTATCTTTACGTTTATGCAGTATTTATCCCTAGTAACTCCTTTTATCCACTTTCAATATACAAGTGGATGCTTGCATGGTTTTCTTACCTTATTTCACTTTAAGACTGCATGATTCATATATAATTTATCTAATCCAAATTTTACCAAATACAAATTTGAAAAATATAAATTTTACAAAATATGAATAATGAGGTTTCTAAAATAGCATCTTAGTTACTTTTTTTTGCCAGGACGAAATACCCAACACCCACTAAATTAAGAGAAGTTTATCTGGACTTACTGACTGTAGAGGATTCAGTCACTGTCAGGTGGCCACAAAGCAGTACAGCATGGCAGAGGGGCCTGGCAAAGCAGAGAGCTATAGCAACCAGAGACTGAGGTGCCCAGAGACTGAGGTGCCCAAACCCTTCCAGCCCATGCTTCTAGTTACCTGCTTCCTCCACCTCCCAATATCACACCTAACCATAAATTCATCAGTGGATTAATCCAGTTCCAATGATCCAATAACCTCCCCAAACCCCACCTTTGAGCACATGAAATTTTGAGGCCACATCTAGATATTATTATACAGTGCATTTTGGAAACTCTAAATCATGAATCTGTTATCTATGACTCCCAAATTTGGCACAGATGTCTTCAGAGTGTTCATGCAAACTCATATTTGTGTATATATACATGTCAAATCAAATACTAATAGACGCTGTTAATCTATGAGACAGTATAAGTGAAAACCAGGTCTAATTAATGTTCTTTCTGATCTCCATCCAGGAAAAGGACATCATCAATTAGGCAAAATTATTTGTCACTTGAGTCAATTCTGATTACATACAAACTTACGGATTTATTATTTCTAATGTTTTGAAAAAGAAATCAAAGGTAGGTTTGATTTGAAGCTAAAATGTCTCATGTGTAAGCAAGTAAACTTGGCAAATTTATAAAAGATTTTGATTCTCAGAGAATTTATAAACCACATGATTGAATCATTAGCTCAACTGAAACTATGTAATGTAACATTATTAATTTCTTTTAGAGATCATGATATTGAAATGCAAAGTAAATACCCAAAATTTGCACAACTGGCAAAATAGAGTTATCAAAAATTAAGTCCAAGTTATTTTAAGTTTGATTAGGCTTTGCAGTAAGTACTAAAAACCCATGGATAAGCAGTGTTTGGGAGGAAAACATACTTTAATGAAATGCAGGCATTATAGACAAGTTAAACTGATTTCTGCCTAAAAGCTATTACTATCATTTGAAACAGAAAAATGCATACAGAAGAAATGAAAGAACTTGTCCAGCTAAGTTTATAGCAAAATTCCATCATCAACAAGAGTCTTTAACCAAAAGGTCTGTACATTTTCTAAATTCCGTGGTTCACATCATTGTTTTGTTTGTAATGAGGCAAGCAATATATATTGCCTAAATTAGAGACAAAACAAACAACTGGTAATCTTTCAAAAATGATTACGTATTTTTATCAGCATTTTGTGCCCAATAATATCGATGTTTCCCAAATATGTTATAAACTTTTGAATTAGAGCAAATAAGATTTAGTTATTTGTCCAGAGATTTTTCAAGAGTCACTTAGAGAAAGTTGTTTGTTTATAGTGTGAGATTATTAATAATCTGCTAATCTGAACAATTGGGCACTGTTTATTTTTATATCTAAGCCATAAAAACCTTAGAATCACTTTGTGATTATAATTTTTATATCCTAATTGTGATGATTGCTTATGATGTAGAATATCTTTTCACATCTTTGTCATTTTATATCCTATTCAGTAAAATGTCTATATCTTTTGCACATTTTCTGATTTGATTTTTTTACTGTTGAGTTTTCAGAACTTTTGTGAATTTTAGATATGTGCACTTTATTAAATAGGTATTTGCAAATAGTTTCTCAAATTTCATACCTTGTTTTCACTCCGTCACAATAGGACCTATGGTCCCTCAGGGCCCTATTTTGTATATTACACGAGATTTATGTCAAGGTTCATCTTTGACTATGCATGTATAACGGTTTCATTTCTTCATTATTTTCATTCTTTCTTCTCTTAATAGCTTTAAAATATTTTCTTGCTGTATCAAGCTTATTATCTTTTTCATCTGTAATATTTATTCTGTCATTAAATCCACTCATATAAGTGCTTATATTGGTTCATCCACTTCACATGCCTGTATCTTGCAATCTGAGAAGCTATCTCAAAGGTAACAATACATAGTAGAGTGGCCATTGTTAATTCCCTATCATCTTGTTTTAAAATTTTACATTGTTTTTATTAGTTTGTTTGTTTTTACACTTTTATTTTCTGTTAATCTCTTTTAAAATGTTAAAAAAAATAAAAGAACTCCATGGGAGAAATATAAAAAAAAATTTTGGGCATTGTGGTTTTCATCTCTAGAAATTTGAATCATTTTCACATTTTCACTTAATTTTTGAATAAATTAATATTTAAAGTTTAAAGCCCCGTGTTGGCAAAACCCTTAAAGAACAGGAACCAGTGACATTGTAAGACTGGCCAGTAAGGTATATGATATTCAGTAAGGTGAATGTTATTCTACTTGGTCTTTTGGCATTTTTGGAGTTCGGTGGACAAAGTAGCAGCTTCTGCAGAGATAAAGAACATCCTCTCTAGAGGAAGAAAAATTTGAGCTCTGCTTCTAAGAAAAGAACTTGTTGGAATCTTTAACTGTAATGGATTTGCTCACTATTACAACTCTAAACTTTTCTTGCATAAATTTGAAATCTGAACACTATTCTTTTCAAGCCAATAAATATTTCCTTCATGATTGAACTCTAATTTACTGCTAAATTTAAGATACTCAGTAATTTTTATAAGATAATAGACTTTAAGAAATCTCCCTTGTTGGGTGCTGGATATTTTTGCATGCATATAAATATTCACATTATTTTTCAGGTACATAGTGACAGTATATTAGCAAAATTTGATCTTTTTGGTTCTTGTTGTAAATCTTTTCAAGGCAGGGCCAGAGCAGTGTTTTAGTAAGAGTAGGTTTGTCCAGTATAGGAGGGAAATTATTCAGAGCACTCTACCTACTGATATCATGACTTTTATTTTTTAATGTAACTATTTCAAACTCTACTCTGTCCTCTGTGAGATCTAAATATTGTTCTTTCTAAGTTTTTTCTGATGCATTCTTTCCCAGTTTCAATGAGTTTTCCTACTGGTATATTCTTCTCAGTAATTGTGGAAGGCTTCAGTAAAAAAAAAATCTCTCTCTCTCTCTCTCTCTCTCTCTCTCTCTCTCTCTCTCTCTCTCTCATTCCCTCTCCTCCAGTATTTTGTCTAGACCACTTTAGTTACATTGGTCTTGTAGATTCCCAAATGTATTTCCTCAATGCATTGTTTATTTTGCCTGAAATTTTCCTTCCCCGTGTCACAATCTGAAAATTCTCTCATAAAAGATACAACATTTTCAGGCAATTACAAGATATTATTCATGGTTTGCTACTCCTTGTCTGATGTCCAATAAAGCCTACTGTTTTTGTGTATTTTAAAATATTATTTTAGCTTCTTTTCAGATAAAAAATAAGTATGATCCCAGTGACTTCTTCATGGCTAGAAGTGGAAATTTCTGAAGAATGTTTCTTCAGGTTTTATGAAAGAATCTTTAGGAAGATATCAGAAATTTTTTGAGAGATATCAGAAACTTTATATAATTTTTCATTTAGGAAAGATCATGAGAAAAATTCCTCTTAGAACTTTATAGTACAAAATATTATTTATGATAAACATGTTCGTTATTTTGATACCTTAAACAATTTGTTGAGTCACTCATTTTCTGTTGGCTACCAAAGAATAGAGATGTGAATATAGTGAAATACCACTTAAGACCCACTTCCACTGTGAGTCTCTAATTTATTTCCATTGGTTATTTGAACTTTCTTTATATTAATTTTGGTAGCTCTAATATATCTGTTTTTTCATAGCATTTAAGGAATCTATGCAGCACAAACAAGTATGAGTGTTAAAGAAGCATTTACACAGATATTGACCAATACCTCATCGCTGTGTCTTTATATTTGACACTGTTTATATATCACTTGAATTATTGTTCATATGAATATAACTTCCTATGTTACACTTCCCTATTTTCCTATTATAACTTCTAACTTCTGACAAATACTTTTATATAATCAATGATCAATAATTATTTGTTTCATTGACACCTTAGTAAATTAATTCAATCAGACACTAAAACTGTATACTAAAATTACAGGATAGCATATCCCATTACATACAAATAAAAATGTTTTCTTTTTACTATAGATTTCAGCAATCAAGAAATCCTCACAAATAATTTATCATTGATTACCCTCATAAAAACAAGGAGACTTTAGATAATTCGTCTATGGACCTTTAGCCCATGAAATTCTCTAATTTTCTTTAAATAGTTTTATAAACCATAAGTTTGTCTAGCTTTATTTAATTACAGATATTAGCTTTATCAACGGTAAATGGAATCTCATCATCCATTTTAGTGGAAAGGTAGGCAGAGGGAGTGACAGAAGGTCAGACAGACAGAGGTAGATAAAATTAGTTAGAGCTCTTTTTAAAAAAAGAAAGAAAGAAAAAACTACCAGTGGGCTCCTCAGCATGCCAGACCATTGGACTGCTTCCAAAACAATTAATTCTCAGTTGGGGGCTAGTGAATTCATTAAAATAGAGGATTGCGTTGCCTCTGAGGATTTGTGGAAAGGGTCAGATCTTTTAGAATAGCAACAGCTAAGTGAGCAAATGAAGCCAATTTTAACTTTGCTAGTTTCCGTGCAATAATTCAAGTTGATTCAGGGTGAGATATAATTATGGTAAAAAGTAACAATTACTTTATGATTACAGCAGAGTAGAACCACTGAGGTTCATCTATATATTTGTACCAATCTTGCATCTTATTTTTTAAAAGATTCAATCTGAGAACAAAATGTATAGATCAATTTTTTGAAAGGTGTGTCTGATTATAAATTCAATAGGGAAATTAGTATAGTATAAATTGTCTACGAACCCTAGTATTTTTGCAATTCACTTTAAATGGGAGATTTCCTGTTTGCAAAAATAGTGTGTGAGTACCTAATAAAACGTGCGTATGGGAACTACAGGGCAAATAAATAAAATTAGTTTAGTCAGTTTTTATTAATAATAGATCTTATTTTTGTCACTTTTGCTTTTCAAAAGTGCTCTAAAATTTCATGAAGATGAACACAAGAAGACATATGTCACTGAAAATCTGACAGTAATTACAGATTGATCACTCCTTTAAATCAGGAAAATATTACCTGTGATAGACCTACCAGTTGTTATAGGCCAAAACTGTCTTTTGCTGCAATGGTATCAAGGAAGTGGGGTCATTTAGACGTTAATTAAGATTAGATGAGGTCAATGAAGGTGAAACCTGGATGAATGGGATTAATGCCCTGGAAAGAGCTCTGGGAGAACACATTTCATTCCATTGCCATGAAAGAGCACAGGGAAAAGATAGCTTTCTATGAATCAGAAAGCAGAGCTTGCATAAAAATCAAAGCTCATTGTGCCTGCCTCAATCTTAGATTCCTCAGGAACTGTAAGAAATAAGTGCTTACATCACCCCGTTTGCAGAGTATCATCATTGAAACTACTGCAGCTTAAAACATATTGCCGCAGTTTGAATCACTTCGAACTGTACAAATATGAAGTATTCACATTTATTTCTCCACACTGCATTCATTTCTCATGCAAACATAACTTTTAATGCATGATAAAAAAAAGTTGATCCAGGAATTATTTATATTTAATACTCTATTAGCAGCATTGTGAAGAGTATTTAAAAGTTTTCTCTCATTTAATTGTTTATATATGCTATAGTTTAGGTTTTTAATGTCTCTCAGAGCCCCTGACAGCAAAGCCTTGATCTTCAGAATGTTTCTGGGAGCGGTAGTGGAGCCTTTTTCCAGAGGACCTAGTGGGAGGTCTCTCAGTCATTGGGAGTACGTTTCATCCTGGAGTCACAACAGAGGATCCCCTTTCTCTCCCGATTCTCTCTTTTTCTTTGTGCTACATGGTTTTGCTCCACAATGTACCTTGCTGTTGCCTTACAACGTAGGCTGGAAGAAACAGGACTTTGAAGATAAGGATTCAGACCTTTGAAAGTGGTAGCAAAAAAATCAGTTTCTTCTCTATAAGCTGATCATCTCAGATATTTATTATGGTGACAGAAATCTAATACATGGCTGTATGTTCAAAATTACAGACATTTTGTTTAGAATTTTAATGAGTTAGATACATTTTAAAATGCTATATATGTGAATACTAAATGTTTATGGTTTAGAAATGTAGAATGTACCATTATATTTTGCTGATGTATTGAACCTTCCATTACCACTATATTTTCTGTGGTAACAATTCTCTCTAGCTCTCTTGGTCTCTCTCTGTGTCTCTGTCTCTCTGTATCTGTCTCAATATTTATAATATTTTTTATCTGGACACTATGTATATGCATAAATTCTGATAAAGTTATAGGTATCTTCTTATGACATTGCTTACATTAACAAAGAAAATATCCATATAAATACTTATTGGAGAATCTCGCCTCATTTTTCTAGGTGAATGTTGGTGATTTTGTCATTTTCACTGTATAAACATTTGACACTGTTGATCCTGCTGGTTCACACAATTGAGTCAAGGCAAATTGCCATAAGAGTGGAAAATATTTTTCTGATCATTCCTTATTCTTTCTTCATTGTGCAATCATTTCCTCTAGATTCTCAGTGGTCTTATCCTTCTGCTCTAATGTGTTACAAAATCACTTTCTTTAAAAAAGGCCTTAAAGATTTAATGAATATATTGTTGACTCCTCCCCCACGGATTTGCCAGGAAAGAGAGCAAGAGTGAATTTGTTGCGCTCAAATAACAATGGATTTTCATGTATAATTTCTTGAATGTATTGAAATAGAATTTTCCCACTATTTCTCAAATACTGTCATGCCTTGTATAATACAAAGACAAAGTCTACAAGTGTTCTGAGCTACAGGATGCTTTGGAAATAAAACAATATACAACTGAAGTATCTTCCTCCTTCCAAATGTGGAAATTCTTGTCTGTAACCATCTTACTTTCTGAAGCATGTCTTGTTCCCACTAGTTTGTGGCTGGTTATTTTCTTCTCCAATTAACTGGGAATCTTTCAAGAATCCTGCACAGGAGGGTTGTGATAAATTCATGCTGATGAAGCCTCCCTGCCACCACAATAACTGACCTAAATTGTCACTTATGGTTCCTCAGACACTGTTGTTTAATTGCTTTCAATTATTTTAGCCCATGTCTACCCAAGCAAAATGAAGCGGTGCGTCATGCAATTGTCTTGTGTTTGTGATCAATATAGAAATTCAATAGGGATAATTAAGGTACCCCCCCAGCTCACTTTTTCTTTATAACACTTTTTCTTTTCACCAGAATTGTTCAGATAATTGACCCAAATGTCTATTTTATTTTGCATCACAGATGCAGGTCTGTAACTAGTCTAACAGACCATGGTAAAACAGAATGGTCAGTGCAGCTCACAGGTAGATCACCATCTAGTTCACGTATCTGCAGCACTTTTGGATAAATCAAGCTGACCGGCCTTGGAAAATTCCATTGATTAGTTCTGTGTCTCCAAAGCTGAGGTCCTTAGGACACAAAAATTCATCTTGACTTCTTTGTTGCTGCACAGTTTCATATTCACCAGTATTGCCATGGCCAGTATTTGAACATCCATTAAAAGAAACAGTGCGAGAAGCTGATTAATCTGGAATTAAGATTGTGTAAGTAGCCAATGGAAACAATTTAGACTTAAAATTTGTAACCTGACAGTATAGGTAAAAATCAGACTTGTTTAATGCAATCACACTGCTAAAGAAACTAGTACATTTTCCTTAAGGGAAAAAATCATTTTTCAGCCAACATTTCATGTGAATTATTGCAGTAAATGTGTATCTGTAATATAAACTATTAAAATATTATTAAGTGATTCAATTTCAAACATGTAATAAATATTCATATTTTAAGACTTCTAGTATCAGAATATTTCCTATCTCAAATTATGTACTATATTTTCAACAAGTTTTCTGGGCCAGGTAATTATAGTTTTAATTTTCTTAAAGCTTTCTTCTTCACCTAAACAGGTTAGTAAAATAGCAGACTGCTTTAGAAAGATTGACAAAGGGCAGTTGCATTTTTAAGAAGAGGTTTGAGTAGGAGTAATTCAAAAATAAATGCATTTTTTTGTGAAAAATTGCTGGAGAAAACAAAGTAAAATATAAAGTTAAAAGTGTTTGAGCAGATTGAATATGCTTTTTTTTTCCTTTTTGTGTCTATCGAAAGTATTTTGGAAATATATTTATTTACACTTGGCACTCCAAATCTTTTTGTTCTTGTGGAAAAATTGTTTGTATGCTTTTTGACTATCTCTGGCACTGCAATAGTATACTTTAATAGCATGTTTATAGAAGAATTAGAAACACATGCAAGGATCTTTTCCCCTAAAATACATCTGGGCTTATGTTTTAAGGAAAACATCCTTGGAAAAAATAGATTGATTTTAAACTTAGCTCTAGATAATCACTGAACCTTCTCAAAGCTTGGCAACTTTCTTCTTTTATACCCGAGGTAAAATTTGTGAAGCAAGGAAAACAAAAGTAAGTTTATCAAAAGAAATGCTGTTACACTATGGGGTTTTAAAATACTACTTCCCAAAACAAACATTAGAAATACTTCACCTCTTCATCTCAGTTCATCCAAAAGTCCAAAGTGTACACTTTTTTTCATGCCAATAAATGAATAATATCAAATATTAAGAATACCCCTCAACTGAAGGAAATATTATTTATAATTCAGCTTTAAAATATTTGCTTTCCATTAGATCAGTTATTTTCCAAAAATTCTCATAAAATAGTAATGTATATATATATATATATATATATATATATATATATATATAGTGCTGGTTAATAATATATATATATATATATATATATATATCCAACCAAAACTGGATATATCTTAAAGTTGATAATTATCAAAATGTATGTAATTCAATAAAAGTGTCTCTGTTGAATAAACTATATCCTTCCTAGCATAAATAAATTTTTTCTTTTTTAACTACTTTAAATAGAAGTCACTTTATATGTAAATAAACCTTTGCGAAAATGAAATCATTAAACAAAGGGAAATTTTATTGTAATTGTTCCAGCACCTTCTTATTATGAAAAATTGCTTCATATAATTACTGAATGATGATGTGTAAGATAGTGAATGTGTACTTTAGAATTAAAAAGAAATGTAAGCAACTATTTATATTTTACAAATTTCATTCATTGTAAATCCATAAACCCATTAACTACCTATTAGCCTAACTCTGTTTGGTTTTCTATGTTTAGAAACCAACTGTTTTTGAAGAGAGCAACCCATTAAAAACAATTATGGGCCTAAACAACCCACACACCTGAATATCAAAGCAAGCTTATTATGCTTCTCTAGGAGAAACAAAACCACCAGCTGGTAGGATTACCTCCTTCAGCAAAACTCAGTAAGGGGTATGTTAAAGATTGAAAAATGCAGGAGGAATATGCTATTTAGAATTTTTATTAGTGAACTGAAGTAAAGGTTTAAATGTTGCCGACTGTTGAAAAGAAGGTGTCTGGAACAGGTAAAAAGATTCTTAGAGATAAGAGTTATTGACTCATGACCGAGCAGATATTCAACTATGTCTATTATATCTCTAAGGTGAAAAATATTTATTAGCATTGTCACATTAATAACTGGAAATTGGACATGTTGGTTACTAGGAATAAACAAATGCTATAGAATTTCATTTTTCAAATTTTGAACATCCAATGTTAAGAAAATGAAAAGGCCTTAATGGTGATCAAATGTAATTTTTTAACATACAGAAATGTAGTTGCAGTTAATAATAGCATATTGTATACTTGAAATTTGTTCATAGAGCATATATTAGTATACCATGAAAAGGAAAAATTTGAAGTGATAGATATATTGATAAGCACAAGTGTGGTGATTATTTCACAATGTATTTGTATATCAAAACACTACTTTGCACATCTGGATATATATAATTTTCCCGTAAGATCAACAATGAACCTAACCATTGCATTTGAATCAATTTTTGTACAGTTAGGTTTGTGACAAAAAACTACTGTGGAAATAATTAAGTTTATGAATTGAGGTACTACTGTATTTTATTATTTCTTTGCATGAAGTATATACTATTGTGTGTATATATATATATATATATATATCTTCCAACATCTTAGCAACATGCTTATATAAATCCATTTTGTAACCCCATTATCATTTACTTCACTGATTAACCAGATATATTCAGTTACATTTTATGAGCAGAATTCTGAGACTAAACTGTAAACTTCAGAACAAAGAAAAAGTCATTGCCACCACCATCTGTCCTTTCAGATCCCAGACCCTCTGTGGCAATGAAACACTAATCTGTGCATGTATGAGACAGCATGCTTTAAATCAATCTCAGCTTTTACATATAACAGAGTGTATTATTTTTTAAACTAAATTGCATTATCTTTAAATCATATAATTCAGCTAAAGTTTCTGTGGACTGAATCATTTTGTGGTAGAAATGTAGAAATTTCAAGCAGTTACTTCCTGGCCTACTCAGAAGCAGAGGTGTGGAAATAGGAGTGAGAGATTAAGTGGTGAAATCACTGCTTTCAATCACACTTTGGCAAAATGCAAACCTAATTGCAGGACCAAATCTTTAACATTTCCTCTGACCTTACTTTGTAAAAGGTCTGCCAATATATTAATTTCAGAAGATGCTCAAGTGAATGTGTAGAGTTGCTTTTATTAAATAATTAAGAAATAAGACAATAAAATGCATATAACGCATCATACATGAGTTTTACATAGAAATGGTACTTTGAATTTAAGAGATTTTTTGTAACAATTTAAATAGGTCTCAAAATAACATTAGAAATATTATTGGCACTTATTTTAACTAGTGAGGGAATATTTTCTTATTTTCTTAAAGAATGTCTAAATAGGAAACAACCAAAGACATACTAGACACTATGCATTGTATATATGTGCACTTGTGAAACAGAGATGTAAAGGGGAAAAGATGATAGAAGTAGAGGCAACTTATTTTGGAGTTTAACCTATGCAGTGCTCACGCAGGGTCCTCCTGCCCCTAAGCCAATGGCCTACTTGGTCATGCTATTTGCAGGTCCCAGAGAGCCAAAGGATGCCTGGCAGATGTTTTCCTAAGATCCTGGAGAGTTGTGACTAAGCCAACCCCACTTTGGGCTCCTTGTCTCCATTCCCTCTGTCCTTACTGTCCACTAGGATTTTAATATTGTCTCCCAAGCTCTTCTTACAATACGAAGGCCAGAAGAAAATAAAAATGCCATATGGCATCCAAGATAAAAAAAAAAAATAGGGTTTAGTCATTGAAGAAAGGTAGACAATGATTAGCAATGAGTAGAGAGGAGAATCTAAGAGAAAAGTGTTACAAAGTGATGGGTGTGGCTGAAACAAAGTGAGTGAGGGAAAGAAGTAGTTGACAGAATGAAGAATAAAGTTTTTCTAACTCTTTATTGCATATAAAGAGTTAGAAAAAAACATAGATATAGATATAGATATAGATATAGATATAGATATAGATATAGATATAGATATAATTTGAGCCCATGAAACTAATTGTACAACCCAACCTGATACAGTCATCCTGGAAACTTGTTTCAGGAATCCCTACAGATGCCAGAATCTAAGAATGTCAAGTATAAAAGAAGTAGTTTTTGCATATAAAGCTGAACATCAACTAACATAGTTTAAATCATCTACAAAATACTAATAATACCTAATACAAGCCAAGTCCTAAATTGGGTAGCCTTTCTATCTCTTAGAAAAGAACAGTCTGTCTCTAAGGAGATTAAGGATGTGGCCATTTGTTGATGTGAAACAGCAGAATGATGTTGGCATATAGTACACTTTTCCTCAATGTGCAAATGCAAACATAATAAAGAAAAAAAACCCTACTAAATCCTAAGGCACATTTTACTTTTTTGGTTTTGGGGATCAAAACTAGGATTTTGATCATGTTAGGTGTGTGCTCTGCCTATTAGAAATAAACCCAGCCCTCATAATTTTAGTAGCTTACTTAAATGCAGGAAAAAAAATCAGTTCATGGCACAGGTTTGGAAAATCAGTCACTACAGATGAATGAACATAAATGTTTTAGAACATATTAGTGTTCTGATTTTCTGAAATGGTTACAGTTTAACTATGTTTCCATAAATTCATGGTCAAATCCCTAATCCTCAAGGTAACTGTACTTGAAACAGAGTCTTTTGAAAGAGATTGAGGTTACAGGAGTGTGGTCCTAATGCAATTAGACAATGGGCCTTATCAAAGTTGAGAGAAATTATGGTTTTAGGCAAACAGAGAAAAATTCTTTTGAGGAAATAGTAAGAAGGATCTTTGAGAGATATTAGAAGAAATCATATCTGGTAATATTTTAAACTTCAACTATGAAAAAAACAAATTTCTGTTAAGTTACCTATCTGTGGTATTTTGTTATGGAAGCACTAGTAGTCTATCTGTGTAATGCATTTCTTAATTTAATGTTCACACACCCTTGTTACCAAAGACACTATGAATTATTTTAATAAACAAAGTGGAAAGGAAGTATTTGTTAGTAATAATTTCATTAACACAAGTATTTTTGTAAAGCAATGATTCATTCTTATTATAATTATTATTACATTATAATGTTGCCAGAATTCACATCCAACTCTCATTGTAGCCACAGCTAGTTTTCTTGATATTTTATTTATTTATTTATTTGGTACCAGGGCTTAAACTCACGACCTCACACTTGCCAGGCAGGCGCTTATGCCACTGAGCTAAATTCTCGACCTTAGTTTTAAAGAATATACACATGTGTCTTTGCGTATGAACCAGAGGAGCAGAAAAAGACCAAAACTGAATCATGTCTTTGAAGAGAATGTTTTTTAACTTTGAATGCAATGAGTCCTAATATATTCTCATTGTTACAAATAATTTTTACATATTGATTATTTGGCTTAAATAATGATTAGGAAAATCATAAAAATTAAAAACAGAACATTGATTTTGCTGATAACCATATTAAATTTTTAAAATACTCATACATGCAAACTTCTGAAAAAAAATATGCTGCTCTGAGTGAAATTTCTAAAGATCTCTCATTCTGCCTCACAACTTTTGAAAGATTCTGTATGTGGGTAAATTACCTCAATTAAAGTGCATAGTAGATCATGATATACAGTTTACACACTTTTGATGCACTACATAGATTTTTGCATGTTTTGGTATTAGTCATAGAAACTTTTGCAAGCTGTCATTTTACTAAACACAAATAACATATATATATGTATATATATATATATATATATATATATATATATAGTAACACTGGCATGTGTTCTAAATCATGAAAATCTTGTACTCAACTCAATATTTTATGTAACTTAGATCACATTTTTCCTCAAAAGTTTTCAGGCTTATTTAATAGAAAACAGTTGGAAAATTATCTAGAATTGTATTTCCAATTTTTGTATCTCATTAGCTCATCATTTTAATTCTGAGTTTTATATATTAATAAAATAATACTAAGGAGAAGCATATATGGAGTCTACATGCTTTATGACTACTGACTTGTAATATTCTATGTGAAAATATTTTTTCTCCATTTTTCTCTGATTTTTAGTATCACCCCACAAAAAAATCCATCACATTCTCTACAGTTAAATAAATTTAACAACCTGATATTTTCAATTATAAGGACTATTTTTATTCTGTTTTTCTTAAACCGTGTTTTATAATAGCTACATTAAATATAAAGTTAAACCACACAGTTATAAAGTACACTAATGTTCTATTTTGACTCTACATGCAATTGTGAAATCATCACTATTACTAATATAATGTATATAAATGTCTCCTAAAATGTTTTCTTGGATTCCTTTACAGAAACTTCTTTCAACTCATCCTCATCCAACCCCTGTTTTGGGCAAATATTGCATTTTCTTACCATGATATATTAATATTAATTTTTAAATATGTGATATTATGTGTATACTATTTGCTACTCTTTTACTCAACAATATTTGGTGCTTGATGCTGCTTTGTATATAAATCATTCTTTCTTTCCCTTGTTTTAATCTCCAATTGATACACTATAGTTTAGATACCCATTCACTTATTTCTAATCAGCTGAGTATTTCTCGATTTGTTGATTTTAAACAGAAATAATATAGACATGCTACAAACATTGATCCATTTACATATACTTTCACTTCACATTGTCAAGTGCCAAGAAGTCAAAAGGATGAGACGTATAGCATAGATACATAAATAGATAGATGTTATTATATGTGAATATATAATATATTATAAAATACATCCCAAATAATTTTTAAATATCTTTACAGTTTCATATTCTGAAGTGTTTAAATATTTCTTTTATTCCATTTTAGCTAATGGAAAATGATGTGTAAATTTCTTTCCTTCATTTACAATTATAATTTACCAATTCTGGAAAGTAAGGTGGGGGAAGCATGTTAGCCCATTCAAGACAGAAATAACATCTTTAGCTTCATTGGTCACAAAATATGGTACTCTCAAAAGGAACTGAAAGATAATAGGAAAAAAACAGCGGAGTTTTTTTCAGAAAAAAATAAATGAGTGAATGTGCATAAACTTGAGATCATTTCATTAGCAATTACATTACTGTGATAAATAAATGAGCTTAGCTGTAGTTAGGAATTTCAGCCAAGCAAGATTTGGAAAAAAAAAATCATAAAATGATTTTTAAAAAACCATTCCATGACAAAGAGAAGACTAATTTTTAGGGTACACTGAGGAAGTGGGAACCCTGGTCAGCCAACAGATTATGTAAGAATCCTGGATATGTGTGTGGGACAGCATCCGTAGAAAGGAACAAAACAAGAATCTTCCCGTAAAGAAACCAAGAGCTAAAATTCTTTCTTTTCTTAGCTGAATAAAAAAGGATGCTGTGTGAAAATTCATTACGAATAATGGATTCATGCCTAACTTATCCTCCTAAAGTGAATTTGGGGGCCTAGAAACTCAGGCCGTGGAGGTCTGCTGCAGGGGGTGCCACAGAGCCGTTATGGCTGTTATATCCAAATGTCCTCTCAAAGCCTCAGGCACTCATAGATTGGCTCATGGGGATGTGATACTCCGTCATAGCTAAATGTGATTTAGGAGGAACACTCTGCTTGGGGAAGGGGGTCATTGGAGTGCGGCATGGAAGCCTCTAAGTATCTGCTTCTCTCCTCCCTTGATCGTCCCTGGTTCCTGCCTGCCGAACTGCCCTGCCTTGGAGCCAGTTGATTACGGACTGAAACCTGTACAAACTGTAGGCAAAATAAACCTTTCTTCCTTAGAGTTGTGGGTGTTGGGTGTTGTGTCTGAATGAGGAGAAAGTAATTTAAATAAGAGCCAGTGCCACAAAATATCCTGCTGCAATCTGAGGACTACTTTTCCTTGACAACTGCTGATAGAACCGCCAATTATGACTTTAGACAAGTTTCAAATAGCAATGCCACTGCTTTCCAATCAGAGCCTGGCAACTTCTGCAACCATCTCCAAGTACCAATAAACTTTCTTTAGAAATAAGTTGCACAGATTTCTGTGTCCCAGTGCAACCCATAACTTCGTGTGTGTTCTTTAAAGACCATACCAGTGTCTAACCCTGACCTGGGCTTGTGTGCCTTGGATGACTTATTTTCTATCCTTTGTAATGAAATCCTTAGTTTCTATCCTTTGCAATGAAATGTTCTACATCAGTGTATTTTCCCAACAATTGTGTTTAACTTTGGCATTTGCAATTGTGCCACAAAAAAAAAAAAAAAGGGGCCAGGATTAGTTGGAAATTAACTAATTTTGTATTTAGAATACTGAATGGCACACTTACATGAAAGTTTCCCTCTCATTCCTTTTTCTAAACTTAAAGTATCCAAATCAGCCAACCAAAAAAACTGTTTTGAATGGCTAAGTAGCAAAGGAACACCTAGAAGGTAATCAGTGCTGAGCAAAAATGAGCTCAGTGGGATTTAAACTGCTCTTTATGCCTTTATTCCTTCATTTTTTTTCCAGCTACTAGATAGAAAGTAGGAACGCAGTGACACTGCAATAAGGGGTCACTTTCGGCCCAGAGAACCTCCTCATTAAGTTTCAATTATTTTGCCAGTTTATTAAACTGCACAGCTTTTCCATGTTTCTTACATTCCTAACACATGTAGGTGGTTAATATTGCTCCACATATGTTTCGCAGCAGGATCGAAACTATTAGAACACTTTCAGCTACAGTTGTTTTTCAATAGAGCATGTAAAAGTGACCCCTGATGTGTGGTGTTTCTTCAGACAAGATAAGAATCACTAACTCAGCCATTCTGTCAAACAAGGCAAAGAGCAGAAAGGGGCTTCCTTACTAACATCCATAGGCAGTGGATAAAGAAATACAGACCACACGTAATACCCTGTGAAATGTGTTATGTTTCTTTGAACAAGCCATAAACTTAAGTAGGTATGTTGGTAAGCAGATTGATAGTTAGATAGATAGATAGATAGATAGATAGATAGATAGATAGACAGACAGACAGATGATAGGCAAAGTGATGATAGATTATGAAATTGTCCTTTAGATATGAAATACAATGAAATAGTCAGGAAACTTCCCTAAAAACAATCTGTGTAAGTCTTTTGCTTTTCATAAGAATCACTTGAATTTGCCAAATTACCATATGCAGAAATTAGATATATTAATGCAATTAATCTTAGTAAAATGTGTACCCTTTTTACTTTCCCTGGCTGAGATATATTAACAAGATTGGGTATGTCTCTATTCTATAGTTAATATGGAAAAATTATATAGATATGAGTTTAACACTTATGGTTTTGAAACTTTTAAATATTTTGGTTTATTAATCCAAAAATAAGATGAAATATTCCAAAATATTCTTTTAAAAACTAGTTTTGGAGATTTGGGTCTATGTATCTTGTTATGTTACTTGAGTCTCTCAAGAACTCTGCTGAAGGTAAATAGAATTGGTAGTCACATGCTTATTTTCTAAATGGAGAAATTGAAGCTTAAATTGGTGAGATTATATAGGTCAGAACACAGTTCATCATTACGAGTAATTTGTTCCACCTTTGATAGAGCACTGCATTGTGACATAAAGTTTGTTTTCACTACTGAAGTTTAAGGGATGGAGATTTCAGTCTTCAGTTTCTTTTTCCTTCCTGTATTCTTCTTGTATTTTCTATACAACAACCATACAAAATATAATCTGCCCAAAAGCTTAGACTCATTTTTATATCTCTTGCAAACAGAAAGCAGTTAAAAAGAAAATTCTGAGGACCATCAGTAAAGAATGTACTAGTAAGAGACAAACGTCAAACACAATACATGATAATCACATTTCCAAGATTCTTGTCTTTATAAGGTTTTGCAAAATTATAAGGTAAGGAGAAACAGGGAGGTTCAGTTGCCACTTCCATTCCCTATGAGCTGAAATTAAGACATGTAATCACAAAAGTAGTGCAGTGTCTTATGCTTTGAAAGACACATTGATCTTAGGCAACCTGAGGAAATTTTACAGGGGATGTTTGATGGATCTCCTGCCTCACTATTCTGTGCATGATCTGCTGAGAGGGAAACCCCTCTGACTGAACGAACACCTGAAGCACTGGATAAACTACTGTTTTCAGGAGAGGAGTCCTTTGGCCAGAGAGAGAAACAAGGAGAAGAAAGAGTAAAGAATAGACTTAGAAGATTGAAAGGAGTAACAGGAAAGATTCTAAGAGAGTGAAGTTAAGATGAATAGACCACTTCAAATATTTTTTATCTAATAGCAGAATATTCTGTCCTTTCTCTGTGCACCTTCTCTTGGTAGTGGTTCAGTTCATGCTAACATATAGAATAAAGTTTATTTCATCTATTTGGGATGTACTAGCATCTTATTGTAAGACCAAAAGTGGAAAAAATCTGTGTGATTACCTTCTTCTTCAACGGTCATACAAATACAGTGTTATTGGAGAAGACTCTGGATGGTAGAAATGCCATTAAAGCTCCTAGGATATGGTAAAAAGCTAGCATGCAGTTAAAACCTTAGTAAATAACATAGGTTAGTGACTTACATTGCATCAAAAAAAACATATTTCAAACTAATATTTTAATGTGTCAGCTATATTTCTCTGATTTTTTTCAAATTTAACAGAGATATACCTGTTATTTTATTTCTTCTTTTCTTTTATATTTAAAAACAAATGAACATAGTAATAAATGAAAACAGAGCATCTGCAGCCAAGTGGAAACCACTTAATCTTCAAGGAAACTTGCATTGTGCCTTGGATTTCTGCTTCTTGTTGAGCAATGAGTTATTTTCCCTTGATCATGTGAGAGATACTGGTTTACCCTGAGAAAAAGACTAAGGATTGTTTCCTTTTGCTGGCCACAAACTGTTTGGATTAGTTACCTATTGCTACAGTAGCATTATCCGACAGCAGTCACATCTCAGTAACATACAATTATAGACACTAATAAGTCTGAACTGTCCAATTACTTCTACTGATGTAGACGTGCCTTGGTATTACTATGCTTGCTTGTGGTAGGTTGCACTACAAAGAATCTGAAAATTCAGTGTGCTATTTTTGAGAAAACTCAGTCACATACTTGGGGTTGGTTGGTAAATTTCCATGTCTAAGATGATGTCAGCTGGGTGGACTGGGATATGTGGGTCCCTCTTCATACCCCCAGCTACCATCAGATTACAATGAATGAGTTCTTTTAAGTGGAAGAACAAGTGTAAGAGTCACTCTCTTAGTGCAAGTAGTTTTAATGTTTTTCCTAGTGGCAGGCAGGTGCATTAACATCTCGTAGGCCAAGGAAACCACGTATCTGAACACAGATCAAGAAGCTCTTAGACGGCAGCAAACATGCATTTTAAAAGACTTAAGATCCTTTCATTGAAAGAGAACAACACAATAGTATATAGGATGTAGGGATGGCAGAACTGTTTGTTACAGAAAGCTGACTCTAAGTTAGAGAAGACTGCTAGGCAGGGTCATGACATGGATTACGCTTAGAGTGGGGTGATAGCAAACAGAAGCTATGGGTACCCATTTCTGTAGAGCAAGTACATTGGACAAATTAGCTACCTTTCCTGGGCTGCCTGGATTTGCTCATGCTCTGAGGTACAGGAGCTGTCTCTACTTGATGCCTGTCCGTCCCTAAGATGGTTACGTCTGATTCCACTTGGCTCCAGTTGTCATGGCTACATGAGGAAAGTGAGCTGTTTTGAGATGATGCCTGGATGACCACTAAGTCTGAATTTCAAGCATGACAAAATGTACACTGCATCACAACAACCTGGGTCCACTGAGAGATGAACTGGCAGAGCAATGTTTTCTTCCCATCATAGAAAAGTACCACAGCATATCCTTACTTATTCTAAATTTCATTTGTTTAAATACAAACTTCAAGTCATTTTCATCTGTACACACACCACAGTTTGTAATGTATTTCAACTTTCAGGTCTTTTTAAATTGAGAAAGTAGTATGATTAATTTTTATCTAACTGTAAATTGTCTAAATCTTTTGGCTCAGTAAAGATCAAGATCTTTACCATACTTCATAAAGTCATTATTTTGAGATTATGAATTCAAATGAATCTTCCTTTTAGCAAAAGGACAACAGTCAACCACTTCTTGATGTCTGGCCTTTCTGACATTTTTTTTTTCCTGACTCACAAAGCATACATTTTCCTCATGAGTATTTTGAGTGTTCTGTTAACTAATAAGAGGATAACAGGCCTAATAATCTTTTGAACAATGACTCTCTGAACCTGAATCATTGAACGTACATATGAACCAAGTAAATTTATAATTCATGTCCTGAAAACCTCTGGCCATCCAATGGCACATGTTCACTGGTCTTGGATACACACCGCTGTGGTGTTCAGATGTCCTGTCATATTCATGTGCTGCAAACTTAGTCCCTATGAGAAGTACCGGGTGGAAAATGTTTAGGTTGTGAGGACAGAGCCTTCAGGAATGAGCAATGTGGCTGTAACGAGGGAAGCATGAGCCCCCGTTCTGCTCTCTTGTAATGGGAAAGCACGTCCGTCAGCTCTGGCCTTTCTACATCCTGCCATGCGAGCACATAGCAAGTGTTCCTCACCAAAGGTCATGGCTTACAGCATGGGACTTCTAGGATCTAGAATGGCTAAATAAGTGTTTGTTTGTTATCAAGTACCCAGTATTCAAAATTCATTATGGAAGCACAAAAAAAGACCAGAAGAAAATCATTTTCATGTTTCTACAGCAAGAAATATTTAGGAGGAGATACTGCTAAATAGTAACTATTTCTTTTTTTTTTCTTTTGCTTTTTTTTTTTTTTTTTTTTTTTTTTTTTTTTTTTTTTTTTTTTTTTTTTTTTTTTTTTTTTTTTTTTTTTTTTTTGAGATAGGGTCTCACTATGCAGTTCAGGCTGGCCTTGAGCTCACTTGGTAGCCCAGGCTGGTCTCTAACTCACAGTGATCCTCCTGACTCAGCCTCCAGAGTGCTGGGATTACAGGCCTAAGCCACCATGCCCAGCAATAGTAACTATTTTATCTATGCTTCCTACATTTTCACTCTTCCTTAAGAATAGATAAAGGAAACAACTGTTC
This sequence comes from Hydrochoerus hydrochaeris, assembly GCA_004027455.1. Lineage (NCBI taxonomy): Eukaryota > Metazoa > Chordata > Mammalia > Rodentia > Hydrochaeridae > Hydrochoerus > Hydrochoerus hydrochaeris. The sequence continues at coordinate 76,986 of PVLA01001334.1, forward strand.
TTTTAACTGTGACACTTTTGGAAAAACAAGAGGTGTTTTGTAATAATGAAAATAAAATGATTTTGAAATATTGATTTAAATTGTTTTATTAAATTGGTATCTGCCTCTAACATTGCATTTTGCTGTAATTATATTATCAATATTTCTAATTTTCATAATTTAGTTGTAATTGTTTTGTTTGTGTAGAAAATTAATTGTATAGTTAAGAGTAAATTGCTTCTTATATGTTTATCATTAGAACATCTACGTAGTTCCAACTCATTAAAAAATATTATCCTTACTTCCTTGCTTTGCCACTTGTTCTAGAAATTAGTTATACACCTCTGCGTAGGTCAGTTTTCTGATTCCTTCTTCTCTTCTGTTGATTGAAGTGCCTATCTTTTCACCAATATCATAACACCATTATTATTGTAATTTTCTTTTGCAAAATAATTGTGCCTGTTCTCATTCTTTTGTCTTTTTATACAAATATATCTCAGATCCGCATACAGAAATATTGCAATATTGAATCTTCTAAATTATCAACACAATACTGTATGTTTTTCAAAATCATTCACGTCATCTTTGTATTTTATCCAAATTTAATAGTGCTATACTTAGACAAATTTATGAATGGTACATGTGCTCTCCTGTTGTTTTGGAGGGATATTATATCTTAGTCTGCCAAGTCAGCTTGTTATGCATATTACCTTGAAATATAATTTTGGCAAAATGACAATCAATTTCTTATTTTAAAATACATAGTAAAACCAAAGATCCATAGATGACCATATTCCAACCTACATTTATTCATATGGCTTTCTTGCTTGCTTTTTTCCTCATATATGAAGACCTACTTTAGAGACCTATCGTATAGGAGAATTTTAGTAAAAAATTTGCAAATTTTTTGTGTGTGCATGTGCTAGGAATTGAACTCAAGACCCTGTGCTTGCCAGGTAGGTACTCTACCACTGAGCTCTGTTCCCACCCTGCAATTGTTAATAGTGGATAGGAAAACTAGAATATAAAGATAGTAGTATAATTTTTTTTCTCTTTTGTGTAAGTTTAAAATTTTCATTTGTATGGAAAAATGAAAAATAGAGAAATGGAAACAAGTTATGAAAGAGGATAAGAACTAAAAAACAAGATGTAAAATCTTAAAGCAAATTGAGTCTTAAACATTATGTTCAGGGCTGGGGATTTTAGCTCTAGAGGCATAAGCACTTGCCTTGCAAGCGCGTGGTCATGAGTTCGATCCCTGGTATCGATTTAAAAAAAAATTATGTTCAGCAGGTCAGATATAAACCTATCAGATAAGTGATGTGCTTTGTAAACAAAGAAACGCAGATCATTTCATTACAAATTCCCCCACTCCCTACGCTTTGAAGAGCCCAGATTCATCATTCTATTTTGTGGACATTTTCCTGGTGCAGATAGAGAAGGGGATAGTTTAAAAAATTAAGTCTTTTTTTTTCTAGATTGATAAAGCAAGGCCTGAATACACCATTATTCTTTCATATTTTGTCTTTTGTTAGATTATAATTTTGGTGTTTATTTTTCCTTTGAGAACAATTTAAGTAGGGCTAGAAGTAGGCTACAGAAACAATAAACAATTACCTGGTGTCTGTACAGCAGATTTGAATAAAAAGAATTATTAACTTGATGACTTAGTTAAGCAAAATTTTAATTAAATTACTTTTTCATTAAAGGCTTATAGACAACATTACCTACTCCATGAAATGAGTTAGACCCTGGAGATTCAAGGACAAAGTAAAGACTAGGAAGAAAAGATGTGAGAGCCTGGATTTTTCTTCTTAAGAGTTTGTTACAAGATATATATATATATATATATATATATATATATATATATATATATCTTGTCAAAGCTTAGAATGAGACTTGAAATTTTAAAATTTAATATCAAGAACTTAGGGATTTCTTTAATTGGTTAAAAGAAGTTTGAAGTTTCTGAGTATGAATTTATTTATTATCTAGATGAAAGCTGCAAATAGAATGGAAAGTTTGAAAATGCAGTGAATAAGAATGTAGATCTTGACTATACCTCTCAGAGGACAGAGGAAAACACTACGGGCAAAGTGATGTGTTAGTGTTGTACTAGGACAGCAGGGAAGCTAGAGAATCAGAAAAAGACAGAGATGACTGTAGACACGGACCTAGGTTGAGCTGTAGGTATGTTAAAAGACCAACATTAAAAAGCAGGTTCAAAATGGCCTAAGTATTTATTTGTATGAAATGGGAACTGAGAGAGTAAAGCAGAGGTTTGGTGAGTAATTTAAAACTACAAGAATGTAAAAGACATTGAAGACAGAGGGAAAAGAAGAATAACCGAGTGGGTGCTATACCTTAAAATCTTAGCAACTGTAGAACAAGGTTTGACAAAAGATGTTTGTAAAAGACCGGATGGTAAATATTTTTGCCTTGGTGAATGATATGATGTCCTTGGCAAGCATTCAACTCAGCCGCTGTAGCTCATAAGAGCCGAACATAATACATTAAGAAATGGGTTTGACTGTGTTCCAATAAAACTCTATTTCCATAAACAGGCAGCAGGAACAGCAAATTCTTTCTAGAAGATGGGCCTTTTAGAAGGCTTTCACAACAAAAACTGGAAATGATTTTGTGTAAACATTTGGCTTCGTCTCAAGGGACAATTTGAATGTACTCTAAAGATTAATTTGGCTATAACATTATATCTCTAAAAATATTTAAGAATGGGAAAATTATGGAGGAGGAGAAAAACAATTGAAAAAGATGAATTGAGGAGCATGAAAAGCAAAACAGGCTGGCATGGTGTCGCATGCCTCAGTCCCGGTGTGAATTGAAAGCCAGCGTGGGCTACGTACAGGATTTCAAGACCAGTCTGCACTACATAGCATTACCCCATCTCAACAAAACTAAAAAACTAAAAATAAATACATAAATAAAAACATTTTAAGCACTTGAGAGTTGATGTGGAAGAAGAATAAATATCGTTTAATCATTATGGAAAGCATTTTGTTTGACAAAAATCAAAATTTTTATATTTAATATGCATAGTCACAATTCAATGTTTGAAAATATTTACAAATATAATATGAAGAAAAATGTACTTCTTTTTCCATATTTCAAATTTGCTGTACTTACAAAATAATCATAACTGCACTGAAATTTCTTTGTAATCTATTCACGTCAATATCACCTGGAAAAATGTCACGCTGGCCTAAGCTATAGCAATACATTTACTGAAAAAGTTCAAATTAATGTTTTATTATTAGTAATATTATTCCTCAAGTTAGTTAAACTTTAAGAAATACATATACTTTCAGTATACCTTTTACATTCATAAATCATATTTTCAAATAGTCGAATCGTCAAAGACAAATATTTCTTAGCTTCATCACAAGAATACTATGAAAGCCACTTACCAGAAAGAAACAAACTTTTACTTATTTTAGCCCAGTAGTGTGCAGTGGATAAGAAAAAAATTATTATCAGTATCTATTACAATCAATAATATTGTTAGTTTCAAATAATTTCTATAAAGTGAATCTTCATTTGCTATGAAATTCTGTACCTATCATGTCAGTACGAGGTAACCAAGTGCATGGTCCTCATCCTTTTGTATCATTCAGTACTGACACTTTTTAATCACATATCTGCTGGAAAGGGTCATTCTCTTATCGAGAAATTCTCAATAGAAATGAACAATGTCTAATCACAGAGCTTTTTGAGTAATCAGCAGCTGGTTTTATGTAACTCAGTAGCTTTATGCTTTTACACAATGTGCTCTGCCCAGAATGGATATTTCAGGGAGGCATGGAAGGGGAGGGCAGCAGGAGACATGAGAGGGTTGTATTTGTGTTTCATCATCTCCTTACCACCAAATAAAAGTAAGACTCAAAATTCTGTTTAAAACAAACAAGACTTTGTGTTGGCCAAAGGTCATTGATTTTCCTTTTTTTAAAATTTTTTTTTTTATTCAGTAGCATTTCTTTTGTATTAAAGCACACTAATTCTGAGAAATTTTGGTACTACTTAGGAAAGTAAAGTGCTGCAATTTAGTATTTATTTAAAGAAAACTGGAATTCATTGGGCAGCAAGCTGTGGAAAACAGAATACATCTGAGAGAAGAGAAAGGATTTCTTTGTTTTTTTTGTTGTTGTTGTTGTTGTTGTTTTTTTTTTTTTTTTTTTTTTTTTTCAAGAAAAGACATTCCTATGTGGGCAGCTTCCCATCCATTTTAGAAGGATGATGGAACACCAGCGCATAAAGCCTTCCAGCCTGCTGAAGCAGCAGTTACACATTCTCAACATTTACTCTAGAAAGAAACATTGGGTCTGTCAGGCCTGATGGCCTGGGATTCATTTGACTGACTTCATGGTCTGACTCTAGGGCATGGCTGTGCTGCTAAAATCCACTGGTTTTCTTAAGTCCTGTGTGTTCTTTGATCAAACTCAGCTTTTTCTTACACTCACTCACTCTTATTGTTCCCCAAGATTGCTTTTCCTTTTGATTTTTCCACTTCGCAAGTCTAAATCTATTAGTAAAAATTCAAAACATACAATTATTTTTCTCAAAAACAATCTTAGCTCTTGTTGCTTAATTTTCTGTCTTCAGGGTGAAGTCAGATGTTTACTAATTAGTAGGCATTTCGGACATTTTTGGTTAAGTAGTAGTAATGTTAAGCACCACTTGTTTTTAAATGTGTTATTCAATGAAGCTTACTTGTTTCCAAGGACCATTTGAATGATAAATGTAAAATTTAAAAAAAATAGAGTTTAAAAGCTGGGAGCAATGAAGCTACTCTTAAATTGCTTAAAGTTGTTAAAACTGAATCCGGAGAATTATCTCCAAAGAGGGAGTTTTGGGAATATTTTCAGTGAGGGAGATAATATATGTCAATTTAGGCATCCGTAAATGGAAAACTTTCTTTGAATTTATTTGAAGGAGTATTTTACATCCTTCCACAGTCTTTTAAGAGGTAGATAACCCTGAGAATGATCATAATAATGATTTATCAACTTTTAATTTTCTCCTAAGAAATGCCAGAATATGGGACCGAAGAACTTAAAGAGCTGGGATACAAGAAGTAAAAAAGAGTTATTGGAAAAAAATCAAGGAATCCTTAGCAGGGAGTTATTTATGGTACTAATGCTAATGAGTTCAGTATATGGAAATGAATGAAGAGATAGGTTTACATTGATGCTTCATAAAGACTGGCCAGATGCATAGAGGATTTCTTTTTACACAATGTCTCTTTGGTAAATCAAATTCATAAAAAAGAATAGATAAATAAGAGAGAGTCAAGAAATTTTCATACAAAATGGAATTTGGGAAGGGAAGGTGAAAGCAGAAAGGATTTGTCCTTCATGTGTCTTTTAAAAACAAATTCTCTATCTTTTCAGGCACTTGAGATGTTCTGTAACAGTCGGAACAAACAATGGGCTTAAAATAAAAACCTGAGGAATTTTCTTTTCACAGGAGCTGTGAAAGCCTTAATGTACTCCTGAGAATCTGGAAGGCTGCCTATGTGCATAGACTGATCCAAATGTGCAGAGCTGTGGGCAAGCAAGGGTCACCTCAGGGCTCTTTTGGTTGATCAAGCCTGCAGGAAACTCCCCGCTCAGCCAGCGAGAATATTAGGGTGAACTCGAAGCCTTAAGGGGACCCATCATCAGCAAACTGCTGAGACCCAAGCTAAAACCGTGTTTCTGAAACAAGAAGGATGCATATCTCATCAGATAAACACGATTCTCAATAATATTAACTGATGATTCTCAGCAGAAACCATTAAGTCAGAAATCAGTAAGATAACATACACAAAGCAATTCTTTGATATCACACAAACTCTGTAATGTGAAGGAGGGACTTCAACTTCAAAGGAAGAATGTTAAGCTTTACAGTAACTTGAATCTACCTGTAGAAGTCAAAGTCACAAGTAAAGGCAACTACGTAGGAAAAAAAAAAGATATTGTAGGTATATTTTCATTTGTTTCAGTTTCTTAAATGCTATATGATTTTACATTAACTTAAAGCAATAGTTATCAGTCTTTATGGAAGGGCAGAATGTCCTCAAATGACAATGGTTTAACACAGACTGTTTTGATTTTGTTAAGGTTCACTTTTCACTTGAGATAAATTAGTTTCAATAATTTATCTTAAGTGAAATAGTTTCAATAATTGATTTTAAATAAATTAATGAGATATAAATAATTTATTAAAAATAGGCCCTATGTGACATTACTTGACTCCACTTTCAGCTAACAAAAGTGTTGTGAAAATGTTTAAGTTACCCTTGGCTAACCTATAAATTCTGAGCTAGTAAGTACATTAGATAACTTTTAAATATTAAGTGCATTTTCTGCCTTTGATGTTCCTCACTTTTAATGGGTCCATCAGAATAGAATTCTACTGGGACTCAAGAAACATCTGTATCAAGATATATTTCTTTTCTCATGCATGAAATTTGAAGAATTAGTTAAAATGACAAAAAGGAAGAAGACAGAGAAGAGAAAGGGGAGAAGGGAAAAAGGAAGTTAGTAGGACCTTGGAGCATGAAAATAAAGTATGTTACTACAGACTCTGAAAAAACTGATTTATTATAACAGAATACTAAGAAAGATAATTTGGCAAAAAGAAAACCTAAAAATGAACAAATTGGTGTTTATAGTTTATTTTTTCACTCATTCTGTTTTTCAAAAGTACATTCATTTTTATCTTTTTTCTAATGTTTTGTGTCTATATTGAAACTCTAAGATTTCCAATACATGTATTTATAAATACTATATGATCTTACAATTATTTAAGTTGAACTGTTGGTAGCTATGTATCTAATTGTTGGCAGTATGTAAAAAAAATTTGATGTTTGTATACTGATCATTTATGCTAGTATATAAATGTACCATCCTGAACAGGAAAATAACTTAAAATGTCTCTTATGACAGGTGTTCTCACCCCTTAGACCACAGACCAGCACCGGTCTGTGATATTTTAGGACCGAAGAGAAAGAGCGGCAGGCAAGTGAGCAAAACTCTGTCTGTGTTTGTAGCCACTCTGCATCACTTCTGCTGCATTAGTGCTACCTCAGATCATCCCCTGCGTTAGATTCTCAAAGGAGCTAGAACACCACCGCTACTGAACAGGAGGGATCTGGGTTGTACAGCCCTTAGGAAACACAACGCCAGATTACCTGCCGTGGAACTGAGGTGTTGAAGTAATTACTATGTATCACAAAAATATACTAAACAAAAATATTAATAAAATCCTCCCACACCTTCTTACGTGGAAAAATTGTCTTCCACAAAACTGATCGCTAGTGCCCAAAAGGGTGGGGACCATTGACTTATGTAATTACATTTAAAAAAAATTTGTCACCTTTATTTTACTTTCAGTCTAGTAATTAAATGAAATGTTTCAGATCTGTGTCTGGGTGACACACAATAGATTCCCTTTCCAAAAACAATAGTGCTTCTTTTCATTATTCCAACTGAAAGCAAGCTCGCTGGAGGGATTTCAAGAGATAATATATTTACTCAAAAAGTTATCTTATATTCAAATTATGCTAAGAAAGTAACCATACAGTCTATCCATTTATAGAAATGATGTATTCTTCATTCTCTTTGGAGAATCACTGACCAGCATCACCTGGGACTTTGGCAACATCACATTAGAAACAAATATGCAAATGTATTTAGTGGTTTTATTTGTTTGCTTGTTTTACTTTAGACATATCTCTATTGTCTATTGCTAAAGAGACTAAAGACACACAGATTGTATGGAATATCGTCACTTCGCTACTTATTATAGTTGTGAAAAGCGATGTGTATATTTCAACTATCTAAGAATTAAAAAGACACCATCTTTCAAAAAAAATTTAAATATTCTCTTTATGCAAATTGAATCACAGTGCTTTTTTTCTAGAAAATATACATTCAGACACACAGTGAGTATTGTTTACTGATAAAATTGGTAATCGCTTTTTTGATAGTAGGGCTAATATTCCATAAACATAAGTAAAGAGAATAAGTGAGAATGTTCCTTTGTTGCCTGGCGTATATGGTATTTATAAAATATACTACACATTTCATTCTTTAAGTAACCATCTCTTTTAAAAAATAGCAAACTCAGGAACACAGAATATTAGTTTTCACTTTTTCTGATCATCGATATTTCATATGTTGCCATGTATTGGAACATTTTGGAAATATATTGAAAAGTAGTTAAACATAAGTATGTCAGTAATGAGTTTTGTGTTATTCTGTGGCTGTAAACAACACCCAACATGCACTGTTTCAATAAACAAAGGTTTAACTTGGCTTATGGTTTCAAGTGATCCCTTCCATGGTTGATTGACCCAAAGGCAGAAGCATCATGGTAGACGGGCAAGTTAGAACAGAGATGTTTAGGTCATGGATGCCGCGGCAAGGAGCTGTGGAACAGTGCCAAGGAAGGTAAGGCCGGCAACCGTGCACAGTACTCAGATCCATGCTTCTCTAATCCACGCAGCTTCAGAGATGTGCTTTATCACTCCTCTGCGTGTTTCTTAAACCAATCAACATGGTAAAATTAAGGCTGACCCTCACAGGCTTTATTTCCAGTTCGACTGCTCATTCTTCATAAGTTTGGAGAAAGCGAGCCTTCTGTTTTTTAAAAATTCTCCACTTAGTAGCGAGGAATATTGTTACATAGATCATATTTATACATTTATTAAATGAGTCATTTGTTTTTAATTTCTTCCAATATAAGAAGCTTTACTCAGTGCCTTCAGTGTATTTAGACACCGAGTGTCAAAATAAAACTTGAATTGTTTTGGTTCCAGGGACCTAAATGCTGTCTTAATCAGTCATGGCCATAAACATTATGCAGAACTTTTGTTAAATGACTTTCATTTCTACAATTTTCTGAATTGTATCAAAAGCTGTGAGGTTTTGAACACACCATGCAAGGACAACAATTTGACTCAATTTGGAGTATATTGTTCAAACTCCATAGAGAAAAAATTCATTTTTATTGCAATATTTAAGAGTTGTTGAAAAGTTTAGTGATCATTAAATTTTACACCCCTGAAGCTATAAAATAAAATTATTGTTTTATTCACTCGGTGAATTTGTGCATATATTATTTAAACTACCGCTAATTTGTGTGCCACATTGAAATAATTGCTCCAGATTCCATAATATCATTTGTTGAAGAATTAACAAATGATTGCTTGATTAGATTTGAATTTAGTCCCCAAATTAACCTTAACAATTTTATATTTGATTTAGATACACTTCTAAATTATAAAACAGTGAGTGCAAACATTATCTCCATGTATTTATTAATAGATTACATTTGTAAATTAATGGAATTAAGCCAGCTTTTCAGAATATATATTTTAACCTACTTTTAATCAGCATATGTTATAAACAGAAAACAGAATAAATATAAGAGAAAAACAGTGAAATAATGAACATACACTTCAAATAAATAACATTCAGTGATTCATTACAATTATACCATCAGAGACAACCATTGCAAGATAATGTTAGTCCATTGGATTTAGGGAAAACCACATGGTAATAAAAAACATCCCTTAATAAAAATGAATTTAAATGATAATGAATCTGGTGTTGACAAATTTGTGTCAAAAACACAAATTCAATAAATAACTGCTATGTTAAGATAACTGGTAGTTTCTGGAATGCACATCAAAAACTTTGAATAAACATTGTAGCTTGACAAAGTGACACACACCTGTAATCTCAGTTTTTATGAGGGTGAGACAAGAGGATAAAGAGCTTGATTCCAAAGTGGGTAACTCAGTGATTCAGCAAAAACTTGTCTCAAAATTTAGACAAAACTTGTTAATGAATTTAGTCCCTGTTCCCCCTAAAATTGACATGCAATTTCGAAGGCAACTATGCCCACCACTATCCACCAAAATAGACTGAGATGCAATTTGAAGAACTCCTGCCTGTGTAACATTTTCTATGTGTGAAAACTTTGTCATATTTCAGGCCAGCAAAATATATTGCTTTGTAAAAATCACCAATGATCACAAGTATTTTCCCTAGTATAACACTACACATATTTTCATAAACATAGGTTTTCTGTAGACAACTATTTGGATGAAAATTCAACATCACTCATGTTGCCTTCTATCGAGAGAGATTCAGTATTCAAATGGAATGTATTTGAATGTTGTTAGTTCAAAGGAATGATCTAATATCCCAATTATGAAATAATTGATAGCAATTAGTGATTTATTGCATCTCTATCATTTCTACACATTTATTACATCTTTATCATTTCTACTCATTTATTATATTCATGCAGGTAGTTAATATTCAAAGAATACTTATGAGGGCCAAACAATTACTATGTCCAATATATAGATGGAAAAACTGCATTACTAATATAGTTGAAGTTTCTTTTAACACATGATCCAATAATTTTTCTTTACACTATCTCAGAAGCAATAATTAGAATCCATTTGGCTCATATATGTCTTGCCCTTTTTATTTTTTACATTCAAATGTCCATCTATGCGTAATATTTATTATTGCTATGGATTTCAAGTATATATATATGGTATCTGATGATAATAATGTCCTTAAAATACACATATATTGCTACATGTTTTGCTTATTTCATTAAACTGTCATATTTAAATCATTTATTTTATATCATAACTACGATATAAAAATTGAGGTGTTATTGTGATGTAATATTAATATAACAAATCAGCATTTAGTTTTCCATATAGTCATGCCAAAACCCCGTTCACAGCATAGTACCCTGTTTCAGTTACAACCTCTACGATCTTCCATAATTTATTGCTGTGGATTCGAGCATACTCTTTAATAGACCTGAGAGATGATAAGGCTGAATTAGATAATCTCTGCTTTCACAAGTATAAAAACCATTGATAATCTACCTGTTTCATTGAGGCTATGTTTAAAATTTCCTTGTGAATACATTCGTCTCTTGCTTTTGTAAGTTGAAATAGAGATTCTGAAATCTCCTGTCGTTCCGAGTGCGTCAGTATACTCAGGGAACAATCAGTGAAACTGATGTACCACTTCCGTGGACTGCAGTGTCCGCCACTCGTGCTGCATGGCCCACCAGAGGCTGCCTCTCCTAGCTGTCATTATTCTCTTTATTTTTCCTTAGGGATTAATTTAGTGATATCAAAAGGAGTAATGTTACTAATGCATTTTAAATCTTTTCTTTTACCGATACTATCAAAACTCTTCTTTGAACGCAAACTGTTGTGAGTGCTTAGGTATTAAAATGCTTTAAATAGCATTTTAAAGAAATTCAATAATAAATATATTCTGAGACCTTTTTATTACAAATGATTGAAATTTTTTTTATTTTAACTTTGGCCCTACTTTGTAAACAATTTATTGTAATGTTAAAATTATCTTGATTTCCACAAACATTAGAATTTTTCCCTTCTCCTCTGAGAATAGTATTTCCGTCTGCAAAGTCTTCACAGCATGTAGTCTCTGATAAATAGTCTAGAGATTAATGTTTTAGTAAAAATTAGCTTGGCACTTTAAAATGGAAACCTCCACAAATCAGATTTTGTGTTTCTCAATTACAAAGTAAATATTAAATAAACACTGAAAAGTTAGAGAAATAAGTATCTTTTTATTCATTTGTATCAATATGTTTGTTATACAGATATAAATCTATATATAAGTGTATACACATACTTGCAAAAGTCTTTGTATATCTGTGAATTTTTATAAAAAGAATCATCAAAAGTAAACAAAAATACATTTTTAATTTAAGTAATTGGATAATTCTATTATACTTCATGTATCTGCAGGTACTGTAAATCCTAAAATATACTATGAAGATATCACACAAGCACTGTAAGTTTTTTTAAACTTGATAAGTTCTAATGTTAATGTCTGATTTTTCTGAAACAGAAACCATATTAAAAATTTTATGTCTTTCCTACTGGAATCAGAACAAACATGACAATATTATTTCATGACAACAAAGAATTGGAAAAGTGGGAAAATATGGCACCTAGATTATTGACTCTTACTTTATTCTTTCAGTTATAGACTCTATACCTGTAAAAAATTACATGGTATAAGAAACAGATGATAGAGGGCCAGGGATTTAGCTCAGTGGCATAATTGCCTTCCTTCGACAGCACGAGGTCATGAGTTCGATCCTTGGTACCAAAAAACAAAACAAAACAAAACAAAACAAACAAACAAAAGAAACAGATGATAAGCACAAGGAATTTGTTGAAAGAATTAAAAATTAAAATAATTTCAAGACTCAAACTTCATTCTACTAGCATTTGATCCACATTGGAAAATGAATGTGGAGATTTTAGGCATTTATAATTATTTACAATTTATTGCATAATTTCACAACCTGTTTGGATTCCTTTTCCCAAGACTTGGGACAGTTAGCAGTAATTGACTTTCCATTAACTAAAATATCTTAGTCTAGAAAAACTCAGTTCTCCATTCAGTTCTCTGAGATCTTTCTTTCATCAGAAAATTGTTCTTCTTGAGTTAAATATTATTTAATAGCACATTTCACCAACTAATTGTTTGGTAATACTGGTTGATTTTAATTTGTCTGCTTCATTGTAGTGTCCAAGGAAGCACCTTGAAGTTTCCAAATTCATTTTAGACAAGCTACTTTTTGCAAGTTTTCATGCTGTTAGCTAATCTCATCCCTAGTGAATAAATTTTTGTTTAACAAAAAAAGTATTTTTTTTGAGATTTATTTCTTTCACCTTTTCTCAAGATCTCAGTGCCAACTCTTACTATGAACTCACTGTGAAATATAAAGTCTTCTGTAGAGTGAACACAAATAAGACGGAATATTTTTGCATTTTGGACCTTAAAATTCAAGAAAATAATTTTAAAAACATAGAGATAGCATGCAACTCTATTTTGCTATTTTATTTATCTGATTCAAATTCTTTATGCTCAGTAATGGTAGATGAAGGCTATTCTAACACATAATGAAAGTATATCGGATTTATTTGTAGTCTCATTAAGCTTTGAACTACTACTCTTATACAAACAATGTTATAATTTTAGCTTGATAGATTCATCAAAGTATTATCTGTGGTAAGGGCATCTTTAAAAGCATATTTGACCTCAGGTATAAAATAGATATCTTTTTAAACCAGTCTATATGAACTTCACAAAACCTACAGACAGGAAGAATATATAGTAGGACCTTTGATGTATTTACAGACAACACTAAGTTTCGAATGTGGTTTGTTCCTTCTGAAACTCAGGTTGAAATTTAATCACTGTTCAGAGAGGTTAAGAAGTGGAATCAGATGAGATCATTAAAAATATCTTAGGGTTCATCCTTTAGTTGATTTCTTTTGTGCAATTAACTGATTAAAGGGTTAACATTCTATTTTAAATGTGTGTCTGTTTAAGGTCACTGACTATGTCTCCCTTCGCTCTGTATGCGATGCTATATCAGTGAGTGTTTTTACCAGATGTAATTTTTTTGGGCTTTGCACCAAGCCTGGGAGTCAAAATAAACCTGCTTGTTTATCATGTATCCATTCTGTGGCATTGTATCCTTAGCAACAGAAAGTAGACTAATATGAAGGTCAATTATGTTAATATGCTTCTCAATTTCCATATTATATCTTTGTGTTAATTTACTTATTTGGGTTTATAAAATAAGAGCCTGGCATTGCCTTGGGTACTAAAGGGCAAAGCTGAGTAATACGGAATCAAAATATCAAATGCATATCATTGTTTTTAAGATGCAAACTTTCTCCCCAAAATAAAATAAAATTAAAAACCAGACAAAAGAAAACTGAAACATGCAGAAGAGAACAGCAATGCCCATCATCCCACCTTTTTTCTGTAATTAAAATAGAAAGGCATCCAAGAGGGTGAGAAGCTAATGCCATTGTAATGTGTTGGAGACCGCTAACCAGTGGCTCTGAGTAGGATTTAAAATTAACTAATTGGCTTTGTATGTTTATCTGTGAGTCTGTCCTAGGCCTGGGCCCCTTGCCTGGCAATGGAAGCTGATTCACAGTAAGTGAACCTCTATGAATCACTGATCCTGGCTGAGGCCTGAAGTGGCCTGTGAGGTCAGAGATACCTCAAAGGGCAAGATGAGGCCACAGCTGAAGACACCTTGGCTCCAAAACCAATTAATTAAATAGAGACTGCAGCTGAAGGAATTTCACTCCTGCAGTCTCAATCCTACCATAAGTGTCATCTGGGAGATAAGATGGTTCTCCTAAATTGGCATAATTTACTACTTGAAGAAGTCTTTGAAGGGCCTCCCAAGGTCCTGCTCATTTCCCACACTTTGCTCAGTTTCCCCGCCCTTTTTTGTTGGACCTAATAAAAGTGGGCTGGGCCAGAGAAGTCTTGGTCTTAGCCCTCCTTGTCTCGAGCTCAACTAAAGGGTTTTGACCCTCCCAGAGCCCTAAAACCATACCATTTGTCTCATTTTATTTAAACCTCTGCTGTACATTCCTTTGGGAGACTGGAGATCTAGGTCAGGACCCGATATTAATGTATTTTCTACATTTGTCTTCTTTTTGATATCTGAAATTGGAACTAGTGGATCTTCAAATAAGTTTAAGATCAACTAGCAGAAAATATTTTATATTACTTTTGTGAAATTTTGGGCATTTTACTTTAAAGACAGTATTTTGTCTAAAACTAGTATGGTGACATTAGAACAGAAGAGGTTATATTGGATGTTAGAAAAGGTTGGGATTTGTTGACAGTTTCAGGTAAGCAAAGCAAGCATGTAAATCTTTCTAGCACTCAGAAAGCCTGTAAAACAGCTTCAGAGGCAGGACAACATATGGCCTGAAGACTCTTGGTTGTATAATGAGAGACTGAATTCATAGTTTCACAAGACTAAGTGAAAAATAGCATATTTCCCCAGATGCATATCTGAAAGTGAATATATTTTTTTTCTGACATTAAATGAAATATTTCTTGCTACTATGTTGCTTAAATGTTATTCAGATTATGACTCAAATCAATTTATAATTAAAACCAATATATCAATGCTCTACAAAAAGAATTATACCTGATAAAGGCTTCATAAAATATATAATTTCAAAGTACATTTAATATCCAGATATCACAATTTTCCTTTCATGTATTATAAAAAATAATAATTGCAAGGCCAGGTATGTTGGGTGGTACATGCCTGAATCTCAGTACTTAGGAAGATGAGGCAGGAAGATCGTCATGAGTTCAAGGCCAGCCTGCGCTACATAGTGAGTTGACAGCCTGAACTGAGTAGCGAGACCCTGTCTCAAGAAAAGAAAAGCTAAAATAAAACAAAACAATCATCACTGAAACAGTCAGTGCTTCAAAGAGAGATATCCATTATTTTTCAATTGTCTTTACATAGCAATTATTTTGGCACAATATTCTCAATTTTAAACTATGCTATATGAGTATTATTATTTACAAATATAGTCATGCATGAGTATCTGCCCACAAAAGTAAAAATCACTTGATCAATCTTAAAAGATCTAAAGAACTTACATTTTATGGTCATTTCAGTGATGATTGTTTTTCCCAAAGGCAACAGTTTAAAATTTATGTTTTGCTTTGCTTATTTATATGCTTCATGTTTACTAACAGTTTTCCCTAAACAATAGTAAATAATACACAATATTGTCAGGTTCATGAATTAAAGGAAATAAAACAAGCTCAAGCATCCTGGTTACAAGACATTTCTCTGGGATAAACTCAGCTCTCTCTGTCCTTTTTTTTTTTCTTGCCCTATTCAGGAGTAACGGTACAGTGTGTCTAGAAAGCTACGTCTGGAGATAAGGATAATCAGGTGAGAACGGAGCCCCTACTCTTCTATTTCTGACCTTGAATCTTTCAACCTAGTCATTCATAGGACCATGAGGGAAAAAAGTCTGGGGTCCCTCAAGGCGGGCACACACACTGGAAACTCCATTCGCCCCAAGTAACTGTCCTAAAGTCTCAGAGAGCTGGCTCTCACGGAACACTATGCTTCTGTCACCCTTTCCTGCTAAGTGTAAATAAATTTGCTCCATGTAACCTTGTGCATGAGTGTTCCATCCTAGCTGACTCAGAATGAAAGCTCAACTTGAAAGAGGCAGTCAGTCCCTGGGAAGCCTGAACATCGGCATGAATTTATTGGTCAGAAAGACGGAGATCCAGTTCTGCTAAGTTACTCGCTATCTTTTATGATTGTCAGGTGTGGGTGTGTTTATGTTTAACAACTTCATTTGAACATATTGAATTTCACATTTATCAATTTCATTTAAACATATTGAATTTAGCATAGTTAACTGCACACAACATACCAACCACATTCAGTTTATATATGTAAACATATGAACATACGTACAGAAACGCAGGTAACTACCTTTGAGCTTTGTAGCCATAACTTCACAGGGAGCACCCGTAAGTAAAGGATTATTTTGAAGGGGTTTCAGGAGATTTTTATTTTTACTTAACTTCGTTTTTATTAATTTTTGAAAAACATGTAAGTTTTGCAGCTAAAAACAAAGTAAATGTAAAACAAAAACTATGTCTTGTTGAGCTGTCATTTTATTATATATTAATTTTTCCAATTTAAATTTATGCTTAACCTATAAATTAAAAAATGTTATATGCATTTATTTATTTTTATTTATTTTAAAGAGGATAAAACCAAGGAAAATCAAACAGAATAAAACCAATCAAAACAAACCAATGTAAGTAATACAGGACTTCAAAACAGTACAAAAAGAATGATAATTACCATGCCTCTTGTTGTCTTCAAAAAAACTGCAGATACCTTCATATATAATAAAAATCAAATAGAACAGGACAAAATAGAACCACTAAATACAAAACAATGAATGAAATAAAGGACTTCAAGACAAGATAATAGTAAATCCAAAATGTCTACCATAATATATGTTGCTATCTTTGAAATAGCTGCTCTTGCAAAGCAAACAAACAAAAAACCCAACCCAACAAAACAATGAAAATGATACAGAACATCCAAACAAGATAGGGAATTAACAAGGGCTACCGCCTCAGAAGAAGATCCCCCGCTAAATGCCACACCATGTACAGCTATCCTCTGAATAGATGATCAGACCACTGGCTCTAGACTGCAAGGTCAGTGACACACCAAACACCACAAGCATCAAGTTGCATTTCACCTCAATAGCTATCATCACAGCCTGTGCTTCTCTGGATCAACTGGTCACTTATGGCTGGGAGGAATGGTTTCTCTTGTTTGCCAGCACTCATGCTAGAATTGGCTGGGGTCTGGCTGCCACACCCTGGCAGCCGCTCATGCATGGCACTGGTTCACAGCGAGGGCTTGCTTCTTGGTGAATTCTTGTTCTCTCCAGCTGCAGTCTACAAATGGTGTTGACTCATGGGAAAAGGCTGGTGTGTGGCTGTCTCCCCAGTAAAATCTTCTTTAACTGAGTTAATTACCAAAGTAGACTCTGGTGGAGAAAATATATCTTCTCATCTATAAAATTTTCCTAATATCTTCACTCACTCATTGATGCTAATCAGCATATATGCATACAATTTTCACCTTTATGTGTACATTTCCATTATTTTTGCTTTTTTGGGAAGTTTATGTACATACAAGAAAATTCACTGTTTTTGTTAGTTTGTTTTTTGTTTTTTTTTTTTTTTGGTTTTTTTTAGTGCACACATCAATGTGTTTTTGTCAATTTATATGCTGGGGTAATCACCAGATCAAATGAGATACATATTTTCATCCTGCTATATATTTCCTGTACCAATTTATAATCACTTCTCTTTGTTATTCCCAATATTATCTTTCAATAATCACTGCTCTAATGCCTCTTCCTATCTTTTATTTTCTCTAGAAAGGCATGTAATATGAGGTTTTTGTTTTTATACTTGATACATTTAGCATAATATCTCAAGATTTTTCTTGTTGTTCCATTTATTCATAAACCATATTGTTAAAATATGGTATCAAATTGATAAATATTTGCACTTTTTGGAGTTACTAGGAATTAAGCTGTTGTTCACACAACACACTGTTATCACAATATGTTCATGTTTATGTGAACATATGTATGTGTTTCTCAGCTAAATGACAAGAAGTAGTACTCAGCATCTTATGCAATATATAAATTGTTAAAATAGGCTAAGGATGCTCCTTTCGGAATTCCCAATTTTAGTAGTATGTAATGATTTATCACGGCATCTTAAAATGCATTTATCAAGAAACTAATACTACTGAGCATATATTTGTTGCTTGCTAATACATCTTTTATAAAATATTCAACTATGCTCATTGTCTTTCATATGTTTTAGATAATTTTTTAATCAAAAATGCTTTTGGGAATCATTGTCTTCTAATCTGTGACTTGTTCCTTCTTAGTAATGCACTCATAAGATCAGATTTCATTCTAGTTTTACAAAGACCACTTTATTACATTTTTCATTTGTTTTTAATGCTTTTTATCTAATAAATACATCATATCTTAAAAAACTATTACACATTTTTCTGGGATTTCTCTAAGCAATTTTACATAATTTTAGGTCTCCTAATCACTTAAAGTAGAAAGATAGAGATAGATAAATAGATAATAGATAGATAGAAAGATACATAGATAAAAGAGTCCACTTTGCTTTTTCCAATGAATTTTACCTTAGCACATCTAACTTTGTAAAATCAATTGAAACTATGTCTGTGTGGATCTTTTCTTGGACTCTCTTTGTGTTTAATTGATTTTCATTTCTATTTCAAATCTGTACTAACATGATTACTGTATGTTTTTAAGCTTATTTTAACATTCCTTGGCTAATATATCTCCTCCATATGTCCATATAAAATTTCATATCTGCTTATCAATATCTTCAATATACTATTGATATCTATCAATATCTTTACCATACTATTATTATTAAGATTCTACTGAGCCTATATATCAACTGAGAAAACCACTGCTTTAACAATATTGTATTTTTAAGCTCACAAATTCTGATATCTTTTTATTTCTATGTAACTTAATTGCACTCAGCAATATTTTTTATTTTAACATTTAGTTTAGGGTTATAGCTGTATTTATTTTATCAGTGCTATATATTATCAATGTACTGGTTTTTTCTATCAATTTCTCAAATACTAATATTTCAATATGCATTCATTTTCTTATTGACTTTTATCCTGAAGCAATTGAATTATTACTATTCAGTTGTTTTTTTCTTTTCTTGTGCACAAACATAAACACAATCACAATGATATTTTCTCTTTTCTCTCATTATAATTTTGTTTTGCTTACATTACTTCATTGACTAAAACTGTTGTGCATTCACTAGAAATAGTGAAAGTGAACATCACTACTCTCCTTGAAATTTGAGGAAGGATTTAATTGTTCAGTGGGAAGAATATAGCAAACATGACTCCTAGATATTATCAGGTTGAAAAGTTTCCTTCCATTCCTAGAATTGTGTATAATTTACACATGTTTAATTTTGTAAAATATATTCTATGTCAACTAAAATGTCTTTTTTCAGTTTTATTGTCATGTTTCACATTGAGCAGGGGTTTTTTTTGGCATGAAAAATATATAGTTTTGTTACTCAATTATTTATTTAGAACCATTCTTTTTTATCTAATGAATTTTAGATTTTTGAGACTAGGTTTTACTATGATGTCTGGCCTTATCTCAAATTCTTAGCCATATGCAATCTGCTTACTCAGCCACCAGCATAACCGAGACTGCGGTGGACATAACAACACCCACCTTGAAATTCTTATCATGATTTATTATTCTTCATGCATGGTAATATTTTTTAGTTACAGATAGATATTATCAAACTTCTGTTCTACAACTTACTACTTATTGACTCTCCAATGGCCTTAAAAACAATATTCTGTCTTTCCAAACCCTAATTTTAATATTGAATTTAATACAGATATGTGTTTTTGAATACTGGAATGAATAAACTATATGAGAAATTAAATATCTTGTTATAAAACAGATTCTATATGGTACTTTCTGCTAACATTTAGTTAAGCAAGGCTATGTGATGGTATTTGGGTGGGTAAGTATGTTAATGCCACTTAAATGTCATTTAAATTAATAGCATTTTCAAATTATGATGGATATATATATATATATATATGCCAGTTGCTAGTTACAGGATATCTATGATTTTTATTTTAATTTATGTTATGGATGGATCAAGAGTAGAATAGAAACATTTATATACTTCACATTTAACCTAACTATGTAATTAAATGGAAGAATTTATGTTCAGTTTTATTTATCCCAAGTGACCATAACAGAATTCTAATATAGATTTTGACACCATTTACTTCTAGTGTCTTGGTTCTGCCTTTTTTTAGTCTTGTTTTATGAATTATTAGTTTATAAATGTTTTCATGCTTAGAGTAGGATTTGCAGCTCCCAACATCAATTTATCGCAACTTGTCCTTAAAGAATCATGTATCATTTCATGAATCATATAAGAGATGTATAACAATATATTACCATTTATTTGGCCCTACCTTTTGAGACACTGGTATGTGTTTTGGCCTCAAGACTGATGGAATCTTAACATTTCTTCCCCTTTTCCTTAATATGACCTCTAAATTCTCCATTCAAGCTCTAGCATTTCTTAGGCAGAAATGATTTGATTTTTTTTATTATTTCACTTTTTAAAAATAAGTTTCCATTTTACTTTCATAATACAGAAGTCGTCTTTTTGGTTTTCTTATAGCATATTTAGGGTTAGTAGTGTTCTCATCTATACTAAGGACAAGACTTCTACTGTTTTCTTCAGAAGCTTTTTTTCTGGATGGAAGGAGGAAGGAAGGAAGGAAGGAAGGAAGGAAGGAAGGAAGGAAGGAAGGAAGGAAGGAAGGAAGTGAAGGGGGGGAAGGAAGGAGGCAGAGATGGATGAAGGGAGAGAGGGAGGCAGGGAAAGAGGGAGGAACTATGCTTTCTTATCTTACTGACCCCAGCAGAGAAGAAGTTTGGCTTTGCCACCCTTGGATTTTTGGGGCAACATAGTTTGTCACCTCTTCCTCAGTAACTAAAGGGCTTTTTATTTCATCTGAGAAGTCGGTGACAATGACAGGCCTCCTTCTATGTTGGCCTGAGAGACAGGTCGTTGCTTCCTAGACTTGGGCTGTGTGTGTGTGTGTGTGTGTGTGTGTATCTCCTGCCCTGCCCACTGTCCTTCCTCATAAAAAAAAAGTTGAAGGAGGTGCTTGGTTATAAGTTGTGAAATTACTCTCAGTCCAGTGCTCTTTTCTCTGAGGGCTCCTTTATTTTTGTCAGCAATTCTCAGTGCACAATATTATTTTTTTCAGATTCCAGAAAATTGCAGCAATGTTCAGATACATTTCTGACTCTTTACTTGGAATTTATTATTGGAATTTAATCAGTAGACACCAAGTAATGTGTTAAGTATTCTTCGCAGGACAGACTCCCATTACATAGGATTATCTAGTGTAAACTGTAAATGGGTTCAGATCAGTTTTAAATTGATATGATATTTTAGTATCTGGACTACAGCTAATCATTCACATTTTAGAGTTTTTTGGGAGTACCTTCCAAAGCAGTTCATTTTCCCTTCCATGTCGCAGTCTATCTCTCCTCAGAGAATCTCGTCACTCTTTGGATAGAACTTTCCTTGAGCTGGGGATTTAGTTCAGTGGCTTAAGCACCTGCCTGGCAAGTGCAAGATCATGAGTTCAATCCCCAGTACAAAAAAAAAAAAAAAAGGAAAGAAAAAAAGAACTTTCCTTGAATTTCTTCTATAGAGAGTCATGCCACACAAAATCTCAAAGAGGAATTCGAGATTCTCCAAGTTAATACACAGTTCTAAATTGTAAGAAGCCCTTGAAGTATTTGAAATGCTATACAAAAAGAGAAATACCTAAGCATTAGTCATGCATATCCATATTTACAGCTCAATGGCTCATAATAGCTAAATCTTGGAAGTGGCCTATATGTCTCTCGATAGACAAATGGATAAAGAAAATGTGGTATTTACACACAATGGAGAACTACATTGCTGTAAAGGAAAAACTTCAGTCATTTGTCAGAAAACAGATTCACCTTGGGACCATAATGTTAAGTGAAATAAATCAAACACACAAGCTTAAGTATGCCATGACTTCTCTTGCATGAGAAACCCAAAGTGTAAGTAAATTAAACAGCAAAATAAAAGATAGGTAATAGGAAACTGGGAAGAGATCTTTTGCAAAAAGTTAGAGGACAAAGAGATGGAAGGAGGGATGAGAAGGGAAAGTAATGAAAAAAGAATTAAAATGTGTTAAATACAAGTATCAATTCCTTATGATAAATTTGTAATCATTTGTGCTACAAATATGTACTAATAAAAATAAACACTAAAAAAGTTTAAAAATTTCTATATAGTTATTCACCAGTCACTGCAAAGAACTCCTGTAGGAAATACAGATGTGCAACAAAGGCAGAGAATCTGTGTTAAAGTCAAGAAAATCCCTGCTCTGTAACAGAGGTTCAGTGCACTGGCTATTAAAGTAGAGGTCTGTGCTGTCTCATGTGTAAGCAGACAGAGACAATGCTTGGAGCAGAGCAAAAGTGAAAATGGTTGGTTGAATTTAACAGCATAATAGCTTAGTAATTATATGTGCTAGATGAGTTAATCTACTTATGACTAAATTTATTTAAGATAAAAAGTCCTAAAAATAAGACATTTGAATGGACCAGTGGTTTTCCAGATGGCTATTTATTAAATAAGTTGATGTGCAGCTCCAACTTGAAATACCCTTATTCACTAGCTCTATGGCTGGGTCAAAGAATCTTCCTTGACAATATAGAGAAAGATGCATTAGGATTAATATTTGAATCCATTTTCTGTTTCTACAGATGCAATGACACACAAGGAACACAAAGTAAAAGGCATTTATTTCTGAATATGGTTTCAGGCAGAGTTTGAGGCTTACGTTTGATGATTGGTAGCACAGCCATAAGCACAAGGTAACATGGGGAGAGAAACAGGATCCTGTGAGAGACTCAGCCCAACTTTCAGCTTTCACTGTCCACAACTGCCCAGGTAACCCACTAACGCTTTAGGCATTTAATGCATAACTACATTAAAGCATTAATGAGGGCAGAGTCCTGGCCACTTCTTGTCAATTCCACCTCTTCATGTCTCATAAAAGAGACTTGATCTCAGTGTGCTTTTCAGAGGAGCAAACCATGTTCCAGTCTTGGCAATCGCATTGCAGATAGTTGGACTCCTGATGAGGCAAAAGTTCCTGACAGCAAGAATCTACTAAAAAAATTACATTCTTCCCTGGCATGAGGAAATATTAGATAGGTGATAGATAGATGATAGATGATAGATAGATAGATAGATAGTTAATAAAGTCTTAAATATATAAATGTTCATTAGCTGTAAAATGAGATTTAAGTTATCCACAGATGTAAGTATGTTGTAAACACAAGATGCACGGTATGGGCTTCTTGAGTTAGTTCACCAATTGGTTTTCAGAAGACTCTAGTGCCAATTTTGTGATACTCAATACTGCAGTTACCTACTGTATGTGTTAAAAATCAGAATCCTGAGGAATCAAGAGATAGATAGAGAATGACATACTTCAGTTTGTGAATTAGACATTCAAATTTTATTATTCAGAAACTAGTTGTCAGTGACATCCTGGTGGTTATTCTGATAATCTTAGTATACTGTGATTCATCTAACATTATCAAAGGCAAACAAGCAGGTGTTTGACAACTTTAGTGAAACATGAGTACTTAGTGATATATGAACTGTGGGCAAGTGTCAACACCACCAGCTTGGCAAAAGTGAAAGTATGTCATAAAATAATTGAAAATTGCACATAAAATAAATATTTTAATTTATAAACACAAAATTATATTATTGTTATTCTTATGAGATCAACAATAAATATTATTTAAACATAGTACAAATATACTGCATATACTATAGAATACTATGAAGATAATATATATGCAGTTATATGCAGAATATATAGACTACATGAACATCTATACTATATAGAATATATATAGTCTGTGTAGAATATATAGAATATATATTATGCTGTTTAGAATATGTATAATGTATAAAATATATATGGATTATACTGCACAAAGAGAAAGAGAGAATTTTATTCAATAAATAGCATTGTTCACTTTCTTTTAACTGCAAGTGGCCATTCCCAGTGATCACCTACTGTGCCAGAGGAAAATTAAATTGAATTTAGTTTTGCTTCAATCTATTTGCAACACAGAGGACAAACCCTGTGCACACCCATAACATTTTGTCATTGAACCAATAACTTAAAAGTCTGCGGTTGTTAAGGCATCTTGTAAAAGTTGAGAGGTCAGTGAAGGGTTTGAACCTGAATAACACAGGGCTCTTTCAATCTTTCAGTTCAAAACAAACACAGAAGACACAGTAAGCTAACTGATAGAAAAGCTGTTTTATTTCTCTAGTGTAGATAATTCACATGACCTGTTTGGTTCACCTCTCTCTCTTTATATAGAAAGCACACTCCCTTCACCTTCAGATCCTTCTGGGCAGATGACCTCCGAGGTTGCCTTTTCTGTTGCTGCCTACCGCAGTGCTTCTGGGTCTGGGACAGGCTTTCCCACTGCAATTCCCAACAATTTGTAGAATATTGTTATTCTACGTTTATCCCGATTGAGGAGACAAAAGTCACTTCTCTTTTACATGTTGTAGTGCCACAACCTTATCTATCCAAAAACTATTGAAGATTGATTATGTGCCAGTCAGCACTCTAGGCAGACAGCAACACACACACACACACACACACACACACACATGCATGCACACATACACACACAGCACAAAATATCAATATTAAAATCACTTTGCAAGAAATAATTATTTTGAAGTCACTAAGTTCTTGATCTGTAATATGAGAATTCAATGCACAGTGTGTTTATGTATGTATGTGTGTGTTTCCAATCACTTGGATAGTTGAATCACTTTTGATAATTGGATAACATTATAGGTATTATATTTTCCTCTTTGTAACATTACAAATTATAGTCTGTATTAACTTTTCCTGGTTCAAATGATGTTCAAATTGAATTATAGGAAAGCATCGCATTCTATTATGCTACATCACCACATTTCACATGCACCATATAAATATTTTAAAAAGGATATGACCTGCCAAAGTTTATAATTAAATTTTTGTTCCATTAGAATACAAAGGAAGTACAGATTTTGCGCATGCTAGAGATGAATGAATGGGAAGTTCTTAAAGGTACGAATCATTCATAAATTCAATTTACTGCAAATGGCTCAATCAGGTGTTATCAGAATGTAAGGAAATATATACAAGCTTTTAAAGTACCTTTATTTGATTGATATTAAAATGATATACATACTCTAAGTAATTAATATAAATACTAATGTTAACATGTTAAAATATTTCCATGTAATATATCATTATATAACACTTTTTAAAAACTGTTCATTGTAGCTAACTGTTCAAAAGTTCAAAACACTGGGCAAATGTTTTCTGTGGGGCAAATACTGCAAGCTGATTTGTGATGCTGGGTTCACATAATTTAAATTATTTTTCCATTTGAATTTGATGTGCAACACAATGCCGATATACTCACATGGCAGCAGCTAACTGAATGTGTGTATAATGATCATTTCTGAAGAAACACTTTCTCTAGAGTTCCACATGGTCCCCTACGCTCTTACACACCCCCAACACAACCCATTTATATTACATTTCTGGTCACTGTAACCCTTTACAATTTAATAAAAGCACCTCTAATATTCTATTATCATTAAATAAATGGAAATAGTATGATGCAATCACATTTTTTCCTTTGTTTAGTTACTCAGTTACAGATCTTCCTTGGAATATAGAATATATTTTTAAATTGAAAGACAGCTTAAGACTTTTAGATAATAATTTAAAATTTAAGAAAGCAAAAACCAATTCATTGCTTAGAATTTCACAAGTTAAATTTGATAATGAACCTCTAGCTCAGAACATTTACTAATTCATGTGCTAAGTTATATTTCACTCAAGTAACCACTTACTGACATGACTGAGATTAGAATAATGATTGACACCTAATTCAGTTTAACTGATATTGTTGATAAATATATAAGAAATAACTTGTACACTGTGTACATCAGCTACAGGGTATAATAATTCCTATGCATTTTTAAATTGTTAAATAATCTGAGATAGTTTTATAATAGTTTCTAATTTTTTTAAAAGAAATTTGCTTAAAATAGTTTCCACTAGTTTATGTTACTATTAAAATTGTTAATGAAAACTAAAGTACAGCCAGGTATGATGGCACATGCCTGTAATCCCAGCACTCAAGAGACTGAGACAGGAGGATTGCTGTGAGTTCAAGGTCAGCCTGAGCTACAGAGTGAGTTCAAGTCCAGCCTGAACCGCACACTGATACCCTGTCCAAAAAGACAACAAAAAATTAAATTAAAACTAAAATACATCTACCATTCAAAAGCATATTAAAATATTTCTATTGAATAAAAATACTGAGTATGATGTAACATATTATTAGAATGTCAATGATGTTAAAATAATTTGTGGTTAATTATAATTGCTTAGAATATATTCTCATTTTTTTAATCATTTGAAAAACGTTGTTTCTGTTACTAAGTATTCCCATCAAGTTAAAAATAAACATGTATAAAAATTAAGTATAAATAATAAGTATTGGAGTATATAAAATTATTGTCTCAAAATTTCTGCTTTTAATCAACTTTAGATCTATGATATGGCCTTTAGTTTCAAAATATTACTTAAATTATATACCAATTTTAAAAGAATTTTCCAACAAATTCAATAAGATGGTTAATTTTATGCAGAAAATATTAAATTTGCACTTATGTTGTTTGGCTTCTGATAGCCACAGTAGACTATGAACTATTTTTTCTTAATTGTAAATATCACTGAAGACCAACACTATGAATTCTGCTTATGCTGACACCTAGAAATTTTTGCAACACTATATTATTTAAATATGGTTTGAGATCACTGTGTATTTTATACTTTAAATTATTTTTAATGAAATTTGGTGAAAAGAGAATCTCTGAGTGAAAAAATAAGTTGAAGTTAGTGATTACCTAATTACTATTTTACCAGAAAGCTCATAATCAGATCTAAAATAATTACTACCTTAGGCACATGATCTACAAAAGAATACGAAGAGGAAAGTATGTTACCCATTCTCCTGTATCTGTTCGTAACAAAAATATTCTTAAATAGTTTCTCTTTTTTAGGTCTATTTGTAGATCTATAAATAACACACTCTGCTTTTCTTTCTGGATTTATAAAATTGAAACATCACCTGCCATCTGTATCCTGATGTTAAAGAAAAAGGATCTCTTGGTTTATAATAATCCCAATGGTGTTTTCATTTGTTCACTTTTTCTTTCCACTTTCTTGCTCTTTATGTCAATTGACTGTATATTTAGAAGTTTGAATTAACTTCCTTTTCATTGAGCTTAAAATGCAATATGGCGGGATTCTGAGTTATGTTATTTGTCAAGATTATCTACTTATAATAGAGGTTGTTTTGATTTTTTCTGTATTTGTGTTTCATCAAAGTTGGTTCATGCAGCTTACAGTTTTGAAATTAACTTCTCAGTGTTTCTTGCTGTGTAAACAAGGATAAGGTAAACATCTTTCATAAAAGGCACATTTTAAGCTGGGTCATATTTGAATTATTGAATCAGTGTACTCTTGTGATCAAGTGATTAAACTATTTACTACTCTTGCACAGAAAGCTGTTAAATAAATCATAATAAACACAACACTATTGGGTGAATGTCAGGAAAACTGAGTTCCACTCTCCAGTTAGTTGCATGACCTTGAACAAACAAGTCACGTAATCTTTTTGACCTCAACCTCATTACTTACAAAGCAAGGACAGCAATTATTTCTATGGGCTTCTTTGCTTGCAAAGTTCTATGATTATATTCCACAATTATCTCCTGACAGATTTAGCATGAAGGAAGAAAGCTCCATTGCAAGTTATGCAAATAATCTCACATGAATTATGGAGTTAATTTTATAAGCCTCTTAGCTTTTCTTGGATAATTTTCAGAAAAAGTAAATATTCATTTGAAAAATGTATGAAAGATTAACTTTAACAAAAAAAAACCATGTAAAATACGTTGTCTTATAATGTAATGTTACTGCTAGCTGTTTACTAATCATGTGCTTCAAACATATAATAATAAAGTTCCAAATGACAGTACTATAGACTTGTTAAATCCTCAAGTTATCTTTATGTAATTAGTGATTATAATTTATTAATTATATTTCTAAAGAAAAAGCACTTTTATATACTATTAGGAAAAGAAAGTCAAGATTTATAGCTTTTGCTCTTTCTTGGTTGATCCTGCCTTGCTGGTGGCTGTAAGGCAACCTAGTCAAGTTATTGCTTAGTAAACCTTGCTAAATATAGTTAAATCTTTAGAAGAAATAAAGAAACCAAAAGTGGAAAATGCTCCACAAATGGAAGGATCAAAACACAGTGCATGTGGAGACTTGTCATTCTTAATGAGTGGCTAGACAATTGAAAGAGAACATCAAAATAAAAGTGGGTTTTTGAAGAGCCACTTCATTTTGGGGGAATTCACTGAGAAGTGATAACAGTTACGAATATTGTTGCATCATTATTTGAAACATCTATACTTTACTTATAAACTTAGCACAGTGATAATAATGCTAAGACTAAAATTCATGTTAATAGCCAGTAATAAATGTTGTCAAGGTTACATTAGAAAAATTGGAAACTGAGGAATTAGAGTTACACTCAGTTTGCAAAGTTACTGCTTGTTGGCCCTGTGGGTCAAGCTGTCCTGCCCTCCTCATCCAGTTGGCAGTACGGTGGGGTCATTTCAAAAATAGTTTTTCTAAGAAGAAACAGAATCTGACCATCACCTAGCTTAGAGGACACTGAGCAGGAGTTCTTTTCAGGCACAAGTCATCATTAGCCTCTGAACCTTTTCAAAAAATCTTCAGTCTTCTCCCTCTGTGACTACAGTACAGATCTATCTGTGAGACTCCTCTCGACTGGAAATGCGTAGCACTGGCAAATAAGGAATTTGACAGAATAAAATCTCTTCCTGTGTAATAGTGCAAGAGTCAACCTAAAAATTAATCTAAAATATCCCCCTACTTGAGAATCTACCATTCTACTACATTTCCTTCCCTCAAACTCAATCTCTCAAAATTACGGTACTTATCTATAATAAGCATTTGTATGTAAAACATCCATTTTAAATAGATGATATTGAAAATAAATAAAACAATGTTCTTGTTTTAAAAAAAGCAAAGTAAAGCCCTGTTAACCATTCATTTGTTTTTTTATTTATGTATTTATGTGCTTGGAATTTAACCCAGGCCCTAGCCAATGCTAAGTATTTTCTCTACTATTGGGCTACAAACCCAGGCTGAATTTATTTTAAATGATTTGTTGAATGTGTTGCCCAGGATTATAAAATTTTACCAACAACCTTAGCAAATTTCTGTGGGCTTCTAGCCTCATGATCAGCCAAATGTCCTCAAGAAATATTCTTTCCTTTTAAAATGCAGTAAATTGCAAAGCATGAAATTCCATTTGGGGATATTTTTAGAAAAATTTGTGTCTTCATAAATGGGATGGGTGAAAGCCATCATGAAACACACTTTTTCTTAACCCAAGCTCATATCACTTTTCTTTCACTACAGTTTTTAATCTCTTTTTAAAAAAAAATCATTAGTACATGCTTGCAGCAATATAAAATGATTACACTCATGGTGAGGAGTTGGTACATATACTTAATACACCTAGCATAGTTTGTCTTAGATGAGAAACACTAAGTATAAATTAGAGAGCAAAATAAATGACAGATAATAGGAAACAGATAGATCTGTAGTAAAGCTGAAGGGGATAAGAGATGGAGGAAGGAGTGAATGGGGTCAGGAAAGGGACATAAAATAATTAAGATTTGTTAATTTGTATCTTTCATTTCTTACTATTTTTTCCATAAAACGTTGGCTTGCCATTTTTACTGTTTCTATTTTGAGTGAATAATCTGACAATTTTCCTGGGAAAAGTAGAATATGAATCTAACAATTATTATTATAATAATGAAGGAATTGAGATATTTTCCGAGGATCAAAATGCAGTGATGGCATTAGGACAAAAAACCTGCAAGAATAAGGAAAGCAGTATATTGCCACTGGAAGAGCTAAGGACGCTTTCTTTCTCCTTCAGAACATTTTCAAAAGCAAACTAAGCATATGGTGAAAATAGGCTTGCTGGAGAAATCACACTGTTACAGACTTAGGGATTTCGGAGGGAAAAGATGTATGGAAAGTGGATTTGGAAGGTCAACAGAATAACTCTAGGAGGAGGACAGGTTGACAAAATATGCAGACTATGTTCAAACTCATTGTACTGATTTTTACCCCTTGTGTCATGGCACAAGGCCAACTTGGGATGCATCAAATTGTATTGCCACCAGTTACATTCTTATTGTAGTTGTATACATTATATGGATGAGTACATCGCTCAATCAATTAACATTTTAAATTGAGGTCAATTCATTAATTACCTATCATTTGCTATTTATTGAATATAAATTTGATAGGTATGATTCAGTCATTTTCTAAACTTCAGCAAAATTGAATTAATCAGTCTTCAACATACTGTCTAAATTTCTAAACTAAAAATATATAAATTAGTAATGCTAAAAGAATCAATTTTATAAGTCTATAAGTCTATTTATTTTTCAGAGTATCCCAGACCTTATAAGCTTTTAAATATTAGATATGTCAAACTTTTGTTGTCAAAGAATAGTTGGGAAATTCAGTTTGCATACACATATGTACCACTAGTACCAAAAAATTTATTTTCTGCCTTAATAAGCATGATAAAGTTGATTCAAAGGAAAATTTAGTCAGCATGTATGTAGGGCTTTAAAATAAAGGATGCTATCATGTCAAGATCAGATTCAAAATGATTATTTTTCTATAAGACAATAATATGTTTAGCAGGGTCATTTCTATAATGGGTATATGAAAATGTGATCAATTCATTAATCATCACTGAGAGATAAAATAAAACCACAACAAGATATCGTCTTACCCTCATCAGAATAGGTTAACTAAAAGTCCAAAGATAACAAGTGTTTATGAGAATATGGAGAAAACCCTTGTTTCACTGCTTGTGAGGATGTAGACCAGAAGACCATTATGGAATACAATATAGTTTTCAAGAAGCATTAAATATTGAGCTACCATCTAACCCATCAATTCTACATCTGAATAAATATAAAAACAAATGAAATCACTACCTTAAATATAAATCTTCACTTTCATATGCATTGTAGCATTCTTCATATTTAGTCAGGACATGAAAAAAATTTAAGTATCCACTGATAGAGGAATGGATTTTATGCCTGTTTTGTTTATTTATTTAATTGTACTGGGAATCAAACTCAGGACTTTGTGCTTTCCAGGAAGGTGCTTGTGCTGCTGAGCTATATCTCTAGCCCAAGGAATAGATTTTTAAAATGGGATAAGGAAAATAAGAACAATGTCCAGCATTAAAAGCAGACAAACGTTTCCACTGTGTCAAAGTGGATGAGTTTAAATGTTGTTCAAGGTGAAAAAAGGCATAATCCTATTATACCACTTCCATATAAAATCTTGAAAATTTAAATTAAGAGAAATGGAATAAAATGATTATTGGGGGTGGAGGATAGAAAAAACTGGGAGATATTTATAAAAGGTTTTAAACTTTTAGTTATATCATGAATAAGCTTTGGAATTCTAATGCACAACATGATGACTTTGGTATAATTAATATACATTTAACGTTCACTAAGAAACTAGCTATTAAGTGTTTTAGTGACATACCAAAAAGCATAATTGTGTGGCTATTAAAATGTTAATTACCTTGATTCTGCTAATAATAGCACAGTCTGCTTATTTATAATCACACTGTTACTTTATATATGGACATTTTTATTTCTTGTTCATATCAGAATAAAATTTGAAAAAATGACCCAGAGTAACATAGAAGGCATAACAAGTTATACTTTTAATTTCTATGTGCTTGACAACTTAGCTTGTAGGTGAAAATAACTGTGTGTATATAGCGAAGTGAGTTCTTAAGCATGGAGTCAGCATCTTCACAAGTTCGAATCTGGACTCTGGGGGCCATGTGAGTGAAATAATGTATTAGTGCTTCATAATCAGTTACTTGTACAAATTTAAAAGTGAGATACTGAGATGAAATTTGATTTGCATGTGTGTGTGCAAATGCGCTGTAAGTGTATATTGTGTTTGTCTTTTATTCTGCTGAAGTAACACTAGATTATAAAACAAAAAAATGAATAAGAGATAATATCAATATGAAAGTTAGTACTGCTCTAAAGCCTCATAGGGGTTCAGAAGCAAAGACAAAGGAGAAACCGTTACACACTCAGGACATTTCCACTGTGTCTCCAAGCTAGTTTTGTCACATAAAGTACAGTTGCTCAGCTAATTTTATATTACAGAAACATATCAATTTTTAAATATGTCTCAAATATTGCAAGGAGATAAACACACATACACTTCCTTGTTTCTGTCTCATCAAATTTTAATAAGGTATGAGTATTTTTCTCTTTATTTTCTAAATAAGTCAGTCTTAGCAGATCATTCCAACACCACTCACACAATTTCCTGGTCAGAACACTAAACGCAGTGAGAGATGGCTTTGCCTTGCAGAGCAGGAGACTCCTAAGCTTCAGAACATCTCTAGCTTACACACAGACTTGTGTCGTTCGTGTGACGTACTCCAGAGACCCATGTATCATAAATTTGGTGATTAAATTTTATTTACTATAAGTAATCCTTTCGCCAGGGATGTCCTGCTAAGGGGTTCTACAGATAAAATCTCTTCCTCCTAGCAAATATCACTGTTCTATTTACCAAGAGATCTGGTTGACAAGGAGATTAAGCCGCATCAGCTGCAGCCCTTCCTTATCCCTGGGGTTATACACTGGTAAGGAATGTGGACCACAATCCAGATATTTAATATCTGTCCAGTCTCATCCTGTCCAATTACAGTTTTGTTTATAATATTTTCATTATATCAGAAAAAAAAAGACTGATAAAAATTAAACTTTCCCATGTCTGTGCTGGACTAACCCAGGATACTTCTTACCTATTGTAAGTTTAACTCAACAAAGATTTTGATGTTATTTCATATGTGAAATCTTGAATAGCAAGGAAAGAAATCAGAGATGTTATGTGAGAAGAAATATTTAACAGAAATATATTGGTTCCTTCAAATAGATATTCTATTTGTTTTAAATTGTGATTAATCAAAAACATGATATCTAGAAAGTACTTGAGATGGGATTTACAGAAATAAAATACATTAAAGAATAATATGGTGATTGATAAGTCATAGTGGCCAAGTTACCAGTGAAGATACATAGAATAGATTCTCAAAACAGTTTGAGCTTTGACATGGGTGATATAAATTTTGTATTTAAGAATAGAAGATTGTAATGTATGAATTTAAAATGTAACAACTT
Organism: Hydrochoerus hydrochaeris; assembly: GCA_004027455.1. NCBI lineage: Eukaryota > Metazoa > Chordata > Mammalia > Rodentia > Hydrochaeridae > Hydrochoerus > Hydrochoerus hydrochaeris. The sequence goes on from PVLA01001334.1 coordinate 110,549, forward strand.
AATCAATTATTTAGGTCTGTATCAAAAATTGGAACTTCATAATTTACACTAGACTTCATAAATTTAGTTTCAAAGAAATTTATTGTGATGTTTCTTTTTCAGGTTCAAGGAGCAATGAGAAAGTGTAGTGACAGTCAGGTCTCTAGTTACATTAAAGACTGACAAATCATTTTAAATCTAGACAATAATATGCCTTCATTAATTAGTGAAGCATAAATTTGGCCTTGAGAACTGTTAACTTGAATTCAGAAACAATTAGAATTATCTGTATTTAATATAAAAATATAATAAGACAATTAAATATACTTTTTCTTAGTTATGTTACTATTCTAAATCTCATTTCCTATGTGAAACAGATGGTAGTTGCTAAGCCAATATTTTTGACTAATTTCTGATTTCTACCAACATTGAGATATAATAAAGGTTGGCTATAAATTGTTAGATTGCTCCATATTCTTGTAGTAATTCAGTATTTTTCTATACTAGAATAAAATAATGAATCTGTTAAAACCCTTAAATCTGCACATTGCACTACATACTCTTATATCCTATGATGCATTATTTGTTACATCAAGTACTGTTTTTTAGTGTATATTAATGAGATAAACCTTTCTTATTTATATATTAGAATTTATAGTGGTTTTGAGAATATGCTCTCTAATAATTAAACACACTTCAATTTTCTGTGTTTTATAGAGGCCCAGACAATTTTCTGGCTTCACAAATGAAGAAATTGAGAGTTAAAGACGTTATTGTTTGCCCCTGGTAACAGTTCTTATAAACAAAAGACTCAGGACAAAATTTTAAGACCTTGCTTATGTTGTTCATTCTTCTTTCACGATGTAGACCTGTGCCTCCTTGCAATGTCTGAGATTCTTGGACAGCTGAAGACTAAGTATCAATAGACCTTCTCCACTTAAATAAGCTTATCGTCAAGAAAACAAGTTCTACCTGAAGAAATTTACTTGACTCTATACATTTCTGTTTTCATTCTTTTCATCTTTCGCAAGAAAAAAAAAATCCAAGGAACACAATGTGCTCAGCATCTGTATTTCGACCTCTTACTTCAGTTATTCGCTTACTGTCTGTTACTAGTTTGGCCTCATCACCAAAGGAGACCTTATAAATTTCACTTAGTATTTCCACGTTGCTGAATACAATGAAAGGCTTGTCATAGCAGCCAGTGGACAATTGTATTTAAAAAAAAAATGCTTTTGAACTCCAGAGGACAGTCTTTTCTTACTCCTATCATAATTTGTTGACCAAATATTTTCCCCTGTGCTACTCCTCTACTTTCCTGAGTGCAATTTCTTGTGCATTTTGTTCCCTATTTAGGAGATGTGGTCCTCAGTTTAAACTACTGAGTACTGCATCAGCTAAGATTTTTCAGCAATCTCAGAATTCCTTTTAAAGCCAGACTTATATGTCTGCCTGTCTACAAAGCATTTCCAATTCAATGCCTATATACAGTGTTAAAATGGTTACATGTAAAAAAAAATACTGTAAGCTTAAAATCATTCACTAATCTTATAAACATAATATTACCTACCACACCTGCATAATCTAGTTCTTGTTTAGTCCCACATATCTAGCATGTTCTTTGCTTCTCATTCAATTTTTCATGTTCTCTTTATTTCTTGAAAAGGAGAAAAAGCATTTGCATCATTGATACATTCTTCGGGTGTCGGATTCAGTGGCAGAAAGTTTTTACTAGGTATGTCTTTGCTCATCCACAAATTAAACCATTTCCTTATCTCATGTGATTTTTGTCTCATATGAAAAATCATTGAAATTACAACTTTAAGTGTGTAAATTTTTTATTCTTCCTTTAAGTTAATAAGCTAGCATTTCACACCACTACAGATTTCACACACACACACACACACACACACACACACACACACACATCCCAAAAGCAAATGACAACAAAATATTAAAAATAGTACCTGAAAAAGCTGCTTATAGGTATTCTTCATTTCTAATTTCTCAAAGAGCAGTGTGATGAGATTTCAGATTTTCACATGCATATGCTCTGGGTTATACCACAGAAGCCTAAAATCACAAGATGTTTTCATGAGGGCACCTACAGAGTTACTCCTTTCCCCTTTGTGAGAAATACCACTTGTTTATGTGGAATATAGCCAGTCTTCCCTCTGGAGAGAAAGAGAAAGCTCTCCAGGATTATCAATCAAGAACATGAGCACATAACTATGGGGGAAAAATAAACCTGCAGGGAAGATTTCATCCTTACTACTATAAACATCTCCAGAGAAGATTATCTCCAAATTTCTCTACAGGGAAACATCCTCCATAGCTTCTATGTTTGTTTGATATTCAGACATTGTTTACTCTGGAGACTGAAAATGCTCAGAAACTTGAGGAATCCATGAGGAATTTTTTCCCCAATATTTTTAATTTACAAAATTTATGGGCTTATTTCCTTTGTTTCAGCAATTTTTTTTCTTCCTTTGAACACTGATACATGATACTTCTAAAATTTTTATTAGTATATTTTGTACTATTATCATTACATGTATCATGGTGAGTTGGAACATGTATGTGACATTTCTCAATTCCTTTTTGAGACAGGGTCTCGCTATGCAGTTCAGGCTGGCCTTGAGCTCACTGTGTAGCACAGGCTGGTCTCAAACTTGCAACGATCTTCCTGCCTCAGCCTCCGGAGTGCTGGGATTACAGGCCTGAGCCACCACGCCCGGCTTCCATTCCTTCTTTTTAACCTCCTCCTCCTTTCCTCTCCATCCCCTCCCTGCTACCTATATTTGCATGTCTGTAGAGCGTATTGATCACATTCCTCACAAAGACTTGGTGCATATGCATAGCACTTTATAGTCTTTTATTAACCTCCTTTGCCTTTTCCCCATCTTTCAGTTCCTTTCCCTTATGCCAAAGTTCATCTCACTATTTCCTACTGACCATTCTTTTTTACATTTTATTTATAACCTGCATTTCCTACAAAAAAGAAACCATGTGATATTTAAACTTGTGTGATTTACTTCACTTAATATTAAGGCCTCAAGTTGCATTCATTTTCCTAGGAATGACTCAAGTTTATCCTTCCTTAGAACTCCACACATTTTATGTATTCATCTGTTAATGGACATTTAGGTTGTTTCTAGAAGTCAATGTGGAGATGCCTAATGGACATTTAGGTTGTTTCCAGAAGTCAGTGTGGAGACGCCAACAAAAAAAATGAAGTTCTGTTTGACTCAGTTATTCCCCTACTAGAAAATCTCCTCAAAAAATTTCAAGACATCATATTGCAGTGAAAAGTGATTTCTGGACATCATGTTATCCCTTGTGCTTGAAATACTCCCTGGCATACAGTTAACATCAACTTATGAATGCAGAAAATAACTTAACAAACAAATGAGTATATGGAGAAATAATGGTTTCATGAGCTTTTAAAATGCTACAGTTTATGCAAAAAATCATAGCATTGCAAAAGTTTGTAATCTGATGTTTACTAAGTTAAAACTGCTTACCGCTACATAAAGAAAATACATTATTTAAACTTGTTTTTGAAATTAATTTGCATAACTTATGAAAATAAGCTAAAACACGAAAAATTTATTAGCATAGGATTTCTTGTTATTGTAGATAAATTAAGAAATCTAAAAAACTTCAAAGCAGTCTCTTCTAATGTGAGAGTACTGTGAGCTATCCAGGGAAGGACAAAATTGAAGTCATTTTAAGAAGAAAGAAAAAATACCTGTTTGACCTCTTGTAAGTAACTTCATTTTGCCAAATTGATAATAATCATATTATTTGTATGTAAATAGAAATAAATCAAACTCTTTTAATAAGTACATCCTGAGATTTTAGAAAATGAGTAAATTTTCAAATTTAGGTACATTTAAGCAATGCACTATTGTAGAACTAAAACATATTTCAGATCATTTTTCAATTTATGAAATTAACTGATCTAACTGAAGCACTGCAATACTGAGGGAGACCGGCCAACCAAGATGAAGTAGTAAGGGTGTGAGTTCTTTTTCCTGTTAAAGAAACAGGCCATATCACACAGGGCCAGATATTAAACCATCTCTCATCCTATGTTTCTTGTTAAGCAAAAGAAGAGAGTTTTAAAAAGTGAAATCATACTGAAAAACGCAGCAAAGGAATTTTGTTAATATTAAGCTAATCAAAAGCACAATGTAGTTAGGACAATATTTAGAAAGGTGTGATTTCTAAAGTTTCAACAGTAAAAATGCAAAATATTTTCCATGCTGATAAGATTCTTTTCATAATACAAAATATTGAACTATTGACTCACTCTAATATATCTATATCTATATTGCACCTACACAGGAGTGTATGTGTATATATAAATATATATTTAAATATATGCTTATATTTGTGAGAGAGAAAAGTGTAAGTAATTTAGTAGGATTAGATAAATATTAAATTCTAGTTTTGTAAAGTTTTTACCAGGACCATTAAACATCCGATTTTAAGATACAAACTTGACTTACTTAAGAGAAAATGGTATCATTTTTATAGTATACTCTCAAAGGGATTTGGAGAAAATGTATATCAAAAATGACAAAAAATATTTGCTTGATAAAATGTTTATTGGAATTAGTTTATAGGAATTATTTTTTCAACTTTTCTGTAACTCAGAAATTATTCAAAAACATGCATAAAATTAATCTTACTGCAAAATTCCATACATGCAACTGTTAAGGTAAAATTTATTTTTACTTTCTCTCTACTTATTTAAAGCATGTATAGTTTAGGAGATTTCAAACCAGATTTCAAAAATGGGCAGTTAAATCAAAAGGTATTGCAAAAATTTTATGGACTTCATTATTGGCTATGTTGGCTATGCTTGTCAAAAATCACCTTCAGAAACTGAGCTCCTTTGGTTTGGAAAGCAAAATGAACAAGGGAGTTGAACTAGCAATACTAAAAACTTAGAGTAAGGAAAAGAAAGTGATTGGAACCCTTCCATGAAGATTAGAGGTTAAAACGATCAATAGAGATAATGCAATACAGTGTGTGTTCTTTGATGTGTGTAGAGAAAGAATTGTGTTCAGGCAAGTTTAAAGAACCCATGAATTGTAAAAATCAATCAAAATGCCTATAGTACATGGAAAACAGCTATCAGATGAAGCCACTTCAGTACAGCTATTATTCAAAACAGATTTATAGCTAGCAAATACCAACACATCTATACAATTTACACAAAATGGAAAATCAACCTAAGTTGTAAAAGACAAGTTCTTGTTTGTTATAATGTCATCTAGAGAAAACAATAAAATGAATGATGAATAAAATTTGCGGTAAACATTTCCTGTAAATTCAAGACTAAATGATGCTTCTTGGTTCTGAATTAAAACAAAAAATGCTGCTTCTTTTGCATACTTTGTCAAGTGAGCCAGTAGACAAATTCCTGTATACTATAAAGACATAAAATTAAGACTATTAAGAGTGTAGCAGCAATACATAAGAAAGAATGACTAGCACTGTCTAGATAGTAATGGAAAAGTCCTGAACGAGATAATAGATTTCACTGAATCTCAGATTTGATTCTTAAAAATCAGTAAAGCCCAAAGGTGTCTCTTAGTTCTATGTTCTCAGACTCTCTGAGCTTCGAGTGATATGCATCATGGTGCCTGAAGATGCCTTGAATATCTCTCACAGTTGGAGTCATAGGACACAAGAAAGAGAGAGGCCAAAAACCTCTTACTCTCTTACTGACTAGCATGAGGAAAAATAACTTCAAAAAGGACTAAAGTTTAGCTAGAACAAGCAATGTTACTTTAATTTGTTTGGTTCTACAATTAGTGGTAGAATGGTCACTTTCAATATCTTATTAAAAGGTAACCAAGTAAAATACTAATTAAATTTTAATCTTTTTTGAATTTTCTTTTTTTTAAAGAGAATAAAACAAAAGAGAACAGAACAAAGCAAATCAGAACAGAACAATGGAAGCAACACAGCATTTCATAGCAAGACAACTGGATATCAACAGTAGCTACCATAATGTCTCTTTTTTTCAACATAGTTAAGCATACCTTCACACACAATGATATCAAACATAACAAAATAGTATAAAAACATTCAAAAGAATGAAAGCATTATAGGACTTCAAAACCAAAAAACAGAAAATGAACAATGGCTACTATAACATCTCATTTTCCTCAAAAAATTTGTTCATACCATCACACATAATAAAATAAAATAAAACACAACAGAATAGAACCAATCAAAATGGAAGAACAAAAGCATGGTAGGACTTCAAAACAAGGTGGCAGGAAATCAGCAATTGCTGCCATAATGTCTTGTTTTTCTTCAAAATAGTTGTTCATATCATCACACATAATAAAACCAAACAAAACAGAATAAAACCAAATCAATGAATGAAAGCATTATAAGACTTCAAAGCAATATATAGAAAGCCATGATTATCATAAAATATCCCATTATATACAAAATAGCTGCCCCTATCATTTGATAGCATAACATCTAACAAAACAAGACAGAACAAAGCCAAACCTAACAAAATTGTGTAAACAATGCAAGAGTTCAAGATAAGACAATAAGAAATTGACAGTAGTTTCCACCTTTCCCTCCCAGGTGTTTCCTCCCCTTTGCTCTTACATTAACTATTTTGCTTTTGGATCCCATTAACTACATTAACTCCTTCTGTTTCTTATGCTAGGGTTCTCATGTATGAGTTCAAACTGTTTCGGCCATGAATATGATCTCTAGTTGTGTCCATTTACTTACAGGTTCCTTGAGATTATTCTACTTTATAGCTGGGTAGCTTTCCACTGCATGAAAATACCATGTCTTTCTTATCCATTCTGCAGTTGATGGGCAAGTTACTCTTGCTTTTTTTTTTTTGTCTCCTGTCACATAGAACAATTGTTTTCTCTCCTTTGATTTTCAGTCTATGAATTTCCTTTCCAGTTAGATGTGTTTCTTGTATACAGTACATTGATGGATCTTGTTTCTTGATCCAATCTCCTTGTGTTTCTTTTGATTGCTGACCTGAGGCCATCTACATTAATGGTTACAACCAGCATACATATTTCTGATTTGACTATTTTGATTGGTTTGTCTCTGCCCTGCTGTCCTCCTGCTGTTGGCCTCCACTTTTCCCCTTCATTCAGTTGCCTGTCTTGTTGGCAATCCTCCTCTGATACTGTTCCTGGAACCATGGTCATCTTTATCTCTCTCTAGAATATTCTTTAGCACTCTCTGTAGGGTTGGTTTGATAGTCATGAATTCCTTCAGTTGTTCTTTATCATGGAAGTATCTTATTTTTCTATCAATTTTGAAAGATAGTTTTGCTCCGTAGATCAATCTGGGTTGGAAGTTGTTTTCTTTCTGATTTTGAAACACTTCACTCCAAACTCTTCTTGACTTGATGATTTGTGTTGACAAATCTGCTGTGATTCTGATTGGTTTTTCTTTATAGGTGATATCTTTTCTCTAACAGCTTGTAATATTCTCCTCTTGTGCTGAATTTCTGGGATCTTGATTATTATATTTCTGGGTGTAGATTTACTTTGGTTATGGCTAGTTGGAGTCCTATATGCCTCACTTATCTGCATGCCAGATCCATTTCCCATGTTTGAGGAGTTTTCTTCTATTACTTCTACGAATATCCTTTTAATTTCATTTGTGTTGATGCCTTCTTCTTCATTGATACCTATTACTCTTAGATTATGCTTCTTTGCATCATTTTACAGCTGTTGAGTTATTTCCTGATTCTGTTTTATTTTTCCTTTCATGATCACTAGCTGCAATCCTATCTTCAAGGTTTGAAAGTCCATCTTCATTCTCTTTCAAGCAGTTTTGCCAGCTTTCAATTGAATTTTTAATTTCCTGCATCTCTCTTTGAATCTGTTTCATGCATTGTAATTACTTTCTACATTCATTCAAGGCTTCCATCATTTTTCTATCCTGCTCTTTATTGTCTGTGTTTTTAGAGCTGCTGAAAAATTCTTTCAGTATGTTTGTGATTTCTTCTTTTACCTGAGACATTATTTCTGATTTGACTGCTTTTACAATCTCATGAAGTTCTTTCTTTACTTTGGTTGCTATTCTCTCAGAGATTTCAGGTGTGTGACTTCTGTTTTCTTCTATGACTATATCTCCCAGACTTATTCTGTGTCAGTTACAGGTCTGAGTTTGCCTTTTGCTCCTTCACCTTGACATTCTCCTGGGTTCCTCCCAACAAGCTGGTTTTGGGGTCCCAGGCACTTCCCATGTTGGCTGCCCCTAAGCAGCATAGGGGGATGAGACAGGCACCTGGGTTCCTCTAATTCTATATTTACAGGGAAGTGGTAGGGTGTGGAGAGGGCTTCTCCAGAGCTATGCAGTTATACTGGGGTTTTGCTGACAGTAAGGGGTGCGTGTAGGTGGGGCTGCTTCTCTCAGCCTGTGTTATCTACACTGGGACTCCTACAATGATGGCAGACACACAGGGGTGTGTTTGTGTGATTCTGCTAGGGGATGATAGCTGTCTGAGGGAACCAAGGGCCTCAAATGGTGGCCTACAGATGCACAGGGCTTACCTGGCTGTGTGTCCCTGCTCCTGCTGGCTGCCTACAGGAAGGAGTCTTCCAGTGGCAGTTCCCTGAAGGTAAAGGTGGATCTGCCGGTTCTCTCTGCCCACACTGGCCACCTGTAGTACGTGGCCTTTTGGTGGCTGTGCACAGCAGGCAGAGGTGGATCTGTCTGTCTCCTGCTCGCCCTGGGCATGTGGAGGAAAGGAGTTTCCAGTGGCGGTGCCTGGCAGGCAGAGGTGGGCTGCACTATTTTTATCAATAGTTATTTTTGATTTTCCAAACTCCCATGTTAATTATTGTATGGTTTGTTTTTCAAAGAATCATATTCTTGGTGAAATCTATTATTGCAATACATAGAAGTATAGTTTTAAAACATTATTTATAATATGAAACATTTAAATAAGCTTTCTTCAAATTTATCTTAGACTGCAACCAAGAAGGAATGATAGTTCGAATTTATTCTTTTCCCACATAGTTCTGGAAATTACAATTTTAGTGCACATAAAATAAATGCTTATTGATTGTTTGGCTGAATAAATTGCCCAAGCAAAATTAGACAGGGCCTATATTAAATCAGACTCTGTGTGAAAATAAAGGCTGTGTTTAAGAAAGAAATTGAAAGTAGAGTTGTCAAACTTGATGATTTACTAATTAATGGACAAATGATAAAGATAAAATTATTGATAATAACTCACTTTTTATTCTAAGAAGCTAAAATGAGGATGTTATATGTAACACAGACAGGAAATACAGAAGAATGTCTCGTGTTGAGGAAAAGGTATACACTTTATCAGGACATATTAGAAGCCAGGAGCTGTCAACCAATTTACACACAGTACTCATAATAAAGCCAGTATTGCTGTTCACACTAAAACATGTCAAAAAGGAGATTTGGGATTCAGCATTAGCAAATAACTGACTAGATTCGATTGAGATAGTTTGATTATGGAATACTGGTCTTAACTCTTATTTTTACTCATCAGTTCCTCCATTCATAAAATACAAATTAAACACAAATAGAAGATGCCAATATGATCTGATCTAAACAGTTCTTACTGAATTTTCTACACATTAATTTTTATCATACATATGAAGCACTGAATATAAAATCCTACATAGAAAGCTTTTAACATTACTTATTGGACTATAATACCAAGGACCTTCCTTTCCTTTGTCAAAAACATTCATTTCTTTCATACTCAGAATGAATACCTTTGTGATATGATCTTAAATGCCTACACTGCCAGTAAACTTTGCCATATAATAGACACTGAAATAATTTTGTGAGCAAACAATGTATATGTAAATAGTGTAAGGGGGACCTAGAAGAGTTGAATAGAGGAAGGGTATTATTATCTTAATTTATGCTTTAATTTCTTCCTTAGATGTAACAAAATAATAATAATGTGCTGTTATAAGAATTTAATAAATTATTATATATAATTAATGGTCTGTTGCATATTAATCCACACTTTCAGGAATTTCTAGAATTATTTCTAGAATTTTGTTGATATTACAGTAACTGAAGGTAAGTATAATAAGTTTATTTTTGTAAGTGTATTAGACTACAGACCAGAAGATATAAAAACATAGTTAAGTATCAGTGAATGACATCCCCATGAGTTTTTCCTGATTTTATCAACTACGTAAGAGTTATAATTCTTGAGATACATATACAATTACATACTGATTTTAACTACAGCATGTGAGTATGCATTATGTATTTGTATAAATAGATGATTTTGCAATAAATTCGATTCTGCATACTATATAATCCCCAAAGCAAATTCTAAATATCATTTAATTCACTAAAAATAAGTTGCATATTTCAATATTTAGACAGCATATATGACAATTAAATTAACATCTTATAAATAGCATATGAAATAGTATATGCTATCAAAAAGTGGTTTTTAGAGTGTGATCAAAGGCAAATAATCACAAAATAAGAGAAAAAATTTAGAGTAGCACTGAAGTTAAATGGGCACAAAAAGTTGAACTGTACATTCCATGAATCAAAAGAGGCATCATGAAGCAGGGTGTTTGGGACATGTGTCGGCACTAATGTTGGTTCGCTGCAAACTCTGAGAGGTCCACAAAGTGCGCTAAGTGTCATGAGCATGAGGAATCAGAGCACTAACCAGTCACCTTCAACACTGGTGCTTTGCTTGTTTCACTCTGGTTATGAGAGAAGCATTATAACAACAACAAAAACCCTGAAAAGTGCTTTTATGAAAAGCATGGTTTAATTTTGCATAGAAAACTGCTATTTGCTGTAAAATGCTGCATATCTTTTTTTATGGTGCTCAGGTTTTAAAGGACAACAATTCTAGCCTTTTTTTCTGCAACTGATGAGCACTAAATCTACCAATATTTATGTTGTTAGAAATACACTGATTTGTAAAAGTCATAAATTCCCACATTGAAATTTTTTTAACTCTTCTTTAAAATGGCCCTGGGAATTGAAAATTCAACTGCTCTACCACTCTAGAGAGTAGATTGTTTCTGTGCTTATGGCAACAGTAGTCTAATGAGTCATCATTTTCTGCTTTCAGGCCCAGATAGACTCTGTAAGCCTGGTGAGTGATGACATCTGATCTCGACCTAAGAGAAATATATTTGCATCACTTGTGGAGAATTAGATGACAGGTCATGTCTTGCATTTTACCCTTTCTTCAAGTTCTTAAACTTGTTGCAGACTTTTCTGAAATAACACATGGTGGAGAGTTCTGAACAAGGGTTTTGCTTCCTTTGAATAATAGAGTATAAAACCCACTTCTAAAAAAATAAATAAAATAAAACCCACATCTAAGTTGGAATCAGTTGGGTAAACTCACTTTGCTTTAAATCAGAAACTGAAAAGTTTTTAAAACTATTTTGTGGTTGGAAGTCAAAATCAGGTGAATCTCATAGGTTTGGATTACATTCATAAGAAAACTTAATTATTGACAAATGATTGATATTTGGATTTCACTTGGCTCCAAATGAGAAGATAATTTTAGCATGCATATTAACAGAAATATGAAGCCTAAAAATTATCTTTTAAGCCAGAGTTGGCATTGGATTCCTCTAAAATTAGCACTCTGGAAGGCTCAGGTAGAAGGACTGCAGTTTTGATACCAGCATGGGCAATCTAGTCAATTAGGAAGACCCTGTCTCAAAATAAAAATTTAAAAGGGCTGGGTATACTGCTAAGGGGAAAGGTCTGGGTTCAATTCCCAGGACACAAATAAATAAATTAATTTTAAAAATCTTTTAGATAAGTTTTAAGATAGCTAAGAAATTTATCTTCTCATCACTACTCCTTTATATAATAAAAATCTACCCCTATTTTCTTTTATATTTCAGTATACCACTACCTATTTTTTACTACTTACAGGTAATCCATCACTCTGTTATGAATAATTTATCAAATGTAGATGCTAGATCATACATTTTCAGTTTATTTCAACATTCTAAACTCTAATGCCTTCATATTCACATTTAAGAATGGCATTCTCCTTTCAAATCCAATAGGTGCAGAGCATTGTAAAAAGAAAAGGATGATATTTTTAAATTTTTCATCTCATCAATGTTATCACAGGATGAGAAATATTTGATGTTAAATGTGAGATTTAGATTTTTAAACTGTAATTATTTTTAACAAACTCCAAAACACTTTTGGGTTTCTTTGCACTTGCTTATTTCAACACAGCTACAACTTCCTCATACTTAAAAATATTAATTACCTCCTTTCCTCTAAACTACCTCGCTTGGCAACTGTAAAAACTATTTGCAGAATTCCATTCTTAAAATTTCAAAATAATTATTTTCACATTACTAACTATAATGATTAATGATTTGATTTGTTTTTCCTAATTTTGTGTCAACTTGTAAAAATAAGTTATTTATGAAAATGTATATATGAAAATTATGGATTAGTATTTTGAGCTGACATTGGTGTTCTCCATAAATAACTGAATTTTATATTTTAATTATTTTATAGTACTCTCAGTACTTTATATGTTAAGATATAACAAATGTATAAAATAATTATATTTTAATTAAAAATTCTGTTTCACTTAATATTTAAAGTTTTATATTTAACTTCTTTTATTATTTGGACAAAAATTAGGAATTAGTTTAAGTCATCTATGGATAACTATTTCTAAATATACAATATAAGCATGTGTGTGTGTGTGTGTGTGTGTGTGTGTGTATGTGTATTTTATATTTCACATACACATTAGTTGGTACTATCATTTGTGTCTGGATGAAACCCCAAAGCCTCATTCAGTCATGAGTGCAGGCTTCTAGAGTTTATGATTGATTGATTCATCCAATGATGGAATTATAGGTATGAGTGCTGCACCCAAGTGGATAGGGCCTTCTTATAACAAAAAGGACAGAAACAGTTTTTTCTCCTTTTTGGTCTTGCAGCTTTTGCTGTCTTCCAGCTGCCATGGTCAGTTGCTTCTCTGCTATGCCACCCTGTCTTGGACCCAACAAATTATGTACTAAAACTTCCACACACTGTGAGCTAAATACACTTTTTTCCCCTGATTTTGGATGTTGAGAATTTTGTCTCAGCAATGAGAGAACAGTAACTAAATCTGTTGGTATGCTAGTTTGCTATGGATGGCAAAATAAATACCAAAAAGTAGATTAAACATCAGGAATTCATTACCTCACAGTTATAAAGATTAGATATCTAAGATAAAGGTAATGTGTAAAAGTGAAAGAGAGCTTCCACCTAGCTTCTGGTAATTTCCTGGAAATATGGTATGTTTTTTCTGTGTGTATATCCTACTACTCTCATAATGGGCCACAATACCCAACAATTGGGCTGGGGATTTAACTCAGTTTCATAAGCGCCTGCCTGCTAAATGCAAGGTCGTGAGTTCAATCCCTGGTACCGCAAAAAAAAAAAAAAAAAAAAATGGCCGTGACAATACCCAACACCTACAAATTAAAGAAGGAAAGATTTATTTTAGTTTATGCATTTTAGAGCTAACAGTCTATAGTTGGCTGACTTTAAGTGGAGCAGTGTGACAGCAGGGGATGGCAGAACAGGGCTGTCCCTGGCCTGGCAACAAGAAGCACAGGGAGAACGATCAAGCCTGGGAGAGAGACCTTCCAGGCTACACTTCCATAACGCACTAGGACCAGACACCATCTGCCAGCATCACATTTAACTATCGGGTCCTCAAGATCCAATCACTTCCTGAAACCCTCCACTGCTACCTCCCCCATGAGTGAGGTTTTGATGGGACACACAGTGTTTTAAAAACATAACACTGTGCATCTCCGTGTTTGCAAATTTGCCTCTTTAAAAGGACAATAGTGATGATTTGATTAGGGCCCACAGTAATAATCACATTGTAACGTGACTACAATGGCAAAGAATCAACAGAATCACTTGCAAAATTACCAAGGGCAAAAGGCTCAAAATTCTTTTCTTTATGAAGGATACAATTCAACTAGTTACGTTTGATAAACTTCCCTCAAATTTTCTTGTAAATTGGGTATATAAATGCATGGGTAAAAATTATGAGAGGGCTATAATGGAGACATCAATTTATCAAATAGTTATTCAATAGATGATTAAAACCTAAACATATGCTATAGGCAAGCATTTATTAATATAGTTTCAGAGGTTATTAATAAGGTATCATTAAAATTAACTTTTAACAAAATCTATGGATGTATGCATGAAATCACAGCTACTCAATTCGGCCAGACAGTTCAGAGACCACTTGAGTCTCAAAATAAAAGTAAAATTTCCCCACTTTCTGAGTTTGTTAATTCAGAACACTCACTATGTTAATATACATTATGATATTACATGACTATTATAGAGAATTCCAAATTTTATTGATTCAGAGACAGTGTTTGTTCTTTTACTTTTGTACAAATGTCAAAATTTTCAACAGTTTATAGTGATGCTGAAATAGAAATGCTGGTATAAATTACAGGAACTAAAAGCAATAATTAACAATAATATAAACATGATCAAAATAGAATGCAGTATGAATATTGGAAGTGCAGTAGACTTTACACTGGTATAGATGATCTAGAATATCTGTCTTCACCTTGTTCATTTTAATTACTGTGAGTATATTTTAATTATCTTGTTTGACAACCGTTTTGCAAACTATTGTATGAGCTTTCCCTGAAAATGAGAGTCAGCTCTATCATAGTTCATATCTTACTCGTATATTTTAGCCATTCGGAAATTCTCATTTCTTCCTTTTTGTATCATTTTTCTCATAGTAACACAAACGTTAGTTAGTGTAAAATTTATCAACTAAATTCTATCAAAATGTCATCAGTTCGCAGAGCAACAGATCATCACCAAATACAAGAATTAGGAAGCATTAAAGTTTTAAAATAGTCTAGGCCAGGCAGGTTGATGCATGCCTGTAATCCCAGCACCAGGGAGACTGGGGCAGGAGGCTCTCCTCAAGTTCAAAGGCAGCTTGAGCTGCACAGTAAGTTGAAGGCCGGCCTGAACCACACAGTGAGACCTGTCCTCAGCAAACAAATGGGACCAAAACCAAGAAACCAAGCAAACACTCTGGAAGGAAGCACACAGCATTCCCACAATGTTTAGTCATTTTTCAGAATATGTAAAAGTTGCGTGTATACAAATATGAGAAATGCATATTTTCTAGCTAATAGAATATTTTAATTAAAATATTTAAAGAAAGTCATAGTTGAATTTATAATTGTATATCACAAAATTTATTCATAATTAAACCGATGTGATCAATTTTGAGTATAAGCAAATTTAGAGGACTATGTAACTACTGCTAATTGTTGTAGAGGAATATTTTATTTTTCATAACCATACAATACATTTTTCTTTGAATAAAATTTAGAAAACAGCGATAAGAGTGAAAAAATATTTCTATTCTTACTTTTTTGTTATAACTACACTTATATTGTTTGTTTCCCACTTTTTAATCAGAAAATTACTGCTTGGTGTGGTGAATTTTATTTAAGAATTAGTACATTGAAAGAGTCTAGTAGTGCTAACTAGCTTAGTCAAAATCTGTCTTTATACTATAATATAAAACTAACTTGTTAACACTTACATTTCCATAAAATTTTCTAAAAATAATATTTTCCAAATGTTTGAATACTTTGTTATATTGTAAAGTAATAATAGTTAATATGTCTCTGATATTTGTATTTAATAAGTTATATGTGGCATGTTATGAGATCAATTTCAGGATAAGGACAGTCAGCAAATTAGAGTGTGTTATAAATATTTTTTCAGATAGAGTATGCAAATTATGTACAGATTGAAAACTAAGGCATGAAAAACATTTCATGTGCCAGGACCCTGAAAACACACAGGGATAGCAATTTCAATATCAGACACTGTAAACTTCAAGTTTAAACTGATTATTAAAGACAGAGAAGGTCACTGCATTCTAATTAAAGGAGCACACCAACAAGAAGTGATAAGATAATAAACATATATACACCAAATACTAGAGCAGTTTTCTTCAAAAACAAAAACTGCTGAAATTGAATGATCAAGTGCACATTAACACAATCATAGTTGGGAGTTTTACAAACCACTTTCACAAAGAAACACATCAACGATATTAAAAAAAAATTTAGAATTGAACCAGACCCATGAACATGTGGATGTAGGGGATATATACAGAGAAGTCCACCCTCCTACAACAGAATATACATTCTTTTCAGCAGCACATGGTAGTTTATCCAAAATAGATCACAATCCAGACCACAAAACCTACTTAAATAAGTATAAAAGAATTGAAATTGCTGTGTGCATATGATTAGACTACCATGTTATGAAAATAGAAATCAAGGACAGAGCAAATTTCAGAAAGGGTAAAAACTCCTGGAAAATTAACAAAGAAAATTATAAAGGAGGGATAGAAAGGGACTCGGAATAGATGTCATGTGACAGTGAAATAATACAAGGAAAAAGGGTGAAGGGTGAAGAGGAGGGGAAGGGGAAGAAGAATAAAGATATGCCATGTCGGGGAATTTAATAACCCCAGTTAATGTAAATTCTATATGCTTATAATACGATCTAAGACAAATAGTACCAATAAGTATGAAAAAGAGGATGGGGAGGGGAATTGAGGGAGAGTGAAGAGGCAAAGGGTGATAAAAATTAGATGTCGTATTATGCATATGTAGTCACTCCCAAGATGACTGTAAACTACGTGAACTGAAAACATACACTAACAAAACAAAACAAAACAAAACACAAAGAAACACCAAAAAGAAAATAAAAAGACCACAGTTACCAAATATCAGAAAAGAATGACAAAAGAAAGAAAAGAAATTACAAAACTTACAGCTAGTATAGAAGTGATAGCTAGTGTACTCAGGCAAGAAATTAAAAATACACATACAGGTTTTATAAAAAACCAAAGTTTTCTTTTGTTAGTTAACTTCAAGGTCATCTATATAGAAAGTCATAAATACCTCAAAATATCTTGACAACTTATAAATGAATTTAGCCAACTTGTAGAACTCATGGTCATATTTCTCTGTCTAGAAATAAATGTTTGAAAGTTTTAAGCAGTATCATTTGTAAGAATAAATATTTGAAAGATTTAAGTATCATTTGCAAGAATATCAGAAATGCAAAGCATTTAAAGATGAATTTAATGAAATGACAGTATGATTTCTATGCAGATTACTAAGTATTGCTTAGAAAAGTTACAAAAGACCTAAAAAATAGAAAGAAATATCACATTAATAAACAAGAAGCTTTCACATTTTTAAAAGTCAAAAGTTGATTGGTTTGGGATTCAATCTTAGTCAAAAATCTGATGCAGTGTTTAATTTTCCATAAAATTAGCAAATTATCTCTAAAATTTTTATGAAATTCCAGTGATACCATGGAACCAAAGGTCTTTGAAAAGGAACAAGGATATATGATTTTGGACTTCCAGATTGAAGATATAACATAAAGCTACAGTAATCTAGAGTTTATTATTGCATGAGCATGTACAAATTATAATGGCATTAAGTTAGAATCAAAAAGTAGAACAAGAAATATTTAGTCAACTAATTTTTCAAAGGGTTACAAGGTAATTCAGTAGATACATGTTAATCATTTCAGTAAATTATACAGAGTAATTCTACATTCATATATTTATAAACAAAAATTCTAAACTTTTTACTCTTACTTATCACTGAAATAATTGACAAAGAAGGTCACAAGCCCAAATGTAAGCACTAAACTTACAAAACTGACAAAAAAAGAGGAATTCTTTCTGATCTTGTGTTTTTTTTGTTGTTTTTTTTTAAGCTGGTAAAATACAAATAAATACAAAAAATGGTACATTTGACTTAAAGTTAAAATAATTATTTTCAAAATACAATAATAATAATTTTCAATACACAGTATTAGGAAAATTAAATGTCCTCAATAAAAAAATGCAAATTATACATGAAAAAAGAAATGTAATGGAGATACATAAATATGTCTTAAAACTCAATAAGAGTAATTAGAGAGGAAATGAGCAACTAGAGAAGAAGTGAGCACATATTTGAGGAAATGTTCTCCAATAAGACAGAGGTAAAGGATTAGCAAATCAGCACCAAAAGTCAAGGTCTTTACTCATTAGGAAAAAAGAGGCTGGAGGTGAGACCAAGGTGCAGCACTGAGGCCCAGCAGCCGGACTTCTGAGCAGTCACTGGTTTATGCCTTCTCTGGGAAAGAGATGGGGGAAGAAGCAGTTCAGGTTCTCTTCCCTGAATAAACACCAAAGGCCATCAAATTTGAGATGAATGTAGTAGATTTTATAAATCCATTTCTTCAATTTTAAAACCATTTATTTAAATTAAAAATTTTAAACTAAAATGTTACTGTTATATGTAAACAATTTATCTCAATAGGTTATCCAATATACTGAACTGCTTTTAAGGTAAAAGTTAAGCTTGAAATTGTATACTTTAATAATAAAATGCTGATTTCTAGATTTCTTAATTTGGAAAAAATAACAAAATAAGAAATATCACATATTAAAACAAACTTTAATTTTATTAACAAAAGGATAACTCATTGTAATGCATTTTAGAAATAAATACATCTAGATTGTTTAGTCAATTCATGCTTCTTTGCTAATAATGTTCAGATTCCATAATACATTACTGACCATTTTGGAAGTTAAATTACTCTTCCTTTGCATTTTAGTTTGTTATCTAGTTAGGAAATATAACAGGTGAGAAAATTACCTTGCTTTCTCCCACATGTTTTATGTTCTTATGTGTTGCTATGTCATTTCCCTTGATTTTACTATTTAATACAGAGTCCATGAAATTTCCATGATTTATGTGATATTTAATGTGGTCAAAATACATATCATACGAGTCCCTTTTTTCCTTATGGCACTACAATTGTCTGATATTTTTGTCATGATTTTCCATTGCTAGGGCAAAACATTTGACATATACAATTTAAAGATTTTTTGACTCATGGTTTCAGAGGTGCAGTCCCTGGTTAACTGGTTCTGAGTTAGAAACTTGTTACCTAAAAGGTGTGTCACAGGAAAGCATCTGCATGGCATTAGGAAGCATACAGTGAAGGAAGAGCTATAATAGAAAAGGTCAGGGGCCAGATATAGTCCCAAAGTACATACTCCCATAACCCACTAACTCCTACTAGAGTCATCATTCCAATACTGGTTACATCTATGGACTCAATCAATACATTAACTCACTTATGAGCTGAGTCCTCTAACACTCCAGTAACTTTTGTGCTTCCTAATCCACTCAAGTTGGCAAGTCACTATTAGTTGTAACAACCAGTACCCTAATACCACCATATATGATTGTAGTAATACAGGATCATTAATACACAGTACAAAATTGAAGTTAGTTTTATTATTTTTCTAGAATGAAAGACTACAGAGATTGATAAGTGATGATGTGTTTTCATGAAGTTTTATGCATGGTACCAAATCTAAATTTATTGAAATATGTTTTTCTGAAATTATTCAGTTATTTAAAATTAATTACTAAAAATGTCCTATATTAACAAGACTGGGATACTTGTGCTACTTAAGAACTTTCCAAAACAATAAAGGACATATAACATTTATAACCTCATGATAAAAAATAATTTCAAAATTTTGAAAAGTAAGATGTTTTAATCACTTCAGAAGCCCAATGTACAGCCATGTATAGAACTATGTTTCCTATAAGCCTTTGCTTTACAAATATTAAAAACAAATACTCTAAACAATTACATCCAATATTTTTCACAATTGTTGGAAAACTTCTTGGTAATTTTTTTAAATAAACTTATAAGAAGGTAAAATGAAAACCTGAATGTAGATATACTTTCAAAAAAGTGCCTTATATATTAGAGTTCAGTGCTAATGAGGTCAAGCCCAAAGGTCTAATCCCCACATGGACCAATTAGCTGCAGTGCTTTCAAGTCTCAGACTATGTATCTTACAAAATGGTCCGTT
Organism: Hydrochoerus hydrochaeris; assembly: GCA_004027455.1. NCBI lineage: Eukaryota > Metazoa > Chordata > Mammalia > Rodentia > Hydrochaeridae > Hydrochoerus > Hydrochoerus hydrochaeris. The sequence continues at coordinate 130,545 of PVLA01001334.1, forward strand.
TACTCAAAGGAAGCCAGGTGATAAAGTGTTGTTACATCAGAGAAATCCAGATATTCCCAGTTGGCTAGCACTCAGGTAATATGGCTATCCACACCAGTACTATTATAGCTGAGCTCATTATATCACATTTGGTTCCAAAGTAACAGGATCTGTGATTTCCAATCTTTCTATAATTTTTTTAATCTTTTTGTCATTCATACTCTTTAAGAAATTAGGATTTTCTCTATTCCTTAAGTCCTAGCACATTGGGCTTCTTTTCCACAAAGCATCTCTTTATTTTCCTAAATTACAAGAATGTTATTTATAGCAATTATGCAACATTCATTTTGCATTTTATATATCCTTTGGCAGTTTTGTTTGTAGAAATTAAACACTTTGAACCTAACTATAATGGTAAGATGACTTTATTCAAATACCCCACAAAAGCATGCTTACTGTTTAGTTGACATCCTACTAGATATTTGGATGTTTACATAATTATTTTCTTTCTAGTAACTGAGAATATTCACATGGAAATGATATACATTCAATTATCTACTCATTTATCTTTAAGCATTTATTTGTCCTCATAATTTTCCCCATGTGTATTTTTATTATTATAGATTCTCTAAAAAAGACTTTCTTGGCCCAAGTATAGGGCTATTTTTTAATAATACATATAATAAATTTATATATATGCATAGTTTTAATAAAAAAATATAAGAGGTCAGAATTTTTAAAAGGACTTTAGAAATCCAAAGCGTATGTCAGTGACAAAACTCATCATAACATGGATATTATGATTTGTTTATTTAATTTTAATGATTCCAATATGTTTAAAAAAAAGGTCTCTTTTCTTTTGATTACAATGTCTTAACTTCTAGAGAATGCATTTTCTTTGTTGGAATTGAAAAGATTTAACTGACCGTTAAAGAACCAATCATTTTTGTAACTCCACTGGAGTCTTTGTACGGAATTGAAATCATACACACTTATTCACTTAAAGCAGAGATGAAAACAGTATTGAAATAAGCTAAGTTCTACATTTTTACTAGAACATTTTCAGTAAAAAATCATATTTTGTAAAGATTATATTTTGATTTCATCTTTAGCAATGTAAAAATTTAATGATTTTAGGTTGTATTATGATAACTGAATTCTCAGAATAATCTTGTTACATCAGCAATCCAAACAGCACTTTGGTAGTATAACATTCTGCTTCATATTAAGCATCTATTCTTTAGCTAGAGGGATTTCTATTTCTGAGTGTTGTCTTTTTACATTCTTTATTCTTTTCTTTTTTCCTCTTTCATGATTTGGGAAATAATGCAAAATGAGAATATGGTATTATCTTAATTTTGTCTGAAAATATAATAAAACTAATTTATTTACTACTGGAAAACTCTTTTTATCCATAATAACATTTTAAATAAAACCTTGACTTTTCACACAAGCAATTTTAGATTTTCAGGACTATTGCCCTTGGAAATGACTTAAGGTTTTGCCCAAAGTTTGTCACTTCTTCAATGTAAAAAGTATCAAATTTTAAAAATATGCATGAATTTAATTAGTGGACAAGGGAAAGTGGTACTTGAGGTTATATTTTGTGGAAATTATAATATTTTTTCAAGGGTTTGAATAAATAAATTGTCAGGAACAAATGTGATGAAACAGTGCTATGTGAGATACTGGTAGATGATTGATACATAGGTAGGTAGATTGATTGATTTTATTGTGCCTTTAGGCTGTTGATCATATTCTCTTTTTCTTGCAATATGAGTCACTAATACAACATTCTAGGCCTTTGGGGCTAAGAGTGAAGTGTGATTCAGGTGGCAGATTGATGAACTCAGTGCTTGGTATGAAATTCTCAGTACATATAAAGAAGATGGTAAGATTATTACACATTATGTGTAAGAAAGAAGTGACACATTTGACATTTCCCAAAAACATGCCCTATAAGCTCAGGTTGTCTCAAAAGTCATTATCTAGGAAGTTTAAGGGTTGTACTGTAGTTAAGATATCTTAGCTATCAAATGCATCAAGGTGTAACTGTCTGTTCTAACTGATCATCATCCCTTAACCATTCTGGGAACTGGGGGACTGGAGTAGTCAGCTCAATCAGAGCATGGCTTAGATCAAAAAAAAAAAAAAAATATATATATATATATATATATATATATATGAGAAATATTATCATTTCATGTATATGGAGTAAACAAACATATAAAACAATATTAAGTAGTTGACACAGTGTCTTTGCCCTTTCAAAGAAATAATCTCCCACTCCTATGAACATGACCTCTAACTTTAGGGATACAGATTAAGTGCAATAGAAACTATTGTGCAAACACAATATATCCACATATTTTAATGTTAGTTTGCCTGCTGTGCTAGAAATTCACATCAGTATTATAATCTTGCCATGTTTATTTAAACCAAGCATTTACACAGCAAACAGAAAAATTAGATTCCCAAGAATAGTTACATTGGGGTAGTAATGCCTTGATTCTGTATCTTGTGTAAAATCACTCATTCTGTGGTTAGGACTATCAATATATCTTTTACTGTTAAAGGAAAGTTGCTGAACTCATGCATGCTGTATTGAATTTTGTAAAAAAAAAAATTATTGTAGCCATGGAGTTCATCATTTACTTTTCTTGTTCATTATTCCTATGTCATGCTAATATTTTGCCAACTACTTGAATGAAACTGTAGTTCAAATAAAATAGAAATTAAGATTTATTCATGTATTTTGATTTGGAAGTAACTATGAGTTACAAAGTTGTTACCCACAAAAACACACATACACACAAAGTGAAAGAGTGATTCATATAAGCTGAGTGTTCTCTAGAATCTTCAGAGGAACAGAATTTTGATGGTCTCCACAAGTTGTTTCTCTTCCCATCTTAACCTCATTATTCTCATTTTGTGGATTAAGCTAGATGAAAACAAAATGTATCATCTTAAATTTTACCTTCAGCTTGTCAATCACCTTGAACTATTATGTCAAACATTTCTTAACAAGCATAGTGTCTTTGTGCCTCACCACTTAAATTGTTCATAAGAATCTGCAGCTGACAGTTACACAGTGTTTGCAATGAAAAATTTAAGACTTATATTAGAAATTCAAAAAGACTTGGGGCTGAGGATTTCACTCAGTGGCATAACTGCCTGCCTAGCAAGCACGAGGTCATCAGTTTGATCCCTAGTACAAAAAAAAAAAAAATTAAAAAATTAAAAAAGACTTGGAAAAAAATATGTGAAAAGAAACATGAGAACATGATTCTTAGTTTGAACTAAACAAAATCAGAAGATACTTAGGAAAGACTTTGGTCCTGATGTGGTGTTTTACCGAAAGAATTAACAGTCTTCAATAACTAGAGATAAAATAAAGCCTATTAGGTAAACAAATCTGTATTATTTTAGAGAAATTGAAAAGAAAAGCAATATTTTATAAAATTAAGTTACTATTCAAAAAAACAAAACTACTCAATTTACCAGTTTCAGGGGAAATTATCTATCTAGAAGTGACACCTTAAATTTGCTGAGCAGTTACACATTCCTGCCTGAGTGTGTAGCTGAGGAACTTAGGATGCTGGGGTGCTCCTACATGCTTAGGTACTTGTGGACAAAGAATCAAGTTCTACTTAGCAGAAAATTTTAATGTGTATTTGGTTATTCATGAAGTTTTCTATATGTTTGTGTTATTATAATCATTAATTAAACAAACAATTTGAAACTTCATGAGAATGAATTCTGATGATATAATTACAATGTTTAAAAAATAAAGTTTTAGAACCCATGATAATTTAAAAATAGAATAAACGTGTAGAATCAAAAAGCAAAACATAGATATACAGATGCTAAACAGTTTAGAGTTATTGTATGTATATAAACTAAAAATGAGGTTACAAAATTTTGAAAATCTCTAAAAAAACAGATTATGTTATATCCAATCTAGGTTATGATTCCAATAAAAGTTTCTCATTCCTACAGAACGAGAAACTGTCCTGAAGAAAAAGAGGTAAATTTTTGTGACGATTCCCATCACCCTCAAAAATCTGTGATAAAACCAAGTGAAAACTTTAGTATTGTTATTCCAGTTAAGTGTCCATTATTTTGGACACTTCAACAAACCCAGTAAATACACCAATCAAGTTCAAGTCTGCCAAAATGAACAAATTCATTAACTCTACACAAGAATATGGCTTAATCAATTGGTTCGTATGACTAAAGTATGTGGTGTCAGCTATGAGAATCTTACCTTCCAAAATAGTATTGGTTGGTCTGTGAGTTAAAAAAAAAAAACTAAACTTATTTTATGGTGCTACAAACCATACTCCACACTGTCTGGAACTGAAACTATCTATAAAGCCATACATTAATTAGTGTCAAATCACTTTTTCCAACCATACTTCTTATTCCCTTTTCCTTGTTGTACCTAGTTTTCATTTTTTAAGGAAAAATAATTACAAAAAGTGTTGAATATATAGTTTCATCTTCAAAAACATTAAATGAACAACAAAACAATAAATACCAATTGTTGCTCATAACAGTCTGAGTACACTTACAAACTATGGCGAGATGAGGGTGCAGACTATTATGGATCTGCTAGGTAGAGCAGCCAGCTTCCCGGTCGGTCAGCTCTGGCTGCACATGCAGAATTCAAACTTAAGTGATAGAGTTGGAGGAAGGTTTGCATTAATGAAAGAAACACCAGTGACTATGTATGTGAGTGAGTGTGTATGGGGGGATAATTCAGTATGTTCTTATTGTCTCATGTATGTGTTTAATTGTGATGGTTGTTTTACATGATTGTGGTGTAAGACTACAGTTGTGAGGGGATCCTTCTGTACTGGGAAGATACACTTGTATAAAATTGTCAGTGATTCATGTGCATTACTCCAAGATCACTTGTTTTGTCTGCTTTTTGATGGTCCAGCAGAATCAAACTAAAATTAAAAAACATAAAGAGACAGAGACAAATATAGAGAAAAACAGACAGAATGAGAATGAGAAAACATAATATAAATAATAACAGATAAAATCTTTAAATGGAAGTCATGTGTGTCAGGAGAAAAGCCTTGTACAACCTAGAGATGTGCAGTGCTTTGTTGCTAGTGGCATAGAGTTATTGCTCTCATAACGTTTATTACACACATGGAGAATTAAAATGCAATCCATGGCATAGACCCACAGCACTGGGAATGTTGTTGACATTGCTATAACTTCTTTTACATCCTGCTAGCAACTCAAAACAAAATGAATTCACAGTCACGTAACTAGTTCTCCAACTGGTGTTTCTTGGAATATTGGGGGATACATAACTTCATTTTCTTTTGCCATTAACAGTGCATTCTGGATGTCATGTGAGCAGTATTACTCTTTGAGGTCCAAAACTTTCATTCTACAGATAGTGTCCTACAAGTTGGAAGGTCAGAAATCTTAGTTTCATAGACTGTGCAGTCTTATCATACTTGTCACAGAAGTTGTACTGATGGATCTGCTTGCCAAGAAAAAATTTTGGATTATGCAGTGAGATTCACAATATAAGATCTCTTTAATAAAGAAGAAAAGAAAAATGACACATCTCTTTGAACATTGGCTTATCATTTGCCTTTCAACTTTTGAACCTTGACTTTTTTTTTTCCATCTCTTTGGGTATTAGTGATTAAAAGAGTTTCACTTGATCATTTAAACTTGACCATTACATAAACTAGACCATGCATCCACATACTTTGAGTGAGGCTCCAATCAACAGTCTGCATATAAAGACAATTATATAAAGCTGTAGCATGTATTCTGCCTTCAAGGTAAAAAAATATATGAGGATACTTTGAGCTGTATATATCCATGACTGATAATTTTGCTTATGGCGGCATTTTGCAAAGGGAGAAAAGCCCTGACATTTTGAATTGCTCTTGGGCATACAGATATATCCATTTTTTTACAAAACATTTATTAGTTTTCTATTGGAATCTTGTCAAATCTGAATTCATGTACTGTATAAGTCTTTTAACTTCCCACTCAGACTCTGCCATTTCTGTGAATCTATTTAGATTCAGTGAGTAATAAGAAGGGAATGACATATTAAGCATTGCTTGTCAGTAGGACCTGGTACATTCAAAAACTACACCTCTGTGACATCTCAATTTGCAGGAAAGAAACTCAAATATCTCTTTGGGGAAAATAGTATGTCTGTAGTTTGTCATTGAAGTAAAACTTTATGTCTCAAAGGGGACCATAATATATAAATTTAAGGAAACTCCACCAAGAGGTCTTATATTGTTAGAACACTAGCAAATTTCTCCAAATGAAGCTACTCCTATTTCTTAGGGAGAGTTTCCATTAAAAGTAACTGACTCCTTATTAATGAGCTACCAGTGGGAAGTTATTCTCATAATTAGAGTCGTTCAACTTAAAATGTAGGTACAGATTTTTCTTTAGCCTTTAGACAAAGTGATCAATGACATCACATTATCCTGGAAGGCGTTTAGATGAGCTTCATTTCATTGGATGGTGTGGTTATGAATGGTAGATCTGTCCCAGATTTCCTTCTTGCAAGCCAAGGTATAGTTTATAAAATATTAGTACATCTCTTCCTGTCTTGAATAAAGCCTAAGGTGAAGTATAAAGGTTTTTATAGAAACTTAAAGAAAATGCCACCTGACTCTTAAAAGCAGGCCCTAAGAGTACAGGATATTGTTCAATTAACTCAACACAGGCCCATGATAGGCATGTTTACTCTAAAATAGAAAATTAGACTCAGATATTGCTTATAGTCTTACTTATAATGACCTTGATTAATATTTACAGTTCAGATTGAATGAATTTGGTTCTAACCATTTTGGGTTAGATGAATTATAATGATTTATTTCATGATATTTTTATAAGAAAACTTGTCAGAAACAAAGCAGGTAGCAGTCAGAAGTGGACAATATGGAGAGATAATTTTCCATAGAGCTACTGCCATTATGGTTATCAAAGTGAGTATTAAAATATTTTATCTTTGACACAGTGTTTCCAAACTGTTTCAGAGTGTTTCATAGTCCCTTAAAAACATGTCATATATATTGATATGACTTGTATTTAGATATCTCCTCACCCCAAAGCCTCATGCAGTCAGATATAGAGCTTTTTCAGAGGGGGCTGAATATAGAGTATGTGACCATGGGTTTGAGTCATAGTGCGATATAAGGTCTAAAGCCCTGGGATTAACGATGTGTACTCTATGTATTCTTTGTACCCTGGATACGATATAAGGGATAGAAATAACTGTGGTTGACCTTTGCTTACCTGTTTTGCTACCTTCTGCTTGCCATGAATGGTTTCTTCTCTGTAATACCTGTTTATCATGCTATCCTACTTTGGATCCAGTGAACTATGATCTGAACTGTCTACAAATGGGGATCTAATTAAATCTCTCCCCTTTAACTTTGTGTGTGACATATTTTGTCTCAGCAATGAGAGAAAAGTAACTAAGTAATATTTATATATTTAGTGATTTTTAACAAATTTTTAATCATGTCTAAGTTTTTCAAAAGGCCTCAAGGTTGAATAAACATAAATTCATCAACATAATTTAACTCACTATTAGATTAAGGAAAATTAAACACTGATCATTCTGATAACCTTGGGATGCCATTCAATATCCTCTATGACTTTTTAAAAAATCAAATTAAGATTCAGAGGAAATAGCAGATATTTTCTTGATAAAATTATCTCAAAAATCCAAGTGTGGTAACATATACCTGTACTCTCACAACTCTGGAGGCTGGGGCAGAAAAATCACTGAGACTCTGAGGCCAGACTGAGCTGAAGACCAGCCTGAAATATATTTCAAAAACCTGTCACCAAAATAATTATTTCATACAACAACACATTTGAACAAGTAAAATTTTGGAATCAGGATTTCAGTGTCAAATATGGACTATACAGCAAGCAAAGTAAATAATTAATTAGTTAATTATTTGTTAGAGAAAATAAATGAGTTTGAACAAAATTTAAATTATCATTTTCAGATATGGATGTTTACTTAACTCCATATAGTTGTTAAGATCTTAAATCTACTTTAAAGTTTAGTGAAATGTATTTCAATCTTTTATAAGGGTAAGTGTCCTTAGTTAAGATATAAAACCCTCAAACCATTGAAAAATCTATAAAATAGGCTACATTATAAGGAATAGTTTTACTTTACATAAAGCACCATAAATAAAGTCACAGAAACCTGTTCTTGTCTTGCTAGGATGCAACTGAAAAACATGAAAAGCAAAGAATTAGTATATAAAATAAAAAAGCTCAGATATAAATATTAAGTATAAAAATAATGAAATGCGAACAAACATGAAAATGCAGTTAATCCATGAAGAAAAAAATTGTCTTTATACATACTGATCATTAAATTCACTAATTTAAGATAAAGCAATTTAAAGACAAAATTACTGTTTATGATTTGCAAAGGAAATGAAAATATGGCTATAATAAAATTATATTTTATACATAATTATATTTTATAATAAAATTAGTAACACTCTGGGTCAGAGGTTTAGCTCAAGCAGCAAGCACCTGCCTGCAAGTGTGAGGTTGTGAGTTTGATCCCTGGTACACAAAAAAAAAAAAGAAAAGAAAAGAAAAGAAAAGAAAAGAAAAGAAAAGAAAAGAAAAAAGCAAAGAAAATGTATTAACACTCACCTAATAATGCTGGAGTTTAAAGAGGACCGTCACTATGAAAAAAACAAAGAGCAAAATGTAGGAGCTATGGACTCATAAGACGTTACTGGTAATTACTTCGTTTTATTCACAATCTTGTTTTTTATTTAAAGACAAAAATTGAAAGAGAAAGAGGGTAGAAATAATACAAAATTTCAACAACAAAACAAAACAAAAAAATCAAAACTAGTAACCAGTAACTGATCACTAGTTGATAATTACATATTTTCCTCTTAGAAGTAGTTGTTCAAGTTACAAAAGTAAAGCCTATAAAGTGGACATTTAAACAGTGAGTCTGCAATCTGTTCTGTTCATCTATCCAACAAAAACTTAGTAATATAGTTATCAATCTTACAGAAATGTATGAACCTCTAAAGGATCCAATATGAGTAAGCATAGACAAAGTAGATTTACTATTAATAGCTCTAAATAGATGGAGAAAACTCAAAGCATATTAAAAGGCAAAGGAACAAATACATAGCAATAAATGAATAAGTGGAAGTTATAGGTATCAATTTGAGTAAATATCAAGAAGATAATTCTTTACCAAATAATTAACTTTGATTAAAACTTTCAAGGTCACAATATTTAAATATTCTTTAATTCATACTTGTGCTTTGAGAATAGACACACACATGTTAAAACTATTTCTAGATGTATCCTTAAAACTGAAGAAACACATTTAGTAAAAACACCTTATAATTAGTCAGCACACCAGTAGAAAGGGAGAAGGAGAAAATCAAGGAAGAGTTCATACATTTCTTAAAGTTGGTATTACTTTGTTTCTCAGAAATAGTGAAAATATGAATATTTATAGTCTCATTTATTAAGATTTTCAATACAGAACTTCAAAGATTGAAGAAATCATGAAGAGCAATTGCAAAATGTATTATCACAGTATGGATTTAGAGTGTTATTTTTAAATGAGAAATATACATTTTAAATATATACTAATATATTTATTGTAGCTATCAAGGCTTAATTTCAGAGTATTTGTATAAATAATTGTTCCTGTACTCTTTATATAACTGATATTTAAAAGATATGTACTTACCAACTTTCATATATTAAAATGTCAACTAGTCTGTTGAAGATATAACTCAGATACAATACAGAGTAGTAGTTAAAGTGGTTATTTGTGTGGGGCAAATGTTGAAAGAAAAATGAACTGAATTCTTACTTTTATTTTACAATTAAGAATACAATAAAAAGACTGGTGTGATCACTATAAAAATCAGTGTAGAGATTCTTCAGAAAATCTAAAACTATAGGTTCCATTTGACCCAGCTATTCCTCTTCTTGGTATTTTCTCCTGAAAAATTTTAAAAGTCTGCAATGCACCTTCATGCTTATATAGCAAAATCTTGAAAAAGCTCAAATGCTCACAACCAATGACCAATGAATGAATAAAGATGCATTTTGATTTATACAATGGATTACTACTCAGCTTCAAGTAAGGATAAATGAGGCATTTTAGGTACAGGGATGCATCTTGAGAACACATTCTTATGTGAAATAAATTGGACATATATGTGTAAATATTATATCATTTCTCTGGTGTGGGAAACGAAAAGTGTAAATAAGGACTAAAATGTAGAATGGATATTGTGAAATAGCAAGAAAATTATCAAATGGGAAGAACTAGGGAGAAGGATGGGGGAAGAAGAAAGAGAAAAGAAAAAAAGGAAAAAAGAAGGGAAAAATGGAAAAAAGTTTTTGAAATTAAGGGGAGTTGAAGTGAAGTTAGAGGAATGGAAAAAAAAAGAATCAAAATATATCATCTACAGGCACAAATTTACTACAGCAAATGTGATCATTCTGTATATCCAAAATGTGTCAATAGACTTTGGTAAGTGGCTGTGACCTGGCAACCAGCAGCCGCTCCAGGGTGAGAACCATCAGTGTCTCCTGAGATCCGTTCCATGTTGGAATTTGGGGTGCTGGGAAAACAAGCAGTCAGCTTCCTGCTCTGGTAAGCAGCGTGTGGGCTGAGACTCAAACAGCCACACACCCCCATTAGCAAGTCAGAGCCAGAGATCTGAGTATCTCTTACAAGTTTGACTCTATGCAATACAGCAAATGAGGGGGATTTCCTTCTGCCATCTCTTTGAAGGCAAGTATTTTTATCACTGTTTTGATATGTTCTGATTAATGGTATTGCTCTACTCAATATTCTGTTTTGATAAGTTCTATAATGTTCTGTATTTCCTTTGATTTTGCTCTACCTGATTGCAAGAACAACTATTGTGAAGAAAATGAGATATACTATTGTACCTATTACTGTTATCCTAGTAATCTGCTGTGAAGTTTTGTACCAATGTCACTACACTGTCTCAATTGGCTTTGTTCTGTCTTGTTCAGGTGTATTTTACTACCTTCAAAATAAAATAATAAATAAAATAAAGTAGAAAATTAAATAACAACAACAAAACAGATCAGTAAGCTACTGAGCAAGCTGAAACATGATATAACTAAACAGATAATGAACTTAAAAAGCAAAAGGAGGAAAATAAAGTGCTCTAAAGGATATAACTGGATGTATATTTAAGGGTGTAGGATTGATAACCATGTTGCTAAGTTTTTGTTGGATCCTTGAACAGAACTGTTTGCAGCCTCACTATTTGCATGTCCACTTTGTATGCTTTAATTTTGTAACTAGAACAACTATATCTAAGAAGACAATGTGTAATTTATCACCTAGTGATTTCTTACTGTTTTTTTTTGAACTTCTGTATTGTTTCTACCCTTTTTTCTGTTTTGCTTTTTTTCTCTTTAAATAATTTTTTTTAAAAAAGCAAGCTACTCCCCCAAAATAAAATAAAATAAAATGTGCCAATATACATAATTATTTTTAAAAAGAATAAAACACAAAAAGTAGAAATATGATTTTGTATTTAAAACTAATGTTACAATATTATTAATTAAAATAACAGAGTGAAACAACTCAGTTAATGCTTTTCAGAATGTTAATTATTGCATTCACTTCTAGAATAATAAAAAGAAAATTGACATTCATGAGAGTTGAGAGGATGTGGCATTTCTTTGCTTAGGAGAATCTGGTATGTCCTGTAGTTTTAACAAATTAAAAATAATCACCTGCAAAATAATGCTACATTATTTCATAAATAGTGTGTTTTAATTATTTTTAAATAATAAAATATATCTTTATATAAAGTTGTTAAAAGTTTAAACGTTCCCGATGCTTGCAATAATAAGAGATAACACGGGAAATCTTTATAAGTCACAGAAAGTGCAAATGATTTTTCCGCAGCAGTTAAGGTTACTGTAATGCCTGCTTCATGAAGACTTACTGAAAATGAATGATATAATATGTGCCAAATGTTTAAAACATTCAGAGAAGTGAAGAACTCAGTGCTCTTCATTGGCATTTTAAAACAAAGTATGAGAGGGTATCTACAATTTCTGAGAAATCATGAAGAGCAAATTAAATATGACATTTTGCAGTGAGGGTTCAAATGGATATTTTAAAATGAGGAACATACATTTGAAATATATACTAATACATATGATGCTGCTATCAAGGTCAAATTTGGATATTTGTGTAAATAATGGCTCCTGTACTTTTTATATAATTGATATTTTTAAAAATATGTAATTACCAGATCTCATACATCAAAGTGTCAAGCAGTCTATAGAAGGTATAACTCAGCTGTAGTACAGAGCAGTTGGTAAAGTGCAGCCCTTTCAATCAAGCTGAATTCAATCCCTGGATCCAATGCTCAATAAATCAGTATGTCTAATAACCAATGAACTTATCAGTATCTGAGTTTCCTTACCAACAATGTGAAAATACAGTGTCTACTACACATTTGTGAAATTTAGAATAGTACCTATGAGTCCTCAATAGATATTATCTTTATTATTATGCTTAGAATTATTATAAAATAAGAACACATTGATAGATTGTTTATAAATTTTTGAGGGTACACTATAGGTGGCAATCTATTATTATTATTATTATTGATATTATTATTACTGAGGATTTAACAGGTTCCTGAAGATTACAACAACATGTTATCTTGTACTATTTTTAATTCTAGTCTTCAACTACCAATATATGCACAATATATGAAGTTAGATCATTTGCTTACCTTCTATTTTTTCTTTTTTTTTGTACCAGGGATCGAACCCACGACCTCATGCTTGCGAGGCAGGCACTTATGCTTCTGAGCTAAATCCCCAGCCTATTACTTTCTAATTTCTATAGTCAATTTTCAGTCAACAGATCTTCAAAATCTTAATTTGAATAATTTGAAGAAAAGGTGACTGGATAGATTTATTTTTGGATTTTACTTCTCATTTCAATTCTCACTAAAATTAAAAGTTAAATTAAAATTTAATCGTTCTGTAGAATCACTGAATCCCACAGTTCTGAAATCATTCTATAGCCTGTCTTTAATAAATCCCAATACAACTTCATATAACTTACATTTGATGTGACTTTACTTGACTATACTGCTGTGAAAATTTACATTTGTTTAGGCTATTATCAGGCTGCTCCTGAGAAAAGTTTCTAATATGAACAACATATAAATTGGAATTTAGCCTGGATAATTTGGAGACTGGGATAATTACAGTGTGACACAAGATTGGAAACTGGGCTTATCCCAAGACAATTAGGAAGCATGTTAATCTCACCAATTGTGTATTAAACAGTAGCAATAAGAACTAGTAGCTTGTAATGTAAGTGAAGAAGCCTATAAGTTGATTCTACTTTCAGTTTTATTCAGACAATTATTATAACCTCCCGAGTAGAGTACATTTATATTTTTCTGCTATTATATTTACCTATTCGTAACCTACTGGGTATCTAAATCCAGAACCTTCTCTCTGAAGCAAATCAAAATTGCTATGTGTGAATTTTTAATTTTCCAGTTCCAAAGCTTAGAAGAACCAATAGGCATGCAATCAATTTTAATTTAAATTGAAATCCACTGCTGTATTTACTGTAGATGGTCTTTCAGGGAACTGAATCTAATATAATTTCTTCACTTATCTAATCATATTGAAGAGCTGTTTTGGCCAACCTATTACAAAGAGAATATGTAATGAAATAGGAAGTGATGATGCTATGTCTTATGATGTTTCATATTGTTCTGTTATTCTTCATTTGTGGGAAGCAGTGAGTCTTAGATTAAACAGGTCATAGGATGCTATGACTGCTGATAATAGTACAAAAAGGAATATCAAAATTTTGGCCATAAATAGAGACACAGAATTCAGGATAGGACTCTTATCCAAACCTACACATGTAAGCATTGCCCAATGTGGGAGTAATTTTAACATAAGTTATAATGTGAAAAACCCTAACCCAAGAGTCTGATGCTTCAATAGTTAGAGAGTTTAGAGAAGAGTTAAAGTAGGAAACCAGAAAGAATTTTCACCCTTTTATATATTTTGATTTAAGCTTGTTTTAGAGACTTTCATAAAGTATTCTGCCTAAGGATAAAATAAAGGATTGATCCCAAAACATCAAAAACTTTGAAACTTTTCTAATAGAATGAAAAAGTAACCTATCATTTATAAAAGACAGAAGAGCTAGATAGATAAATGGATAGATACAATTTGTCATAGAATAAAAAACGTAAGTTCTCAGTGCCTACCATAAATGGTCATTAGACTATATAATATGACTAAAACTATGTGTAACTAATGAGTTAATTACAAAATCACAAAATCACTTTTTTTTTCCTTTCTGAATTTGCACTTGCAAATTTGATCATTTCCTTACTGGTTCTAAATAGTGATACACATGAAATGTTTTTCCAAAAATAATTGTATTTAGACGTATTTCAAACACTTACTTGAATGTTGATGCCGCTTGTGTGTACTTGTAATATTCTCTCATACAAAGACAAAATTCTATGTAAAAATTTAACAGGAGTAAATTTCAGGAGTAATTTTCAGGAGTAAAATATCTTGAAAATATCTTTAAAATTAGGATCTTTGAATTTTTCTTTTCAACTTTAGATCAAATCTTTATGTGTTGATCCATTTAAATGCACACATTTAAAATAATTTTGGACATTATAAAATCTTGATTTAATATTGTATCACTAGATGAGTTTCTATTCCATCTCTGAAACAGTTCTAGATATTTTGTTCTTCCTATTTAACTCTGTCACATTTTAATATTTTATATCAGAGTTGCTCATTTCCAAATATGAAAATAAACCCAACGAAGGAGTATTAAGTTTTGTGCAGTCTGGATAGCAGATCTGGAGAGGGTAACGAAGAGCAAGGTTTGAGAAGGTCGACGGGAAGAGCAATCTACGAGTGGTCTGAATAATTTTCATACATGTGTGTAGTGCTGTGGATCCATTTTATATAGTTTTTTTAATGATTCCTCACAATGCTTTACTTTCAGACTTGTTCTAAGAAAATGTATTTTGAATTATTTCTAAGTTCTGTGAATTGTACTAGATAATAGGGTTTTGGTCGAAGTGGAGTTTGGAAATGGAAACCGAAATTTTGGGGTTTTTTCTTAAAAATATATGAGGTCAGAAAGTTGCACCTCATAGTTGTTTCTCTTACATTACTGTAAAAGATGCAGCTCACTGTGCTTTCAGCATGGGTGGACTCACCAGCCATCCTGCGCTAGGTGGTTAGTTCCCCGCCTGGCCATGCTGCATGGTGGCAGAACCTCTAAAAGTAGGCTCCTTCGGCGAGCAGTTAGTTCATTGTTGTTCTAACCTTGGAAATAATTCACACGTTTCTCATTGAACCTTAGTTACTTCATGAAAAAACAAGTTATTATAAAAGCCATACATTTAGACCTAAATCTTTCTGTATTACCAGGTGATTCTCCTCTCCATTCCCTCTCTCAGTCTGCTTTCTCTCCTTGTCCCTCTTCCTCCCCTCTCTCTCTTTTCTTTTTCTCTTTTCACCCTTCAACTTCTTTCTCATCTACTCCTGCCATTAAGCCAACTTCTTTATCATCTACTCCTGCCATTAAGTGTTGTCATGCTGTAGATAGAAACCTCTCAACAAAACGCAACAGTTCTTAGGAAAACACTTTCTTGAATTGTAAGTTAAGCATACTTCACTTATTATATTCAGTCCCAGGGATTTTGTTACAGAAAAGAGACATACTCACCTGAAATGTGACTATAGTAGCCAGACACTAATTTCTTTGGTTTCACTATGTTTTATAATAGAGAGGCGAATGATATAATAGAATGGCATGTTGGAAAAATTTCTGCTTTTTAAAAGCTCTAATGTGAATAAATTTCCACAAAATTAAAATAAATTAAAAATCCATTCAAAAAGTGTAGATACTGTGTGATTGTATGCATATGAATTTGGAAAAATAAAATCGAATCTACAAATGCTAGAAAGCAAGTCTGTAGTTTTCTAGAGACAGGGAAAAATGTTAATGACAGTGACTGGAATGGGTACAATGGGGTAGGATATAATTTTGAGGTAACTTTATATGCTTTTTGCATTGATTGTTTTGCCAATTTTACAAGATATATATATATATATATATATATATATATATATATATATACACAATTTATGAAATATACATTTTATATATGCTCAGCTAAACTATTGAAATAATAGTTTTTAGATAATAAAAATTTGAAAGCAACTAAAAGAGAAACTAATTATAATGAGTACTTTGTGCATCTGATTGTATTGAAAAATATTAAATGACCAAAACACAAAAAGGCCTATTTTATTATTCAAACATTGTTTCCAAACCTTTTAGGCCATTTTCCCAGTACCTCTTAGACTTCACTTCTCATATTATCATCAAAATATAGGTTATTTAATCTCAAAATAACATTTAAAACAACATTATAATACAGTGGTTACAATCATGTTTTAAAATAGTTTATATATTTTATCTGAACATTTTAATAAGTAGTTTTAAGCAGATTGAATTTCCTAGATTTAATAAATACTTTGGATATCTATTCCGGAAAAAAATTTTTTTTCCTTCTCAAACATTTAGCCCCAAAAATATACTCACAGAAAACTTCTAATTTTTTTTACTATGTTAGTTTAGAGTTTGTTCTGACTTTTTCTAATCAAAATCTGAAAAATATTTTAACTGAGTTATTAATCTATATTTTTTAAGAATTTGAAAGGTCTTTGAGTAAAAAAATCAAACTTGCATCTGGACTTTCCAAATTGGGGTATTGGTTTCAAAGTACCTTCCCTTGATTTGCAGTTTCTTTGTGTGTTTTTGGAAGTATATTTTATTACATAAGAAGATAATTTTTTCTTCATCTTAATGTACCATATATCAGAATTTTTAAACCAAATCACCATTTCATACAAATACACAGTCACTGTGGAAAAAGTTGTGTGTACGTTTGTGCAATTTAAAATTTTATACTCTTGAATGTTAAATCCATAAATAAATGTGGTTGATATTGTCCTTTTCATGATTGTGTCACAACTGAAGGATTATTGTATAATATTTGCTGAAAACTATGAAAGATGCCACATAAGTTTTGGAGGCCCATGAATTCAAAGTGCCTCACTGCTTAAAGCAGTAAATTCCCTTTACCATCAACTTCACTAGGCATCACATGGAAACATTAGAAATGGAATTTCTCACCTTTTTTCTCAGACATACTAATTCAGAAATCTCTGTGCTTGATGCAGTCACCCAGGTGATTCTAATTCATGAAGATGGAAATCATTCTACTAGAGAAATACTTTCACTGAGAACAAAATACTACAAGAGACTTAGGTAAAAGGAAAGAATAGAGACCCATATGCATAAGTACACACACACACACACGTGTGCACACACATGCACATACATGCACACACACACACTCTCATCTTCACCATTACTGAGTAACACCTAAGAATCTTTTTAATGTTTCTTACCATAGCAGGACCCAAATGCTTCTCATTCTGGATTTGAAATTAATTGTTTTCTTTCTTTGATAAATTCAAATATATAATTTGAATCAAAATCCCTAGGCAGTAATTTCAAGGCTTTAACACAAAAGTAAACCTCATCTAACCAGGAGGACATTGAAGCAACCTTAAGTTTGTCTCAGGTGAAATACACAAGAAATAAATTTCTACCCCTTCAAATTTCCACAGTTCACAACAAAGATGGTAAAAATGCAGAACACGGAGGTGAAACAATTGGTACTCATATCAGAACAGATCAGTGTGTTGCAGTGACTGAGAAAATGCTACAAGCTCCCAGCTGGGAAAACTTGTAATTGCAACCAGCCAGAACATTGATATAGAGATAGTGAAATTACTAACAAGGGAAAAGCAAAATTTAGGAGACAAATAGAGGAAGCATTTTCCTATGTATGACAAGAACCCTAGTAAATATGACAAAGTGTGCGTCAAGAACAGAATGTTGAACTGGCGTGAAGAAAATATAAAATTGATTACTACAATGACAAGCCACATAAAATGCCATAATAACAGCACAGGAACTCATTTCAAATAAAAGTGAAATAAAAACACTCTCTCAAATTAAGGGGAAAAATGTGAACAAAACTAAACTTCTTGCTTTGGGCAATTCTGTAACCAGAAACTATAGTCAGAAGCAATCAAAACTAATGGTAACATTATCATAACAGAAGAATACATATGGCTCTAGGGATTTCTTCAGTATATACATCTATAGTCTCAGCTCCCGTAACATCAGGAAAACAGCAATCTAGAAGCTAATACCCCATTACAGTAGAATTCAAACAAAGCTATCCCATAATTTCATTTCTAAGCCAAGAAGTATCCCTTCTTTGATTCAGTCATACCAAAATATGGAAAAGCAGAAATAGAGTTCAGTTATGTATTCAGGACAGCCACATTATACATATTGATGTAGACTCAAAAAAATCTATCATTATGTCTCTTTGCTATTAATGTCTTGTTCCAAAGTCAGAGAATTAAAGGGATCAGGAAAACGAGCGCTCATTTGCAATGGTTTATCCCTGGAAAGTGCTCCCTTCCAACCGAATAGGATAGCAAGTACTATACACATGATTGCTAAATAAATAAGTGACTGGTTAGTACAAAGAATCATATTGTCCTGGTGAACTGTGTATTCTAACCAGTCCTCCTTAAACGAGGACAAGATTTTCCTCGTTTAAGAGCAACTAGGGTATATTTCATTAGCAATGACTATTAAAAGCCCTTCCAAAGTTAATAACAAAGACATATAGAATACTGTTCATGTGTATAACTTGGTCTTCTTGCTGTAGGTCCTCCTGGATTCCAAACTGCTCTCTCATCCTAAAAATCAACAAAATTAGGCAGGACCAGGAAACAAATAACTAGAGCTGTGTGAAAAATACCCTACTCTCCAGGGAGATCTTATTATTTTGTACCCTTTTCTCTTTTACACTCCAGTGGATAAGTAACTGGTGGTCACCTTAAACACCAGCTGTACTGAATCAGCATGGATGAGTGTGGATGGCCCCCCTGAGGACTGTTGCAACCTAAAAGGAGACCTGGAGAGGAAGACTAGCATTGTGGGTTCCCCTAAGTATTGTTATTTGGAGCTTTTGGTTCTCCTGGAGGGAGTGTCAATGCTGACTCCTCTGAAATGAACTCAGCTGTTGTCAGTGGAGGAGTTCCTCCGGACCTTGCTGCTGAGTGTGGCTGTGGTTCACTTTGGGGGAGCTCTGGTCCTCACTTTGAGCAGCACTTGCTGGCTCCGGAGGAGATGTGTGCTGTTTAAGCTCCAGCAGAAGCTTGTCATGCTGGCTTCCTGATATGTATGTACTCGGCTGTTCTCATCACTGGAGGAGCTCAGGACCTCACGGTCGCTGTGGATGGCTGTGATATTTTTCAGTGGAGCCCTGGTCCTTATTTTGAGCATCACTTCTTGGTTCCAGTATGGAAACCTCAGCCTACTAGCACAGATTCTTCATGCCACTAGCACAGACTTTGCGGCTTCCGCCTTTGATGTTTGGGCCTTCCCAAGGCAGATTCATGAAATAGACTTGCATGAGTCATTTTTGCGGACTCTAGGTGTTCAGCTGAACTCATGCAGGTTATTGCCATGGAATCCATTCCTTTGGCTGAATTTTGCAGATCTTTAGTGCTGTGGACTTTCTCTGTTTTTGGCTCCTTGGGTGACCATTATAAATACTATAAATTATGTGTCCTGTATGTACTTGTTTTCCTTGCAGCTCCTGACTACAGTGTACCCTATAACCCAGCCTAATATTTACTCACATTTCAGTTATACTGCATTTAGTGCTGATTTTGTTTTTGCTTTTGTTTTGCTTTTTTATCTGAAGATATTTTCCCTATCTTCTACAAGCATAAAGTAACAGTTCTAATCTGGGTCAAGAGTAGCTTGTTAATACTTAAAGACACAATTCTAAATATAAGCTTATCTATAGGGAATTTTTATTGTGAGGCTACAAAGAAAAAGTTACTGCTATTGCTCACAGTGCTTCTTTACTCTGCCCCTGGCATTACTATCCAAATAAATTATTTTAAATTCCTATTAAAAAACAAAAAATTTCTCCTCAACCTCCTCAGTCCATATAAAGGAATCTGAAAATTCTTGTCATTCAGGAAGTCCAAGTAAATGCTTCTCTGACAAAGTAACTAAGCAAATGTGATTTTAAACTTCTTATCAAATAGATTTTATATGATAAATATACATATGAATATGGTATGTGATCATATATGTACAGCAGTAATAACATTCTATATGTATGTGACCACTTTCACTACTTCTAATTAGCTTTCGATTCTCCATCTCTAAGTCTAAGGTTAGGATATTTATGTACTTGTACAAAATAATACAGCTATTGCTACTCTTTTTTTGTCTGAATTGTCCTTCATTCTTTCTATGTACTGTCATGTTTCGAAACATAAAATAAGTAAAATATATATGTGAAACACCACACTGTAAACTGTTTTGCATCTCTCTTATAATCTTATCTATTCAGAAAAGCTCATTGCTTTTCCTTTTGACATTTACATGGATATAGTGTCCGTGATTTTTGTTCACTTTTCTTTAGTTTCTTCTGTGCACCCTGGTAACTTATTCCAATGAACTTGATTTCATTTTCTCTCTAATGTCAACTTCTAAATCCCCAAAGGAGAACTTAGCACACAGTAGGAATTTCAGATCCCTGGACTCAGCTAGAGATCAAACTCCCGGTTATGTCAAGGATAGGCAGTGTTCACGTTAGAAAGTGTTTAAACTAAATGAGTCTCAGTTACCCATTCATAGGTTAGAGTTAATAATACCACTTTCTGAGAATTGGAAATACTCTGTTCCACACAGAGAAAACAGGAAAATTTATCATTTTTAAATGTATGGGGATGTTTTAAAAACTAATTATGCTCAATGATGCTTCAATATGTGAGAAATAATATGTTTTGATATTACCTGACCAAGCTGAAATTATGTCAGATGTTAATTCATGCTATGGCTTGGATATCATTTGTTTCTTTAGGGTTTATACATTGGATGTTTTATCAAAATTATGGTGATGTTGAAAGATGAAACAAAATGGGAAATCATTAAGTCACTGGAAACATGTACTCAGAGGGGATTAGAATAGTTCTTGTGGGACTCTGAGTTACTTGTCAGGAGAGGGTTTGTTGTGAAAAGGGCAAGGCTTTCTCCTCTTCTTGATTAAATTAAAAAATAAAATAGAAGAGATGCATAGTTGTGTCAGGATAATTCAGTATGTAATTTATAACCATGAAAAGTCCAAGAAGGAAAGAAATCCTTTGGACAAAAGCTAGAAAAGCATAACAATACAATATATTGTAAATGAAGATAATAACTAAGATAAATTTAATAATTGTTACATTAAAATTGAGTGAATTTACAAATGAAATGCATGATAATTTATGGAACAATTCATCAAATACGCAGGAAAGCCTCCTAAAGGATGCAGTCTTTCAGCACTAACTTCAGGGGCACAGCACTCTGTCTTACATTCCCAGCTCATGATTAAACTAAGAAGAGTCCTAAGCTTATCATAGTCTGAATAGGTAGCGAAGCACCTTGTCTTTGGGTCAGGTGTCCTTTTGCAACTGCAGCGAAGCCATCACCAAATAAGACTGCAAGGACTGCAACATTCATGAGTGAACACTGTTCTGATCTATCAGTTTCAGCCTCATGGTTGAAGCTGCCTTATCCAAGAACATTCCTGAGGTCACCTCTATGAAAGCAGAACAACAATTACTTCTGACAGATCTCTAAAAGAATGTCAAAAAACCCCACTACTGAAATATAGCATTTATCCCACAAAATACATGGCTTATGTATCGTAAAATGTACTTTAAGTATTGTGGTATACTGAGAGAGAGAGAGAGAGAGAGAGAGAGAGAGAGAGAGAGACAGAGACAGAGACAGAGAGAGAGAGAGAGGATTCAAATTCACAAGGGTGAGGAATTCAAAAATAAAAGTTCCAAAATTTTTTTTCTCAATTGTGATTAAAAATGTAGAAGCTATATTGTATTGAGATCATAAATTCAAATAATACACAGATATATAGGATGAAATAAATCTGTATTACTTCAAATTTAGAATTTTATTCCAAGAAAATAAATGAGACTATGAAAAAGAAAACCCAAACTACACAGGACCATATTAGCATATATAATAGACGCGCGCGCACACACACACTCACACACACACACACACACACACACACACACACACGGGTACAGCAAGAAGCTAACATCATCCTCCATGAAGTCAAGCCCTCCTTTTCCTTCAAACGGACAAGAAGATATTCCGCTACAACTCCTTTAAGATTATACCAAGAATCATAAGTACCAACTCTCTCTCTTTTTAAAGTATACTTTGATTCAGTATAAATTTTCTTATGTCTTTTGCACTTTTCTTTCTAAGAATCTGGTTGTTACTGTGCATTTGTGATAATTAACTTGACAAGGATACATAAGATAAGTACATGAATCTGATGCCAGCCAGAGGGAGGAGTGGAGGGCTAAGGGGACAGTTGAGATGTGCTATGTACATACATCGGTTCCCTACAGTGAATGGAATCATTGTTTGCTGTTAATACATAGCGTTAATTTTTTTAAATGTAAAAAAAAAATCCAAAGAAAAGGAAGAGGAAGAAGGAGAAAGAGAATGAGAATGAGGAGAAGGTTCTGGAGAAGGAGAAGATTCTAGTGAAAGAGAAGGAGGAGGAAGAGGAGAAGGAGAAGAAGAAGGAAGAACCATAAGTATTTCAATGGCCTGGGAACTCAGGATGTGGACTCATATCAGGGAGAATTTCTGGAGTGTGTGACTTGCCCCGCATTTCCTGTAGTGAAGGTAAATAACCCAGCACCACCCTCAGTGTTTTTGAGGGGGCAAAGTGAAGGTCAGTGTCTCAGAACTACTCTTCCTGGTGTTCGAGCTCTTAAGCATCTTAGGCTTCAGGTTTACTCAAACTGTGTTAATGCCTGTGCTATGCCAGAGCTCAAATAGTTACAGTAATGAAGGATTCATACAATGAAATCTCTTGCAGATGTGTTACAGTATTTTATAAATCGAACAATTACAAAGAAATATAATTTTGGGTAGAAGCTACTTTTGAAAATCAAGAGACATCATCCAATTCCTTTAAATCTAGAGAAACAGTGGCATTCACCTAAGGGTGAGTTTTGCATATTGGTGTGCTAATGAAGTCACTTTCCAAAGAATGACATTCGACTATGCTTGAATATCACTAAACTAACACTTTAGTTTCAGTAAAGAGTCTTAGGTTGTTATTCAACCTGATTTTATATTAGTAGTTATTTTTATCCATATCGTATTACGTTTCTCTTTATTTGCAGAAAGCATGACAGTTATGTGATTCAAATTAGATAATAATACTTTTTCTAAAGTCTGATGGAGGACTGCTTGGCCAAAAAGGAATCATTCTATTTCATATTTTGTGTTTCATGTAGGCATATTTTTATTCAGCTGATCAGACATATTTTTGAAGGAAAAGTTTTGCAGTTTTGATCAGATTTCACATTTATTTTAGCCAAAAACAAATACTTCTCTAAATTTTGTGAGTTATCTGTACAAAATTTTTAAAATGCATGAGATTATTGAGTGGATTTCAATGCAGTTTTCCATGCATTGTTAAGCTAGTTTATTAATACAGAATTTTATATAAAGCACAAATAAATTTTTAAATATTTATGCTTTATATTATAAGCAATATAATATGATTTTCCCCCATCTGGGAGTTTAGAGTCTTTCACAGATGAGGATGAGTAGGAACAGTATTTACAATACAAAGCAGAGTTTACTAAGTATCTTGAAAGGTTTATAATCTGCTATAGCAGAAAATCGGTGTGCTGAAATAGTAATCACCAATAAGGATGATTAGGGATATTTTAAGCAAAAACAAGTACTGAAATTTGAAAGATGAAAATGCTGTGAGTCAATAAAAATTAGAAAAAGTTACTTTGCTCTTAGGCAACAGAAAGCAAGGAAGACAAGGAAGTTTAAAGCATGCTTCAGGAGCAGAACGTATGTATGTGTGTAAAAAAAGTAGTTGGTTGGAAGATTTCTGGCAGGATTGAAATCTAAATTGAGACCAGATTAAAGGAAGATGCTGCATTTTGTTTTGTAAAGTTTCAGGAAACACTTGATGTCTCATTGTTATTACACAAAAAAGTTAAGTGACATTTTGGAGAAATTCTCAGCAATATATTTCATTAATATCGTCAGGGTTTCATTTTCTTAAATCTATTGAATAATGCTTCCTAATAAAAGAATAGTAGAACAAGGTTCTCTTTGACACCATAAATATTTCCAATTAGATTACTAACATAGGGTACTACAACTGATTGTAAAATTATTTCCGAATTGCCAATTATTTTTTTCAGATTGGCTCTATAAAAAGATTTCATTGCATGGGCTTCAGACTTATACATTGCCCACTATTTTATTTACCAATTCTTTTATTTGAAAATAAAACACAGAGCTCAAATACTAATTTAACATGTGCAGTTACTATTACTACTGGTGTTTTGCTTTGTTTCTTTCACACTCACACTCACAGCATTCAAGGTTTCCAACCTGGTAACTCTTTAGTAATTGTTCTGGGCCAAATGAATTGTCTTCTGTTTTCCCTTAAAAGTATTGGAAATGCTTCAGGTCTCATTATCTCATCAGCTGTCCTCCTAACCCCATAAAATAATGAAAAACAAAACAGCTTTTCATAGGCCTTCACTGTAATTGATTCTCCAGGGTATCTTTGCACTGCCCCATTAAAGCGATGTAGTTGTTATGATGATATTTCTCAGCAGGAGTTCTAAATAACTGATTAATATGCAAAGCAGTAAAAATGTAACTTTTGCTGTTAAATTAGCCAATTGCTAAAAATCTCCAGGCTACTAAAACAAAACAAAATAGAATGTTCAAGCATTTCTTTGACAAAATGATCTCAATTGCTAACCTCTTTATGATACTGTATAATATGAATTGCCCATATCTGTATCTATCACTTTTGACATCTTTTGCCATTTGTGTATAGATGTGTGTATGTGTGCGTGCATCAAAGGATCAATGTGTGCGACACAACGTGCTTTAGAATTGAGGCACGTAACTAAGTCCTCTGTTACCTCTTCCTTAAAATAAGGATTCATACATATCTGTAATCATCCTATTTTTTCAACTTTTATTTATAGAATATTTTTATCTTGCCACACGTATTAAAAAGTTTTATGATCTCTTTTCAAAATATTAGTCCTGTATACACTTAAAAAGCAAAAAAGAAACCAGATGATTTTGTTATTGTCCTGCTTTGCAAATTATAATCAAACAAAACTATTGAGACAAACAGAATTAAAGAAAAAGTACGAAGTATCAGCCTCTCAACATTCCAGATACCCTTGTTTTGCAGAGATTTCAAATAATACAGCAAACCCTGAGAAAAGACTTCCTGGAGGTCACTCAACAAAATCACCACCTCCCTCCTCCTCCCCCACCCCCGCGCCCCCAAATTGACTGTGGCTCACGACACAGACCCCATCCTTCCGTGAATTGTCACATATGCTTCTCACTTGCTTCATGAACAAGCATCAGATCACTAGAGATTTTATGCCCACTGACTTTCTACTGCCAGATTCTCATTTGGCAATGATTCCAGGGTCTTCCTGGTGAGAAAGCTGCTTCTGGCAGAAGTTCCCTTCTTGAGGGAGGGAGGTGCTTCCGCCCCCAGTTCTGTTCCTTTTAAACCAGGCCTGAGATCTCATCTGCTCCTGGGGTTTCAAGTGTAAGGGACCTCTGGAGCGAAGCATCACCGTGGAGAAGGCAGCCTTTTCTGGGTAAATGCCATTCTCTGTCCCGTGACAGAATGAAAGCTCGTTATGAGCTAATGAAGTGATGAATATTTCTCCAGCGTGATTTTACCTCCAGTGTACCACATAAAGCAACACTATGCAAGTGGTGGAAATTAGACTATGGCATCTTCTACCGTGTAGGGAAGTGATAAAAAGCAGACGTGTTTGTAGCATGACTGCAAATGACCAGCTAAGTGCTGAAGAAATAAAAGGCCATATAGATAAAAAAAAAAAGAATTAAGCATGCATTCAAAAATGGATTGTTATATTCTATTAAAAAATACTTGTTTTTTCCTCATGAAGTCATTTAATCATAAAAATATTATTGAATAAATGATGAAATGTGTAATATGCAGTGTTATGTCTGATGATTGCTGCCTGTTCCTCAGAAACTGATTCCTACCACCTTACCCCTCAGAGCTATATAGAAATCTCTGATTTATGTGAATAAAAATATTTAGAAAGTGATATAAATCTAAGTGGACTTTAGTTTTTAGAAACATGTTACAAAGGAAAAAGCTAAATTTGAAAATCATTTCTTTGTGAACTGTTAGGATAAAAATGTATTTCCAGTATCTGATGCCACATAGTATTCCTAATAAATCACTAGAACTATTCCTAATTCCTCACTCATAGTTGTGTAGGGGATAGTAAACATTGCATCCATTTCACCCCACTAGGTAACAGAAAGCCTTTTCATTAAACCTCTTCATGAATTAGGAGCCAATTGAAACATACTCTTTTTCAGAGAAGGAGACAATAATGGCTGTCATCTTTCTATTTGCTTCATTTAAATAGTTTCATATGTGTATAAAAGCAAGATACAAATACTCCTGAGAGAAGCGCCAGGCAAAGAATCGGCTGTGTACTATATGTGTGTAGACTGTGGCTATTTTACAAGGAAATCTACCAGCTCTCAATAATGTGAAAATCTCCTTGAGAGGCGCCGTGGCACAGCAAGTCACTGAACCAGAAAAATTCAATTTGCCTACTGTAAAGTATGTTTTGTCTCTCTCAGAAAGCTCTAATTCAATCCAAAATTACTTTCTAGAAGCAGTCATTCTGGCTAAGGAAGGGTGTCCCGGGTCTGGGATTGGGCAGAGCACACTGGGCTGAAACTGTCAAAAAGCATTTGGTGTTGTTCCTTCCTCTTGTGACTCAAACCAAAGACCAACCCACAGGTCACTGATCTCCCCATGTTTTAGAGTTCGTGATTGAATAACCTTTTGGTAACTTTTATCCTTGATCTCCATTTACTCTCCTAATGCTGACGTAGAAGTGTGAAACAGAAGATGGTTAGACTAACAATGTGCAGACAGGTTCCAAAATATATTTGTGCTTGACTTCTAGGAATTCTCAGTTATTTGCAAGTGGTTTTGAATATGTCTACAAATTTTTTGAAATATAATTCTAACACATATCATCATGATTAACTATTGGACATATAAAGTAAGTGTTTATCAAAGCTTCATTTTTCCTCCGAATGGTTAAGTGTAAATCAAAACATGTCAACATTATTTCTTACCTCTGCTCTACGTAGAAATTGTTAAGCTTGTGTATAGCACTCAATTTAATCATTTTCTAAGATAAACCTAAAAACATCTAACCAGCAACTAAGTTCAATCCTAAGCATATCTTCCACCTCAAAAATGCAGCTGTCTGACATGCAAACTCAAGGAGTCTAGTTGAATAGCTGGAAGCTGGTACTGGATTTTCTATATTAAGAAGCTATCCAGTAATTTTCATACAAGTGATTAAGTTAGTTATGTTGGAAGAGGAAAATCTACTAGGCAAACATCTTCTAAAAACTGACAAGTGTATACATCAGTGAGTGCTCACTAGAGAAACAGACTGAATGCAAGAAGGATAAATATATAAAATTCACAATCTGGGCCTAAAATGGATGCCCACAGAGTCTAGTATGGCAGAATGCAAAAGGGCAGTCTCCAATCAGAGATGAAAGAGGGGAAGCCATTGTAGAGTCCTATGTGAGTCTATCAAGAGTCTGAAGAATCTACACCAGAAGTCAGAAGATGGACATCCAAGGCAGAGGTGAATACAGGAGCTTGTCCAAGGAGATAGAAAGAAGACTTCCTTCTTTTTCCTTTTTATTCCATTCAGGTACAAGTCTATTGGTTTGGTGCCTCTCATACCCAGAGAGGGTCCTCTATCTTTAGCCACACCCAGAATTATGCTAGTTCAATCAGTCATACATTTTTTACTAAAGCTGACACAATAGTTAACTATCACAGTGAATGTAATCTATAATGCTATGATTGTAATCTTAATACCTTTTAAAATATTGAAATGCTTCCTTATTTATTTTCTGAGAAGGGATAGTAGTCAATTAAAAAGAAAGCTAAACTTTCAACAAATTTTTTACACTTTGGAATAGCGTTTTTCATCATCTGTTAATATTTATTTTCTATATGAAAACTGAATCACACAGCACAGACGATACTTATTACACAGAGATATGACTGTACAATTTATTTCTCTATTATCAAAATCTCAGTTATCAATAAGTTTGATCCATCACTGAAGTAAATACATTTCAGCCACCAGAGGGAAATTGACAGTCATGCTTTCAGGTTGGAGTATCTTGAAAGTTTCAAGCATTCCAGGTTTTATCTTAAGCATAAATAAGTGTCCTTTTTTTGCTCAGCCAAATGCTATGGGTGTATATGTCAAATGAGAAAAATAACTTGTGAATTTCTACTCATTTTAAAATTAAAGAGAATTATTGTTAGGACAGTATTATCTCTGTTGTGTGTACTTAGTAAATCTCACATAACTAGTCCATTAGCACTCCTTCATTTTTTATTTAAATCAATCACTACTTTAAGTGTTTCCTACAGTGAAAAACATGTGTAAACTAATAAAGCTATTTAGATTCTCAGGTACCCCATAGGGTATTACAAAAATGAATCAGGTTGAGGGCACTAATATCTTTCAAGTTTTAAGGAAGAGCACTTTAGTTAAATAAAGGGCTCAGGACTACAAAACAATTTGATAAAATATACTCAATATTCATGGCTTTTTGCCAAGAGACAAAGTAATCAGCTAAATAGGGACAGGTTTACAATGAAGCTCATGAAAATTAAAACTGGCTTCCTCTTCTTCCATGATTCCTAAGGCTCTCTTTCAATGGTTCTAAAGAAACATTTAGGATTTTGGATTTTTATATTTTTGTAATTCTATAATCTTAATTTGGCATTGCTTTCCATACAGGGTGTTAACTAAATTATATCGACAAAGCATGGATATAACTTTGTCTATGAAGTCAAATCTTTGGAGTTGATAGAAAAGTAATCAAAAGTGTGTATGTCTTTCTACAATTTGTAGAAAAAAATGTTGTTTTTAAAAAGTAGAAAAATGGAACTATGCATAAACATATTCAAACCAAAAGAGGAAGAAGACAAGTTCTTCAAGGAACTTACGAATTTTAATCCTGTGCCATTTTTTCAGCACATGAATCTGCAGGTATAATTGCTGATGCCAGGGACCATTAGACACCAGATGTGGTGTTTGGGCTGAGGTCATGCTTGACCAACTGCTCTGGGATGCTCACCTCTGTGGAAATCTGGCCTATGTGTGTGTCACTGATTCCACTAGAGCCATTCAGAGATACTATGTTTAACTCATTTTTTTATACATAGATGGAAAAGAATATATCACTCAAAATATATCACTTTGGCATATGACTATTTTGATTTGTAGGAATTTGAGGCTTAACAGATGCAGAAAGAAACTTCCTTCATCAGAATATAAGATGAAGAAATCTCTGAGAAATGGAGACTGTGATCAATTCCTATCCCAGGGAAATTTAAGGAAGAAGATGGAAAAGAACTGTGAGGTGGATTTGCGCATGAAAATTTACACCATTAGTTTCCACTTGGAAAGTACAACCCACAGTTTGCCTCCCATCTTTGAAAGCCCAACCTCCTTCCACAGGCTGATTGTTCTTTTAAGACATCAAATTAGCCCAAGCTTAACCATCCCTATAAGTTACTCTGAATTTCTTCCCCTGTGTGTGATATACTATCAATAAGTATTTTTTTTGTTGTTACTATGTTTTTATTTCAGTCTCATCAATAGGAAAATTAGTGTGGCAGAAGGAAAAGACTGGTTCTTACTCCTCTACACTGTTCTTAAATAGAATAGGATGTAGAAATAGAGAAAGTTTAAGGTATATCTCTTTTGAGTAAAATAATGACCCTACTTAAGCTGATTTCTCTTCTGCTCACTTTATGACTTCTTGTCTTATTTTCAGTCTTTCACCCAAATTAAGATGCTGTATAGTGAAGAATGACTTCATGAGAAGAAGGAGAGTTGCAATCTGTGTGAAATAGTAATGACCTACCTGGTGAAAATAAAAATATATATTGTGGATAGTGCCTGTATATATGTGTATATGTGATGTGCATTTGTGTTGTTTTTATTTATTTACAGAGATGTAGTCACAATAAACATTTTTTGAAAGGAGAAGATGATAAAAAAATACTAATTTGGGGATTTATTTTTAAAATTGCCAAAAACATGAAACTGATCCAGTTCAAAAACTATGTCCTCGCTGTCCATGTTTATAATGAGATTCTTGAGATTGAGGTGCTGGAAGCACAAAGGGAAACCAAAACATTACTTAGTCCTGTGAATCTATTACTTCCATAATCATGAATGATTCAAATATGATTTCAGCTATCTAGCTGTTTATATTTTAAGTATATTACCATGTAGCTAAATAAACATTTAGGTATATGTTTAGAGGAATTTGGCTTTTTTCAAGTTCTTGTTCTAGTCTTGTCTTCCTCAAATGGCTGCTTTCATAAGACAAAGTCTGTCATTTTAAAAGTAGACCTTTACAGACTCCTGGGATTCACTAAGAAAACCACTTTTTTCATATTTACAAGATAAAGGATTTATGTTATTGGCATACACTCAATATGATTTTTCAAATATGTGAATATGTGCAATAAGTGACAATGTATGAAACATCAGCAAAACTTTTTAGACTCTAGCCAGCAAAGAAGAGCAACTACTCAATATTTTGAAAAATTAATTACTGCCATAGTACTGATTTTAAGTTTCTAAATGTGTTGCCAGTGAATCCACTCATCTTTAATCTCTACCTATTGTTTGCCTAAGTAAAATTCTAATCTCAGATTATAAATGTGTAGCATAAAGTTTTATGATACTTTAAGTAGAATCTGTAAAAGATTTATAAGGGAAAAATATGACCATGTATTTTGCTGCTCAAAACAAAGATGTATTCCAACACATTTGTTTTCTTTTTGAACCATTGATATGATGAAAGTAAACTAGTAAATTAATGTTACTATAAATGTCAACTTTAATTTCTCTTGGTCTCTATTATTGTCTTGTACAACATTTCTTCCTATGGATCAATAAGAAAAATTGATGATTTAAAAAATATACAATTTTAAGAACAAAATAAACATATTAATAATGTGAAAACTTTATTTGAATATAATACCAAGACTTATTTCAGTGGATGTAACACAAACACTGAAACTCCAACTGTTTGGCCTTAATTTTGTCAAAAAGAACTCCAGCCAGTAGCATACACAGGTCAGGCCAGGCCCAGGCCCCTCCATGAACTCCTGCAATCCTGGAAGACCACCATCTGAAACCCAGGACCTCCAGATAGCAGTGTGCATGGGGCCAGGTCAGACCTGGACCCCTCCCATGCCCCTGCCATCTGGCCACCCAATTCAGGACTGAGGAACTCCAGCCAGTGAGTACATGCCCCTGCAGGCCCACAGATGCCATTGGGACCCCCCCCCAGCCCCTTAGACCTACTATTGCTGTTTATCTTTGGCTCCAATGCTTCCCTCCAGCACATTGGACTGTAGTGAATTAACCATGCTGTTTTGAGGGGAGACTCAGTAACCCCTCATCCAAGCAGAAGAACTCAGCAGGCTTCCATCAGTGAGGTGAGTTTGCCCCTAAAATAGGAATAGAGTTTTCCACCTTCGGTGGATAAACAGTATCAATAGCAAAGCTCCCTCCAAAGTAGGCCATTGACGAGCTTGGAAAGAGGGTGGGTGAATCTTTCAATCACACAGAGAACATCAGATAGGTTGAGGAGGGTGACAATAAGGCCTCCCATAGCCTGGAGAAATTTAAAAGGGCCTATGGCACACCCAGATGCACAGTACCATCCCACCTGAGACAAACACTATAAACAGGGAGATCTTGTGACTCTGAACAACATGAAGACATAATATCAGCAGGAATTAAAGGTTGATTTCTATCAATACTCCTAGGCTTGTCAGCCTAGGCAAAATATAGGACTCACCCAACAGGCCCTGCAGGGGGAATTCAGGTGAATGGCCCACCTCTTCATTGTGGGACACAGCAATTGGACAAGCACCAACCTTACAACAGGACCCTAAGATACACATTACCAACAGTTGACACTAGTGGGATTGAAGGACCAAATATTAACCTGAAAGGGGAAAATGGCAAAATGAAAAAGCAAAATACAATCTCAAACAGCTAGTCCATCAGGAGTATGTACAGGAGACACTGAAATAGAGGAATTCAAAAGCAACACAATCTCTGAAAAGACAGCAAGGGAAAAAAAAAAAAACTCCATGAGGCTATAGAGCAAATCAAATTAGAAATACTCTCCCATGAAAAGACAGAAATAACAACCTTAGTAAAGAAGTTGCTCAGCACAGCTAGATTAAAAAGTGCAGGAACAAGGGAAACTGATTGAAACCTAGAATGAACAATATAGAAAACAAGCAGAATTCATGAAACAAACTCAAAGAGACATCCAAGCAACAAAAAATTCTATTGAAACCTGGCATACAGTTTAAATAAAACTGAGGATAAAATTTCAGACTTTGAGGACAGGTTCACAATTAGCAATCATGAAAGGATAGAATTTTTAAAAATAACAAAGCAGCATGAAATGACAATCCAGCAGATTTCACGATGATGCCAAGAGAAACAACATCACACTAATAGAAATCAGTGAAGATGCAGACGACAATGCAAATGACATACATAAACTATTCCTAGAAGGAATAGCAGAAAATTTCCCAAACATGGGGGAAAATCTGATATGCAGATAAGTGAGGTATCTAGAATGCCAAACAGTCACAATCAACATCTAATCTACACCCAGACATATAATAATTAAGATCTAAGACATGCAGCATAAAAACAGAATACTAAAAGCTGTTAGAGAAAAGACACAGCTCAACTATCAAGGAAAACCCATTAGCATCACAGCAGACATTTTAGCACAAGCATTCAAGTTAAGATGAGCTTGGAATGTGGTATTTCAGTGCCTGAAAGGTTAACAAGTTTCAATCCAGATTGATGTACCCAGCAAAAGTTTGATTCAGATTTAATGTAGAAACAAGATACTTCCACAACAAAGAACAACTGAAGAAACTCATGTTCACCAAACCAACCATAGAAGGAGTATTGAAAGACATACTAAATAGAGATAAAAATGACCACAATGTCCAGAAAAACAACAGAAAGAAACCACCCAGCTGGACAAGAAATTAAATGAGAGAAAAGCAGAAAGCAAACAACTGGAACATAACATGGCAAAGTCAAACTAGTTCATATCATTTATATTTATAACTCTAAATGGCCCCAATTCACTTATCAAAAGAAATAGGTTGATAAAATGGAACAAGAAATAGTATCCCACAAAATGCTGTATACAAGTAACACATCTCACCCAAAAGGAAACTAATACATTAAAAGTCAAAGGATCGAAAACAGTATTTATGCAACCAGAACCCAGAAAAAAGCAGCAGTAACTATTCTATTTGCAGACAATTTGAACTTCAAAGCTAAAATAATTAAAAGAGATAAAGAAGGGCACTGCATACTCAGTGGAAAAATTCAAGAGGAAGAACTAAGAATTATAAATATATAAGCACCAGATACAGGAGCACCCAACTATACAAGACAAATACTAATGGACATGAAAAACCAAATACACAAGAACACAATTATAACAGGAAACCTAAACAGCCCATTGTCATAAAGAGATAGATCAAGTAGACAAAAGTCAGCAAAGAAATAATACAACTGATTAATACCTGTGAGCAATTGGACTTCGTAGATGTTTACAGTGTGTTCCACCTGACCACCTGAGAATACACATCCTTCTCAGCTGAGCATGGGATACTCTCCCAAATAGACCATATTATCCCAAAAAACATTCTTAAGTAAATGCAAAGGAATTGAAATTATCCCATGCATAATATTGGACGATAGCACACTGAAAATTGGAAATTAATGGAAAAAGAAATTGCAAAATATGCATAAGTACATGGAAATTAAATAGCAACCTTCTAAACAACCAGTAGGCTACAGATGAAATTAAAGAAGAAATAAAGCAATACCTGCAATTCAGTGAAAATGCAGAAACAACATACTGTAATCTGTAGGATGCAATGAAAGTGATCTTAAGAGGGAAATATATAAGCAATAAATTGTCATCAAGCAAACAGGAAGAGCATGAATAAACAACCTACTGCTTCATCTCAAGTTTCTAGAAAAAGAAGAGCAAGTTAAACCTAAAGCTCATAGAAGAGAGGAAATTGTAAAGTTCAGAGAAGAAACTAATGCAATTGAAACTAAAAGAATGATACAAAGAATTAATGAGTCAAAAAGCTGATTTTTTGAGAGAATAACCAAAACTGACAAATCTCTAGCTAACCTCATCAAGGAAAAGATAAAAAAAAAAACCCAAATTCATGAAACAAAGACTGAAAAAAGATAAATTAGTACAGATCCCATGGAAATTCAAAAGAACATGAATACCTACCTTAAAAATCTCTAATCACATAGAGTGGAAAACATGGAGGAAACAGACAGATTTCTAGAAATATATGAACTACCAAAGCTCAACCAAGAAGATACAGCAATTTTGAATAACTCAAAATCAGCTATTGAAGTTGAAATTGTAATTAAAAACTTACCAACAAAGAAATGCCCAGGACCTGATGGATTCAAGGCTGAATTCGAAAAGAAATTTAGAGAAGATTTGTTGCCAATATTCCTTAAACACTTCAATGAATTTGAAAAGGAAGCAATCCTCCCTAACTTATTCTTGGAGGCAAGTATTACTCTCATACTAAAATGAGAGAAAGACCCAACCAAAATTAGAATTACAGACCAATTCCACTAATGAACACTGATGCAAAGATTCTCAGTAAAATACTGGCAAATATAATGCAACGAATCATCAAGATTATATATCTCGACCAAGTGGGATTTACTTCAAGAATGCAGGGATGGTTTAACATATGCAAATCAATAAATGTAATACACCACATCAACAGAGCCAAAAACAAAAACCACATGGTCATGTCAATAGATGCAGAAAAAGCTTTCAATGAAGTCCAATGCATGTACATAATAAAAATTTGGACACTCGCAATACAAGGTGTCTAACTCAGTCTCATAAAGGCCATCTATAACAAACGAACAGCCAACATTACACTAAATGGACAAAAACTCAAAGCATTCACTCTAAAATCAGGAGCAAGACAAGGCTGTCCACTATCACCATTCCTATTCAGTATAGATCTGGATATACTAGCCAGGGTAATCAGACAAGAGAGACAAATAAAAGGAATAAAGATAGGAAAGGAAGAAGTTAAATTATCACTCTCTGCAAATGACATGATACTCTATAAAGAAGACCCAAAAACTCCATTAAAAGACTAATAGAGGTAATAAACAAATTCAGCAGTGTAGCTGGTTAAAAGTCAATGCTCAAAAATCAATAGCATTCCTATACACAAACAAAAAACTCACCAAGAGAGAAATTATGGAAATACCACCTTTTACAATAGCATCTTAAAAAGAAAAACTTAGGAATCAACCTAACTAAAAGTGGAAAAGACCTATATGCTGAAAAGCATGCTACGTTTAAAAAGGAGATTGAAGAGGATATTAGAAAATGGAAGGATATTCCTTGCACTTGGCTAGGAAGGAGCAAATTTGTGAAAATGGCCATACTCCCAAAACTGTTATAGAGATTTAATGCAATCCCAATCAAAATACCACTAACATACCTAACAGATCTAGAGAAAAACACTCCTAAAACTCATTTGGAAACAGAAGAAACCTAGAATAGCAAAGGCAATTCTGGGTAACAAAGGCAAGGCAGGAGGTATCTCAATTCCTGACTTGAAACTATAGTACAAAGCTACAGTGACAAAATCAGCATGGTACTGGCAAAGAAATAGACCTGGAGATCAATGGAACAGATTAGAAGATGCAAACACAATTACAAAAAGCACTCAGCCACCTGATATTTGACAAAGGGGCTAAACATGTTCACTGGAAGAAGGAAAGCCTCTTTAATAAATGGTGTTGGAAAAATTGGCTCCCTCACTAGACCTATGTGTATCACCACACACTAAGTCCAAAATGGATCATGCATCTAAATATAAAACAGAAACCCTAAATCTACTGGAAAACAAGGTAGGTAGAAGTCTTGAAGATGTAGGGGTAAGCAGAGAATTCATGAACAAAATGCAAACCACACAGGAAATACTTCAAAAGATCCACAACTGGGATCTCATATTATTGAAAACTTTTTGCATTTCAAAAGAAATCACCAATAGAGTGAAAATTGAAACCCACAGGGTAGTAAAGAATTTTAGCCAGCAACCCCTCAGGCAAAGGACTTATGTCCAGAACACATAAAGAATTGAAAAACATCAAGCCCCCAAAATTCAAAGACCCTCTCCAAAAATGGGCATCTGAAATGAACACACAGTTCTCAGATGAAGATATACAGATGGCAAATAAATACATGAAGAAGTGTTCACCATCACAGGTCATTCAAGAAATGTGAATTAAAACAACATTTTATCTCACTCCAGAAAGAATAGTTGTCATCAAGAAAACAAATGTTGTTGAGGCTGCAGGAAAAGAGAACACAGCTCTACTGTTGGTGGGAGTGTAGACTGGTGCAGCCACTGTCAAAATCAGTTTGGAGATTTCTCAGAAAACAAGGATGGGAAGTTCCATTCAATCCAGCTATTCCCCTCTTGGGTATTTTCCCAGAAAACACTGAAAATTTCTTGTCACAGTGACATATGTGCACCCATGTTCATAGCAGCACAATTTGTAATAGCTAAATCTTGAAACAATCAAAATGCCCTTCAAATGCAGAGTGAATGAAAAAGATGTTGTGTTTTTCTACAATGGAATATTACTCAGCTATAAAAGGATGATATTGAGGCCTTTATAGGTAAATGGAGGCAACTAGAGACTATTCTCATAAATGAAATAAACAAGAATCCTATTTATAAATATCACATTGTGTCTCTAGTGTAAAAAGTAATAAGTACTGTAAGAGTAATAAATCCCAAATTACATAATTGCTATTATAAAAAAGAAAGGGAAAGTAAGTGCTCTAAAGGATATAATTGCATGTATGCTTAAGGGTGTAAGATAGACAACCATATTGCTAAGTTTTTGTTAGATCATTGAACAGAAGTGTTTGCACTCTCACTGTTTGAATGTCCACTTTTTATGTTTCAGTTTTGTAACTTGAACATCTATTTCTAAGATGACATTATGTAATTTGTCAACTAGTGATTTCTTAGTGTGTTTTTTGAAATGCTGTATTATTTCTACCTTTTTTTGGTTGCTTTCTTTTCTTTTTAAATAAAATTTAAAAAAAATAAAGATTAGGTTATGCTTTAAAAATTTTTGTTAAAAAGCAAATGATCAGTAAACATGATATTTGGATTAAAATAGAAGTGTAACAGTCTTTTTAGATATAATTTCATATTCTTAAGTTTTCCAAAAATGCCAAAGCAGAAAAGCTATAGTACAATGACTAATGTTTCAAAGTTTAATAAATGGATATGAATAAAATATAATTCAATGAATAAATATTCTAATATACTTCTACATCTATTTCTTTAAATTGCAGCGATTTGTTATTTAATTTATTGTTTATAATTTTCAAATAAGGGGTGTATTTAACAATATTCCTTTCATTATATTTGCAACTGCTGATTTTAACTTAATTTTCATCAAGAGATGCACTGTAAATTTGGAATTCTCATAGCTGGTAAAGTGATATCTTCATAATGCATTGTGTAATGTACTATTGTCTATTGTGTATTTGGCTCTTTTGATTTTTAGAGCTGTCCAGATCAGCCTTCAAAAGCAAAGAAAAGCTTATTGTTATTGTGTCTGTATAAAATACAGCTATTTTGATTTTGCTGTAAAAAGAAATCTAGACAATAGCATTCAAGTTATCAGTTAGATCAATACTATATGTATACATTTTTTATTGTTCTATCAAATGTATTGTATGCAAGTGTCACATACAGTCGTCCTTATTATAAAAGCATCTTTGCAGTGTAGAGAAAGCACTGTGAAAGATACTTTGTAAAAACACCTATCTGAGATATTGCAATTCCCTAGTAGGAATGGAGTTTAGGTTATTAGTAAAGCTTTAGTGGTTGGTTCCATACAGCTATGTACTGATTTGAACGACAAAGTAAATCCTCCTCTCCAAGAGAATTATTCTGGGCCTCACAACCTTTCAGCTAAATTTATTTTGCCTTCATCTTGTATATGGACAAGGAGTTTCATTCCTCAGGATATTTCCTACTAATTAGAATAAGGTTGGCTGCTGTTCTGTTATTTAGACCTGTATGTTAGAAAATTTTTTTTCCTCGAATGAGTACGTTCTAATTTAAATTCAAAGGACAAGTCATCCTTCATAGGACAAAATATCTAGCTGATTGGAAGAATGTTGATATGCCATGTACGAGTCACCATTCCTTTTCTCAGTGGTTTTTATAACATGCCTTTTTAAGCCCTTGATTCTTGTCATCCCATCGATAAATGTACCAAAACATTTTTTTGTTCTCTTCTGGTTTGCTGGGTACCTGATAGTTCTTTTCAAATTAGAAAACTACGTCTTTGGTAGGACCTTTGCTTTTCATGAGTTTCTTTTGCTACCTTTGTGTTCCAATTTTCTCATTTTGGAAGTATCTGAGAAAATATTGAATTCTATAAATTATTCATGTTGCATATATTTTCTACTTTGTGGAAAGATATTTTACTTTATCTTGTATGCACTTACATTTTGATACAATGAAGTATTATTGTATCAAAATATAAGTGCATACCTTTAATCTTTATGGATACTTACTTGCTTATTTTGTTAGCAACAAGCATTTATTCCATGAGATTATGAGCATTATTTAAAATTCTCTATAAAAATATTTATTTGTATACAAACCATAGCAATAGCGATTCCATTCATTGTAGAGAGCTGGTTGGTAACATGTTATTCAATTTTAAACTGTCTTTATTTCATCCCACATCATTTCATAATGTCATTTACCACATTTTACTCAAATGGATAGCGGTTGTTTGCTCCTATTCATTTTGAAAGATTAATGCACTGCTGCACTGTATGGTAAAGAAAATTTAGCTACACAACACAAGTAAACAAAAAGTAGTTCCCGGCAGCCACTGACACACACCGTTCAGCCTCTTCCTTTCTCAACATCCTGTGCTAGAACAGTACGTTTGTTGCCATTGATGTGCCCTCTCATTTTTGAGTAAAATTCCAAACTATTGATTAAAAGTTCTGTGGAGAAGGTATAAACTGACAGTGAGGTTAGTGAATAATAATTGCTAAACACTGGAATTCTTGTTTGAAACATAAAATGCTATTTCTATATTTCCTTTCTATAGATTG
Source organism: Hydrochoerus hydrochaeris (assembly GCA_004027455.1). NCBI lineage: Eukaryota > Metazoa > Chordata > Mammalia > Rodentia > Hydrochaeridae > Hydrochoerus > Hydrochoerus hydrochaeris. Next base: position 170,269 of record PVLA01001334.1, read on the forward strand.
CAGCAGTTTCTTAAAAAAATTTAAAAAAGTATCCTTGGTGCATTCAAACACAAGCATTTGCACCATATAACAGTAGTAAGGAAGAAGCCTGAGGAGTCTCAACATTTGTTAATTAGGTGCATGAAACATACACAAAGGCAATGAAATCTAGGATGCAGCTGAACCCATTGGGCATTTGCTGAAACACAATAAATAAGACTTTATTCATTTTACAACATTTTCATTGATTAATGTAACTATAATGCAGCAGCAGGAATAATGGCCCCTAAAAATATCATGTTTCAGTCTTGAAACAGTAAGTGCTGCATCATATGGATAAAAGAAATCTTTGCATATGTGTTCACAATAAGGATTTAGAGACAGAAAAGCTATATTAGATTACTTAAGTGTTCCCTAGATGTAATTACAAGTAACTACATGAGCAAAGGAGGTTGTTTAGCAGGGAGACAAATATTGCAATGACATAGTCACAAACCAAGAATTCCAGCAATAACTACAGGATGGACATGGGGAGAAATAGATTTTTCTCCTAGAGCTTTTGCAGGAACACTTCCAGCCAACATTTTGATTTCAACCTAATGATGCTAATTTTTTAGTTTTTCTTTGTAGAAATACAATAGAATAAATTCATGTTTTTCTAAGACATCCAGTTTGTATTAATTGTTACAACAACCACACTTGGAATGAAATTTCATTAATTCACTTTAGATGTGTGCATTTGTTTGATTTGAAATTTCCTTCCTTATTTCCCTTGTACATAGTAATTACTTATGATACTGAAATGTAATTGTCCATGTTGGAAGTATCCTATGTTCTAAATCATTTTAACTATTTTATTTCACATTTCTTTTCAAATGATAACTCTGTTATGTTCTTTCCTGTCTGTGGTGTAGACAGGAGTAGTGAGTAGGTAGTACTTTGATAAGTCTATTCTTATTAATCTTAAAACCTTGGTGTCTAAACACAGCATTTCCTTCACAATTTTAAACAAGAAAGCCACCTCATGAGTTAATGATTTTGAATAATATTTTATTTCATTTCATCATTCCTTAACAGTATCTGTAGGTCAGGAACTTGAAAGGATTCTTTGGTATACTATTCTTCAAATGTTTCTTGCATTGCTGTTCATCTTCTGAGCAGAAGGTATTAGTAGCTCTGAATCAGATTTGTTCAAAGTGTTATAAATATCAATGAATTCTGAAATACATATTGCCTCCTACTTGGCTTTTTAAAATTTGAATTTCTTGTTTTGAATTCATTTTTAATAGTACATGTTTGCAGTAACAAAAGGATTAATTCATCATCATAAGGAATCTGTACATGTACATAATGCATATTCTTTTCAAATGTCCTCTCTTTTCTCTTTTCTTTCCATCTCTTGTTCTTTCCATTTGCAAAAAAAAAAAAAATCTGCCTATTTCTAATGATCTGCCTTTTATTTTTGCCTTTAAATTAATTTTATTTGGGCTTATCATATAAGAGAAACCATGCAATATTTAAGCTCAAATATGCCTTATTTCACTAACTATGATTGCCTGATGGTGCATCCATTTTTCTACAAACAAATGAAATTTATCCTTCCTTATAGCAGAGTAGTACATTCAGGTGTCGATGCTTCAGAGATTTAGCTATTATGTTTATTTTAGAAGATTTATGTTGTTAATCAAAATAATAGAAACAACATCTTCATTCAAGCTAAGTTGGGAGGTTTCTTAGCATTTTTCTTGTAAGTTGAAAGGGGAAGATATCCAAAGTTAGGAAAATTTTCTAAAAATCACTGTGTGTGCAAGCTCTATCTGAATCACTGATTTATCCAAATGTGTCTGGGACCAGGAGGAGAGGAACATGAGAATCCTACCATTTATTGTTCCATTTTGAGAAAGAGACAAAGAGGTGGAGGGAGAGGAGAGTAAGGAGAGAGAGGGGAAGTAATGTTTCAGATTTGTAATGTAAATATACCAATCAACTCTCTGAGATGAATGCAGTCATTGTTGTTATGGTTTTTCCCTCAAAACCTCAAAACCTCATGTGCTGATAGGTGGTACTTAATCATAAGGTTATGGGATCTTATAGCTGACTTGCTGCTAGGAGATATGATCTGATTAGAAAAGATGGATCACTGTGGGAGTGGTCTGGAAACGTTTATCTCTTCCAGTTCCTCTCTTCACACTCTTTATACTTCTCACCACCATACCTTACCTGCTTCTCCTGTGCCATGCCCCTCTGCTGTGCCAACCTGCCTTGGAACCAGCTGACTGTGCACTGAAATTTCTACCAACTGTGAGCAAAAATAAATGTCTTCCTTAAAATTGTGGATGTGACATCAACAGTGAAGAAATTATTAAGATAGATTTAGGTATCAGAGAAGTGGGGTATTTTCTGTGAAGCTACCTGGTGATGTAGTTCAAAATTCTTTGAAACTGGTTTTCAGGAGTTTGGAAAGGTTTGGAGATGCCAGCTGAAGAAGCATCCCTAGAATGCTGTAAAACATTTGGTGAGAGATTCTGGTGAAATGTTGGAAGACTAGAATGCTGGAAGATTTACAGACAGAAAGGACTAGGTTTAGGATGTTTCAGTTGGGAATAAGAAACCAATTATCAGTTGGATTCCAGGTCAAGTATGTTATACTCTAGCAGAAAATTTGGCTACATTTTGTCCACCTTGGGATTTTGTGAGAGACTGAGATGAAGGGTAGTGGACTAAGTAAACTACTGGTGGAACTTTCAAGGCAGTACCACATTCAACCACCGTTTGACTGCTATTGGAGGCTTTAAGCCAGTTCTTCACTGAGAATCATGAGCAAATGGCCCACTGTAATTATTTTGAAAGGTTTGAGTTTGTCTAAAAATGAAAATCTTGTAAATCTGGAATTGCAAAATGGAGCACAGAAAATATTGGTTAATAAAATGATCAGCATTAAGGAGATCCTGAATCTTTTACAACAGAACAATAGGAAAGATGTCTTAAAGGAATCACAGAAACCTGCAGGACCTCATTTATTTTAGGTTCAAAGTTGCAAAAGTGAAAGACTTTCCTTAGAGAAGAGAGACCTAGAATACTATGCTGGAGAAGAGTGGCAGCTTAGGGCCTTGATTCCACAAGGCAATCAGCCTGGCAGGCCATGAGGGAATCAGGTGCAAATATACCCTTCATTCAAAGAGGTCTGGCTTCTGCTCTAACTAATGGCAAATAATGGCAGAACTTGGCATTATTCATGTAGGGCTGATTTTATAGACATGCATAATTCAAGAGTTGTGGGGTCAGGAAGTCTTCCACTTAGAGTTAAGAAAATGACCTTGTAAGCCAGGCAATGTGTGGCTGAGAGGGCAGTGTATGGAACTCTGAGTATAAAGTTGAAAGTGCAGTGGAGATGACAGAAAGTGAAAGAATTCAGGAACATGGAACATCGGAGGAAAGGCACAAGCAGTAAGAAAAGCAGGCCCAAGAGAAAACCCACATGGGCTATAACCACAGTCAATGCTGTAGGGAAGAAGTGGACTACTGGACATGTGGCCTGGTGGCTTCTAACCACCATGCCATGAACTGGTGTTTCTCTGAAATGCATCTCTGCCATGCCACACTGCCTTGCAGCAATTCAACTATGGATTGGAACCTTTGCACACTGTGAGCCCAAATAAACTTATAATCATTTAAATTATGGGTGATTAGTATTATGTCTCAGTGACAGATAAGTAATAAGAACAACTATGTACTCCAGACATGTATTAGTAAAAATTAAATCTTAAAATTTCTTTATATTAGCCAGTGTACTCCAGACCAAGTCAGTGCTGTAAATCATAGTACAATAATAGAAGGCTGATGTCTAGACTGATCCTAATTGAAAGGAAAAATGTGTAAATATCCTCCTATCTTTTGTTCCATATAAGTCTTTGATAGAGAGAACAATGTCTACAAATATGAGAAAGAAAAGTATAATTAATCCACCGATCAAATGCAAATTTCATCCACAAACAACTTTAGAAACGCTCCCAGAAATAATGCTAAAATGAATCGTCTCCATTTTAGTCCAAAACATTATTACAAACTAGCTAACCCTCAAGTCTTGCCTTTTTAAACTATTAGTGAAACCATGCAAGGCTAAATTAATAGTACAACAATGGTAAAGTCTAAGGTTTTTCATGGGTTTCATAGGATTCTTTATTTGGACCTGGATGTATCACAGATATTTGCTTTCAGACACTCATTCAAATGTCAGAAAAGTTTGGAATATCTGGATTCTGGCTAGAAATCTCCATTTTATGTTATTTTAGAGTTTCTAAGTAGAGATACATGTGCTTGATTGTTTTTTGGTTGTGCCTAGTAATTAATGTTCCATCATTTTAACAATGTTCCACTAGTGACAAAGAAAATCACTAATTTGTCTGAATGCAAAAGAAGAGAAAGACAATCTACCTTTGTACCCCTTTATAGAAGAGTGACAATATTTATGAAAATCATGTAAGGCTAGAGCTATTATTGTAGGCATCTGTATTGGTATAATATTTCACCTTAGGACTCAGATGGGTAGAATTTAGTAATGTTGCATGTAGAAGTTCAACATAGTTTTATATTACACATAAAAGCTACTGCAATTCAGCCAGGGGTTTAATTCAGTGGCATAAGTGGCTGGTCCACAAGGGCAAGGCTGTGAGTTCAACACCAGTATGAAAAAAAATATATAAAAACAACTACCTAAGTTTGCACAAGTTAAAACACATTTCTAAATTTTACCTTCATAAATATTGTAACAGATGATTAAATAAAAGAGTTCTAAGTCTGTTAATGTTAATAACAGTTTTATCTCACTTGTTAAAAATATTCCTTTCTTACTATGTATTATTATTGTTTAACTGAGTTGTTTTAGAAAAAAACAATAAATTATTTCTGCTTTTAGATATTATATGATTTTAGTGTAAAAATTACATTAGATGTTTTTAAAAACATTACTATAGGTCTTATATTATAAAGAGCTTCTATAATTTTCCCTCTTTTGAGAAGCTTTATGAACAATGTTAGAATAGTTACTCTGATTTATCAAGTTATCTAGGATGTAATACTCCTGTATTTAATCAAACCTCAGTGTAGGTCTTGCTGTCAATCTATTTTTGTAGATGTAGTTAACATATGTGATCAATGGATTTTAAAAGAAATCACACTCCATGTGAGTGGGAATCATTTAACCAGTTAAATCCAATCAGTTTAACCTTTGAAGCAAATCCATACTCCATTTTTTCAGAAGAAGAAGAAATTGTGTCTTAACATTGCAATATATTCTGCCTGGGTTCCCAGTTTGATAACTTATCAAACATATTTCTTTCAACCCACACAAGAACATGGACCAATTCCTTAGAATTTTACATTACTTATCTCTCTCTCTCTCTCTCTCTCTCTCTCTCTCTCTTCCTCTTCCCTCTCTATGTATACATAAATGGACACTCGCATAGATATTTAAGTATATTTTATAAATCTGTATGTATATACACTTATCAATGCATCAATTTTTCTCTCTGGAAATTCTGACTGATGCAAATGATGATAAGAACTGACTCAAATAAAATAAGGGAGACAGTGTAGATCCTCTTATGAGAGAATTTGCTGTGTTTTGAGAATTTTTACCTAAATGAAATATTCATTGTATTAGTGAAATCAACACCTCAAGTGAAACATATCCATTACATTCTAATATACAAGCAGGAAGTAAAGGGTGAACAGAGCAATCACTATATACAAGAGTCGGAGTTGTGCCTTGATGTGTGGAGTTCCACCCCAGTGCCTGCTATTATCAGTTATATAGAAACTGGCCTAATTTCTTGAAACACATCAATATGTATTTGATTTATAGCTGAAGAATTTGCTCACTTTTTTGTCACTCAAATTTTATATATTTCTAATGACAGGCTGAAAACTATTTGCTCATTTGTCCTAGGAATTCTAAATCATTAATTACTTCTTTGTATAGGTAACTCTGTTATATATGTATATATATATAATTTTATTTTAAAGAGAATAAAACCAAACAAAATGAACCAGTATAAAGCCAATCAAAACAAAACAGTGAGAGCAATACAGCACTTCAAAATAATATAATAAGAAATCATCATATTTTGTTATCTTCAAACTAACTGGCAATAAATACCATAACACATAATAGAATCTAACCAAACAAAACAAAATAAAGCCAAACCAAACCAATGAACACCATACAGGATTTCAAAACAAGGTGATAGGAAATTAACAATGGCTACCACCTTCGTTTTTAGACATTTACTCCCCTTTCACCTTCACAATATCTGTTATACATTTTGGATCCCACTAACTGCTTCAGCTTTTTAGGGTAGGGAGACAACATGATTTTCACCCATGTGAGTCTGAACCATTTCACTCATGTGCATACTCTCAAGTTGCAACCATTTACCTACAAGAGCTTCAAGGTTATCTTTCTTTATAATTGAGTAGCTTTCCATTGTATAAAGTATCATATATTTCCTACCCATTCCATGGTTAATGGGCAAACTACCCCTGTTTTTTGGGGGGGGGCTCCCTGTCACATGGAGTATTGTGTAGTCTCCTGCAACCTTCATTCGATGAATTTTCTTTCAAGTCAAATATGTTGCTTGTACACAGCATATTGATGAATCCTGCCTCCTGATCCATGCTGCCCTTGTTTCTTTTTATTGGTCAGTTGAGGCCACCAATTTACATGCACTTACTCATCTCTACCACGTGGCCCTCCTGCCATTTGTTTTCCACTATTCTCCTCCATTAAGTTGCCCATCACGCTCAGTGACTCCCCTCTGCTACTGTTGCTGGAACCGTGGTTATCTTTATCGCTGTCTAGACTATCCTTCAGCACTCTTTGTAGTGTTACTTTTGTGGTCCTTTAAGACACAGATTTATCAGAGTGAAAGTATATTCATGATATATCTTGCAATGAATTTTATTCTTAGAACTTTTTTTTTTTTTTTTTTTTTTTGGTACTGGGAATCTAACTCTGGACTTTGTGATTACCAGGCAGGTGCTTTGCCACTGAGCTATATCCTTGGCTCTCTTGGAATGAATTTTAATTAACAAGTAAGATATAAATTCAGAATATTTACCACAGACATTTGTTTTCTTAAACATTGCAATGAAATTTAACTTTGGTTTCTGATTACAAATGTACTATATGTGAATTGGTGAAATGTTGAAAACATGGATTTTAACTAAGAATAAATCAAAACTATTAGTTTTAGACCATATAGAGATATTCATAGAATATTTTAGTATGTAAACTCTGAGAATACTTGAAGGTAGCAATTACAAATTTTATCATATTTGAAAATTTTAATATACCTTTCAGTACTAAGGATTGAACCCAGGTTTTCATGCTTCTTAAGTGCTCTATCAATAAGCTAGACCCTTGCCCTGTAACCTAATTTTCACACACCACAGAACACATCATAACACAAATATGATTTTGACTAGCTATAGAGAATTACATGCAATAAATGAAACATCATTTATATAAAGAGACTCTTACTTTAGATAATTATTATGACATATATATTTTTCATCACTCAAATATACATATTTAGCTTTATTTTAAAGAGAATAAAAACCAAATATATATATATATATATATATATATATATATGTCTCAGTACATGTTTGCAGTACATAATATTCACATTCCATAGGTAGCATTGGTCAATGTACACAGCACAACTCAATTTATGTTTTCATCCCCTTTTCCATCCCTCCCTCCCCATTATTCATCTCTTGATCTACTTCTCAATTTGAGAAATTTCTATCTCCTTAATTCCTATCTGCCTTTTATTTTGCTCTTTATAATTGTATTTCTCACATGTGAGAAACTGTGCAACATTTAAACTTGTGTGTCTGATTTACTGATCTTAAGTTTATGAACTCCAGTTGTACCCATTTTCCTATAAAATATTCAAGTCTATCCTCATTTACGGCAAAGTAATACCACAAATTATGACTATTTTTTAGGATACCATACTAAAAATAAAATATCCAGCCCAACAAGTTTTTTACATATTACCTGGTCACAGCTAACTTATTAATTTTATTTTCTCTGTTTTAAATGTTTCATTTACAGGTACCCCATGAGACAGGGAGCAAATGTCTAACTCAAAATTTGAAAACTTTATGTGGATATAATAGTTATTGCTTTCAGAATATTTTAATTACATTTAATTGCTCTGTTTGATGAATTTTTTAAACCCTCAATCACTTTTTGAAAGCATGAATTTAGTCGCTTAAATTATTGTAATTTTCATTTCTATCTTCTGCTCTGTTAAAATGGGGTCAAGGAAAATAGTAAGCTTTTTCAAGAAATATGTAAAACAATGAATTAATAAAATCTAGTAATAAACCTAATTTTTATACCATGCTCCACAGACTTAGTATTTCAAATTCATGGTGACTGTGCAATAGAAATTATCATTATGCTGAAAGCAGCAATGCGAATTACCCAGTGCCACATAGGTAGTCTTCTGATTGATAAGAAAAGATAGTGTTGCTTTCACAAATGAAATACTATGAACTAAATTTATTCCTCCATGTGAAAAATCCTGAAGTAGCAGAAAATTTCTTGAACTAGTGCTTTTCAAGATAGAATGTTACACAAGAACATTTATCCCTAAGGTAGAAAACAGGATGCAACACTTAAAAGTGTCCCATTTGATTTTTTGGGAGAGCATGCCAAGAGAAGCCCCAAAACATCAAGCAGAATTTCTCAGAAAAAGAGACAAACCTTAAAATCTGAAGAGAAGCAGGGAGCTAGAACTTGAAGAATGGAAAGCTGCAGAGAAGAGCATGGCATATGGAAATACTGAAGACTTGGAAATATGACCTTCAGTGCACAATAGAATCCTAACGAATCCATAGGTGAAGAAACTAAGGACAGGGAACGAAGCAGTAAAAACACTACAGGAAGCTGCAACTAGTTTTTTTCTCCACAGAGTGGAAAAGTCAAATTTCAATGTACACTAGTCAAAAACATGTTTAATCAGATGAGAAAATAAATGATGCTTTGATTCCTTTAAACAGAACTTAAAAACAACACTAAAGAGTATCATCTGGTTTGCAATTAAGAATTGTTTCTCTTAAGAAGGCTCAGAATTTTTGTAGAAATATAAAGAAATCTAGGGCCAAGCAATGTCAAGTCAAAATTATCTCAGTGAGTAAGATATGCCCAGGTACACAGATAAGAATGAAAATATGATCCATCAGGAGAAGAAAAAAAATTGAAGCATCTAGAACTAGCAAAAATAAATAAATAAGAAACAATAGCCATTATAATATGCATATATTTAAACACTTATGTGGTGATAAGAAAGATATTTAAAAAAAACTAAGGTGAACTTTCACAAATGAAAGATTCAGTGCATAAGGAGAAATATACACTGAATGCAATCAATGACAAAGGAAAAAATTTAATCACATAGCAGGAAAACTGAATATAAAAATTAGAGAAAAAACAATGTGAAAGAATGAAAAGAACGTAGGTATATCCAAATATTTTTAATTGGAATCTCATACAGTTGGATGTGAGAAGAGAAATATTTTTAAAAAAATGAAAATAACTTCAAACATTAAAAACAAGATAAAAATAAATCATGGACTTAAAATATAAAACTAAAAAATGTTTAGAAAATTATGAAGAACATTTGCCAACCTAGATCTGGCTAATGTTTGTTCAAGTTTGGCACATTAATCATTATTCATAACGGGGAAAATGAATAACTTTGACCTCAGCAAAATAAAAATAAAGTGATTAATACATGAGAGGAAACAATTAGGGTAGTTGAAAACAAGCTGGGAGAAAATACTTTTAAACTAGCTATATAATAAAGAGCTATAGCCTAACTATGTAAAGAACCATATAAAATAAAATTAGAAAACAGACAATAGCTAAAGCAAAACACTGCAAATACAAAATGGGTGAAGGACAGTAAAGGAGATTTCATCACAAGCACTTAAAAAGAGCACATGCGATCAAAGAAATACATATTAAATAAAACTGATTTGTCACTATCTTTAGATATGCTCAAAATAAAAAGTAGCAATAATGCCATGTATTGGGAAGAAAACAGATTAATGGATTGTTTATGAATTGCTAGTCAGTCCCCAGTTTATCAACATTCAAGTTGTGAACTTTCACTGGTGTGCGATATGACTGAATTTGTTGGTTTGTGAATGAATCTGACTTAGGAACCATTCTGGAAGGAAACTCATTTGTAAGTTGGGGACTTTCTGTAATTAAAAATGGAACAGCCTCTTTAGAAAGAGTAGAGCAGTTTCTCATAAAGCTGATAATCTCCCTCCCATATAACTTAGTAATTGTATTTTGGCATTCATCTCCAAATGCAAACTTTTGTTCACATAAAACCATGTTATAAATGTTTATAACACCTCTGTTCATAATAACTAAAATTGAAAATGATCCAAATATCTTTTATGGAATTAATTATTTATTAAACAATCTGATGCATCTATACCATGAAATACTTCTCAGCAATAAAAAGGAACAAAAACTAGATAAACAGAACAAATGGGTGACTCTCAGGTGAATTATTCTAAATAAAGTCAGCCACCCTTAAAATGCTACATATTGAATTATTTCATTTTATAATATTCATTCAATTATGAAATTATACTCACAGCTTGCTAAGTAATAGAAAATGGGAGGTTACATGAAAATAAATTGAGAAAGGTCCACTGTCTTAATTAATGGCGATCATAACCAACTATACTTATAGTACAATGTATTGGAACTAAACGCACAGAGTGTATTGAACAGATGAAATCTGAGCAAATTCTTTGGGTCCCATCAGTATTAGTTTTCTGGCTTTGCTGTTACACTGTGCAACATTTTAGTACTGGAGAAACCAGGGTGAAGGCTACCCAGGATATCTCAGTATTATTTCCTACTAGCGCATGGTACTCTTAAATTTTTTTTCAAAGGTAAAATAGGTTAAGCGCCTCCCTCTGGCATGAGCCAGTAGGAGAACCAGTGAGCGGCCAGAGATCCGGCCACGGCCGTGGTGGAACCCAGGCAGCTGAACAAAGAAGCAATTCGTCTGCCTGCTTAGTAAGCGCCTTCCACCAGCAGGAGAACCAGTGAGTGGCTCCCGAAATCCAGCCACGGCCATGGTGGAACCCAAGCGGCTGCACAAAGAAGCAATTCTCCCGCCCTCTTGGTAAGCGCCTTCTTCTGGCGTGACCCAGGAGGAGACCCAGTATCTGTGAGCCTACCGGTGTGCTGGCTTGGAATCAAACATCCCAACACCCCCAATACCCCGCCCCCCGTTAACAACTGGGGACAGAGGTCTGAGCATCTCTTGGGAGGATGACTTTATGCAATATAGCAAATGGGGAGGGGGGGTCTCCTCTATCTTCTCTTTGAAAGCAAGTGTTGTTTACAGTTTTGTTTCATTATGATTAATTGCTTTACTCGAAAATAAATAAATAAATAAATAAATGTAAAATAAAACGAAAATTAAGATCAGGGAAACCTGAAAGCAGCTCTGGAACAAGGGCCATGAAAGCAAAGTTACCACTCTGCAGAATGTAAGCAGGAGCCCAAGAGCAGAGCCTCCTGAATGCCACATCCTGGAAGCCTGGCTATTCTCAAAACAGACTTGGACCTGTCTGGAAATACTCCTGACAAGCAGTCAGGCACCGTGAAGAGCTACAAAGAAAGGAAAAAACAATGCTGCATGAAAATTAAAATCAACTCAGAGCCATGAAGATTATCATCATTGAAACTGCTTGGAAAGCATAGAATGATTTTTAAATTACTTGTCTCTTTCACCTGTGGCTTACCACTTCATAGCTTTCATTTTTATGTATTATAAGAAAAAGAAAAAAATAAGGAAGTTTTGTTACTTTCTTTAGATATACTATATACAGTATTTATATGGGGTTCAAGATAATTCCATTTCACTGAAAAAATATATAGAGAGAAAAAAAAATAAGTGGGCCAAGGTGGTTGGTATGACTGGAATAAAAATTAATGCATTATACTGTGACAGTTTACAATGTGTATCAACAGAATGTATTAAAGTAATATATAAAAATAAAAAGTGAAGTATAATATGTTGTTTCCTTGTCTATGCATGAAACAGTATGATACTGCTCGAAGGAAAAAAAAGTGATTCTAAAGATGTGCAATGTATGCCCCAAAGCAACAAACAAAAGTAGCAACACTTTTAGTTAGTAAGACATAAAATGAGAAAATATGCTTATAAAATATTACATTTAGGGGGAGCCAGGGAAAGATAAAATATAAAACACATTACAGATGGAAAAATGAAAAACTGGCAAAATAATAGATACAATGCTACAAAAACTGAAAACATGAAAAATTGTAAAAATAATCTAAAAATAGAGCACATGAGACAGGATAAAAAAGAACAAGCATGTCTTGGTGACTAGAAATCCATTTTAGCTATGAAAACGAAATGTTAAAAGGATAAAAGAAAGCAAAAGGATATATTAATAACATGTCAACTATATCTTATAAAGAATATTATTCTGGATTAATATCATGTTTCCATGCAAAAAGAGTCAATTTTATAAATAGGACATAAAATTCAAAACATTTTTATAGTAATAACAATGTAGTTTTGTGGTTTCCATCGAAATATTCTCCCAAAATGCTTTGCGTCTGGAAGGTCATTGAGTGTTGGGGGAATACACTTATTAGGGTTCATCCATTGATGAACTGAGAGCTGGATGTTCTGGTAGGAGGTGAGTTCAGGTTGGAGGTGCGTCACTGAGGATCAGGCATAATCCGGAGTTGTATACGGTTGTTGCTAACTTTCCTTCCATCTCTGCTTCCTCGTTGCTACGGGTTGAGCATTTTCCTTCACCATGCTTCTCTACCATACATTTCTGCCTGAAGTCAGCCAGCCATAAGATTGAATTTTTTAAGAAACACAAACCAAAATATGTTGTCCTCCATTAAGATTTTAGTGTCACAGTATTAGGAAAATGATTAAGACTCAAGGTGTCAACATATATGATATGGAAACAGAATTCCAAGGAGTAACAGATAAGTCTGTAAGTGGATCTGATAATTCAAACTTTTTTTAACAAGCTGAGTAAGCAAATATAGTCAATACGGATGTGGAAGACTTGAGCAAAACTATCAACTGATATGACTTGATTGACATTTAAAAACTACTGCACAGAATAGAAGCAGAATATGCTTTCTTTCAAGTTGTGTAGAACATATATAAAAATCAACATTATGGTGACCCATAAGAGTCCTCCAGAAACTTGAAAGAACTAAAATGCAATGAAATATATTTCATGACAAAATAAGTGCAAGTCAGAAATCTATAATAGATTCTTGTAAGATCTTTTAATACTTAATCTTTAATTATACACATGAAAAACCACATTAGCCAAAAAGAAATTACAAGATCAAAGGAAGCGTTTTTTAACTTAATGACAGTGAAAATAAAGCATGCAAAATTTTCAGAATTCTTTTATCAGAGGTACTTAAGAATTTTGCATCAATAAATATCATTATTAAAAATAGACTGAGCTTCATTAAGTAGCAAAATGCAGAGAAATGTAAGGAAAAAAGAAATATGATGGTCAGTAAAAACAAACTGGATGGATACAAATTCCCTATGATGAATGTGATCATTATGCATATCAAAACTATACTGATGAAATTACATTTTTAATTTACTTTTTTTAAAAAACAAAAGATAAAGAGTAACTATAAGGGAACAATGACAGATAAATCAATTAGGTAAACGATAGTTTTCTGAGAAAATCAATAGATTAATAAATCCTTTCCTTGGGAGAACTATTGGTCCTTGGCCAATTTTTGTCTGCCAAGAATTGATACATGTCTATACACAGGTGCACACAAGCATTCACGTACTTATGAAATGTGATCACATAATACAATAAACACCTAAATTCAAAAATTTTATTACTGTAAATGTACATTGCTATGAGTTCCTCTCAAAATACTCCCCCTCAAGTTGGGCTCACTTATCCAACATTCTTGTCATTTTTCCAGAACAATTTTGAAAGTCTCCTTCTATCTTTCTTTGCACAGTCCTGCTGCGATGTTCTGAATTGATTGAAAACTTTTGCCTATTATGATTGTTTTCATGCTGGAGGACAGTCTCAAGTGGGATGCTGCCATATCCCTAACATGAAGCAGGACCCACTTGGGTGTTTTGACAAGCCTTCTTTTGATGGTATTTTGGCAGCAGCAGTAAACAAATTTTTCTTGCACCCAGAAAAGACACTCAGGAAAGGGCACTTCTAGAAGAGCTTGAGAAGGTGGCCAGAATGATGGGCTGAGTGATTTTGATTGAGGAGTAAATTTGGAGGGTGGTTAAAGGAATATATAGTTTACTATAATAATTTATTTTTATTTGAACACATACTGAAATTTTGAATAGTCCTTGAATATATTTTAAAAGGTTATTAGAAGTAAAGTTAAAAATCCATACTTCAGCAAAAGACTAATGTGGGCTACAGTATAAATTTTCATATTTTTTTCAAAAAACTTTTTGCCAAATCTTGTTCTAGTGAGACTGATCAGGAAAAAGAAAGAGGAGAGAACAGAACATCGTATTTTTTGACATCATTATAGAAAAAAATATATTAAATGGATAATAAAAGGATATCTAAAAACATAAAGGCATATTATATTTGTTTAAATTACCGAATATAAAAATTGTAATGAAATGGGCAAAATTCCTGAAATAATCTGTCAACCTCATTCAAGATCACCTTCATTAAAGAAACCATTTCATAAAAACTGCATAGTATAATGGATTCACTAATAAATTCTAAAAACATATTTAAGAAAAAATGGAACCACTCCTGTTCAAACTTTCAGGAAGTCAAAGAACTCTAGGAGGCCATTATCTGATATAAAAGTTATATAAACAAGTTATCTAAAAAAATCTACAAACAAATATCACTGATGAAATTAGATACAAAAAACCTAAGCAAATATTAGAATCCAGTAATACAGGGATAAATTACCACAAAATTTATTCCATGATTTTGAGTCATTTAACATTAGAAAAATAGATTAACATAATTCACTTATTAATACATTAATACATATATATAATATATGTGGACACTGACATATGATGAATAACTAGTAAAATCCAAATCCAGACAAAATTTTCAGCTAACTATGACTAGAAGAAACTTTATCACTTGCTAATGACATAAATCTACATTGGCCTAAATATTGTACTATAGTGAGAAATATTGAATATTTAGCCCCTAAGATCAAGTGCAATGCATGGTTACACATTTTCAATATTGGGTTTAAGATTAGGCATTCTAGTCAGTGCCAGAACAAACAAGGCAAAAAATGAAATCAAGTGGCAAAGAAATGAACACAGTGAAGATTAAGTAGGAAAAAGTGAACCTGTGTTTCCATGTAGACAACATGATGACCTCAATAGAAAATTTGATGGAACTTCAAAAACAAAATACTACCAGAACCGGTAAATAAGCTTAGATTCAATTTAAATAGCACATGATTTCTTTCGTATGAGAAGGCTAAAAATACATGAATTGATAAGGAACTAAAATAAAAGAAGGCAGGAAAGCAAGAGGTAGAGCTCTGAAGATGGAAAGGAGGTGTGCTGGAGGGGAGGAAAGAGAAGGGATGGAGTTGGAATTAAGATCTATTAAGTGCATGTGTCAAAATAAATCCCATCATCAAGCAACATTAAAGTGCACCGGTAAAACTAAAAAGACCAACCAAAATTCTTGTATTTCTACATAATAAAGATACACATTTTCACAATCAGTATAATTTTCAATAGCAAGAGGATGAAAGAGGATTGAGACAGCTGACCAAAAATATTTGAGACCTGTAAACTATAAAACAGCAACAAAGCAGCAATGAAAGAAATGTGTACGCCTGGCTTAGGAGTGTGAATGAAGCTGAATGATTAAAGATATCTTTTTCTTGTAATTGATTTTTAGATTTGATAAAATCTAAATCAAAATCTCAACAGATTCTCTCGAGAAATTGCCAAGTAACAATTCATATTTAAATGACAAAGACATAAAACATACACCTTCCAGAAAACTTCAAAATATAATAGAATTAATAATACCTTATGTTTATGACATTTAAAGCTCATTCTCAGGCTGTAATTATTAATAAAATTACCCTAAATTATTCTATAATTGTCATAAAGAGAGTCAAAATATGTCTATGCATCCAAATGGAGACTCTAGAAATAACCCCAAGCTATTTGGCACACATGGAAAATTAGAAACAATGTGACTTTTAACAAAGCTGCAAAGACCATTCAGTGAAAAATGGTTATTTATTTTCCCCAAATTTTGCTGAAGAAACGATATCCATATGCAGATAGTAACTTTATTTTGACACAATTTGCAAATTTTACACAAAATGTTTCATATCTGATTATAAAACAAAATCCATAAATCTAGTTGGAGCTAGATAAAGCCTTTTTAGACATGATTATGAATCTAAGTCAAAAATATGGGGTCTAAGGTGCTGAGATTTAGCTCAGCGGCTTAAGTAAGTGCCTGCCTTGCAAGCAGGTGGTCATGAGTTTGATCCCCGGTACCGATAAAAAAAAAAAGCAAAAATATGGGGTCTAATTTATCAAAAGTAAGAAAAATTTATTTGAAAAACATTGTTGAACATTGAAGTAAAAATACAATTGGTAGAAAAATGCTTAGTAACAGATCTGAAAATAATGGTAAAGCCTAATCATATTACAGTAATACGTACATATTCATGTTCATAGCATCACAATTCATAATTGCTAAATCATGGAAAAAATCGTATGTCCATCAAGAGATTAACAGATAAACAAATTATCATTTTATATACAGTGGAGTACTAATCTGTTGTGAAGAATATTTAACTTGAGTCCCTTAAAGAAAAATTGGTGTACCTTAAGATAGTGATGTTAAATGAAATAAATCAGATATACAAGTTTAAACACTGCATTATTTATCTTATATGATAAATCCACAGTATAAAATATGCAAAATAAAAAATAATAGGATCAAACATGGTATTCACACATATCAGAGTATCATTCTGATATTAAGATAAATTTGAGCCACTTGTAGGAAAGTGGATACAGCCTGAAAACAGTTTAAAGTGAAATAAATCTTATACAGAAGCTTAAATATCACATGGCTTCTTTTATATGTAAGATTCAATTCATAAAAAATAAAATAAATGATAGATAGTAGCAAATAAGGAGCTAGATCTTTTGCGAATGAGAAAAAGATCAAGAAGTAGAGGAAAAGGGTGGGAGGGGAGGGAAAAAGGATGGGAAAAGGAATTAAAATGATTTGTGAACATGTACGATCTCCACACAAGCAATGTAACTTTTATATACTGCAGAGATGTACTCATAAAAATAAAGAAAAATTTTAAAAGGCTAAAACAGACAAAAGGTTAAAAAAAAAGTGTTAAAACACTTATGAGAAACCTAAACATGTGAAACAAGGTTTAATTTCATAAACCTGGGATTGTGTACATTACAATTTGTCAATATATAATAAATTTTAAAACCCAATGTAACACTACTACAAACATTACTTAGAGTGACCACAGCTAAAAAGGTGAAAACACAGGTGTTTACTGTACTTTGTGAAAGGATTGGAAGCTTCTAAAAAAGTTAAGCATACACATAACATATGACCCATACATTTTAATACTGATTATTTAATCTATGCTACAAAATTTAACATTACTGGAAAAAACATACAAATGTGTCTATACCAAATTTATTTCTAGTAGCTAAAATACGCAAAATAAGTTAAATGTCTTGTAGCAGGAGAATGGATAATAAATTGTGACAAATCCACCTGTAGGATCTTACTTAGCAATGAAAAGGCACAAGCTTAATATGAGATATATATATATATATATAGTATTACAATAATGATGTTGAGAGGATAAAGCCCATTTCATTTATATTCATTGCATTTTTATATAATTCCACCCATGTAGTATTTCAGAAAGCACAATACAGTGACAGAATCATATCAATAGTTACTTCAAATGATATGGAGAGCCATAGGAAGATTTACCAAGCAGCAAAAGAAATCTTTCTAAATGATAGATGTGTTCAATGTGTTCAGTGACTCATAGGCATCTAAATCTATCAAAGATGACATTGTACACTGTTAAATATCTGAAGTTATTTGTGAATTATATATTAACATAAAAATGTAATTCTAGGCCAGGATTGTTTTGTACCCTATGTTCTGCAAGAATGAAAATGAGTGAAGTTACATTTTACTGTCTTGGATTCTAATTGTGTCTCAACCTGCTCCTTGTCAGTTTATCACTGGGCAACAGGCATGGGATGAAGCAGTAATGTGTAACTTCTGGCACGGTTTAAGCCATGGGTTCCTAGCAAATCACTCTTGAAAGGTAGACACCTCAGCTCCCAGTGAGCCCTGGCCTCTCGCAGCTCTCTGCATTCATCACTGTCCAGCATGCAGGCACGCCGGGGGGCAGGTACAGCACTATGGGGGGGGGGCACTGGCGCTTTCCTCTCAAAACCTATTTCTGTGTTACTGTGACTGGAACCAAAATGACGTCAATTGCTGCAATGCTTGTTTTTCTCTCTTCAGTCACCCAGGCAAGAAAAGAAGCTCTGTTCATCTTGCAGGTTGTTTAGTCACACAGACTGAGGTTCACTCTAAAGGTCAAAGGAAAAGAAGCTTTATGTTTGTCATTATTTTAACTGCTCTCAAGATTCCAAAAGTCAATCTGGCTGCCTACGAGCTTACTAGAGCTCTCTGAGCATTAGGTCCTTTGAGCCTCTAATGAGATTTTAGCAGACAGGATCTAATTTATAAGAAGGACCTGAACCCTAGATACTGACACATAGCCTATTAAGAATGTTGAAAGAAGAGAGAGGAAGAAAGAAAGAAAGAAAGAAAGAAAGAAAGAAAGAAAGAAAGAAAGAAAGAAAGAAAGAAAGAAAGAAAAGAAAGGCTAGAGAAAAATAAAATCAGGTATAAAGCAATGCCAAAACAAATCACTTTGACATATTATTTTTAAAAAATAAGAGGCTTCTTCAAATATCATCAGGAATAAGTCATTTAATGTTTTAGTTCATACATCAATGCAGTTGCTGTCAGTATGAAAAATTGGACTTTTTGTTTACTTAAAATTTGAAATGTCATGATTTGGTACTTGAAAAATGAGACGGGAAAAAATGAGCATCCTTCTGTTTGTGAAAAATGGGGATTTTATTAGAGCAAAGTAAGGAGGAGGAGCGTGTGCTCATCTGTGCTGGTAGAAGATTGTTTACGCAGGAAGAAATATAACGACGCACAGGCTCTGGGGACAGGGGTAGCAGAATCACTTAGGAAGCTGATGACAACAGGAGCCGAGAATACTGCTCGGGCCCAGCGCTGACCCACCTCTTGGTCCCTGTGAGCATGAAATGAATAAATGCATCTTGAAGTAAGACTCATATTTCATGGTAGTGTGAGACTCCCCAGTTAGACTGCATCTGTTAATAATAAAAAATTCCCTTCTGGAATGAGAGTTTAATAGTTCTTGTTCATGCTTTAAATAGGAGATCATAGCAATAAATCAGCATTATGATTTTAGTAGGTAGAAGCATGTGAAATGTAATATATTATTTCTGACATTTAATTTGGTCAAAATTAAGTTAAAATATTCACCCAAAGGGACAGCTTGATAAAGTAATAATTATAAGCATATAATCCTAAGAAATTTTGTACTTTGCACATTCTAGAAGGGCCATTACACTTAGCATATTACCTTTATTGAAATTAAGAGACAGTATTAAATTATTTTATTTTACTTTAGAAAATAAGGGTCTTTCAAACACAATTTATCTCAACAATAACTTTTACACACTTATGATGGTTTGGAAAATGTTTTTGCATATTCTCTTAATGCATTTCACTAATTAGGAACATTGGAGGTTAATTATTCAGTAAATTATTTTTAACATAACCACCTATATTTATGGCTTTAGAAGAGTCATTTTAATTTTGGCTCTTGTCTGTTAGTTCAAATAAATTATTCCTACTTGCCTCCACACTGTCCATAGAAAAATGTACATGCAAACATAAACACACATACACACAGTATCATAGACATGGTATCCTAGCAATTCACCTTGTATAACTATATATGAACAAATAATGTAGTTTTAAGGTATGTTGCTATGAAATATAAATATATAGGTAGCAAAATTTAAAAGATATTTTAATTCTAGTGAGTTACCTTTTATCACCATGCTGATTCAGTGTAAAATAGATTCTCAAAAAGTGTTCATTGATGAATAAGTGAAAAGAATGACTTTGGTAATCTAACACATACAGATCATGTTGACAGATAGTCTGCTGGGGCTGTTTAATAAATGTCACTGATTGTTCCTGGTCAGGACATACCAAATATTCTGTCTACAAAGAAAACCACAATGGATACTTCTGGACCCAGACTACGTGCACTCACTCCATGCTCCTTTGCCAGCTCTAGGGTTGTGAGAAATACTCTTGTCTAGGTTGAAAAACTGCATTTACATATCTTTATCATATTTTTTTCTTTTCACATTAATTGCTACTAAATTTTACCAAAATTAAATGAAACATACCCTGATGCTTTCATGACATTTTCTACAATCGACTGTGAAGTATACTAATAGTTTCTTTGAGGCAGAACCATTATACTCCTCAAGGAATATTCATTTTTGTGATATATTATTGATATGTTTATTAGATTGCTCATTTATTTTTTAGTTTTGGATTCTTGAGCATTTTTATTTCCTAGGAAGAAGGTCTGCTGAAGTAGAAAACATTGTGTACAGTTTTGCCAAAACAGTCTAAAGAACAATATTTAAAACAGTTAAATCATGCTACTAAACTAAACTAAACATATTCTCACTTGTAAAGAACATATGCTGTAAACGTTTAGAAAAAGTGATGCCAATGGATTTAATGACTTATACCAGTCAAGTAAAAATGGTATAATTTGTAGAATATTGACACAATTCCATTTGGTTAAATGGATTAAGTAAATGACTCACTGTTCTAATTACTGTATTTCTGTCTTACTATGTGGTAAAATAAACTCCTTAGCCTTGTTAATTTTCATAATGAGTTTCTAGACTTCCAGAATTGTTACATGGCACCATAATGTTTGGAATCTGATAATTTATTATTAAGTAATAGAAAAGTTATAATTTTCAATGAGATTATATTAAACTGACTTGTTACATATCAAAGTATTGATTCATGAAAATCTACATTTTCATAATGCAGAATCTGACAATCCATGAATGTAGTCTATGCCTTAATTTATTTATGTCCTTGGTAATTTCACTGAAGTTAAAAATCATTAAGGAATTTTTATAAATTTTATTTACATTTATCCAAAGATATTTGATGTTTTCCAACAGAATTTACATGCTATGGCCTACTATGCAAATACTAAACATAGAAGATTTGGTGTAGTTATACAAATATTAAAACACTATAAAACAAGAAGCATTATTAAAAGAAGGCACATTGGTTAATAACATAAGGGAAATGTAGAGGGTATCTTAACAGTGCTAGAATTCTTGGAATTTTTTAAAAAATTATTTATTTATATATTTTTGGTATTGAATAGCGAATTTATGCTTGCCAGGTAGGTACTGTGTCACTGAGCTAAGTCTCTGGCAGATTCTTTTGAGCTTGGTACATGCAAAAACAATTTATAAATAAAGAAGAAATAAAAATCTTCAAATCCTGTTAGAGAGTTAAATCTCTTCAATGGTTCATAAATTAAGGATCCATTTATACTCTAAGAAAATTGAATACTTGAATAATTATTTTGATTTGAAAATATAGAATAATTGTAACTTAGTGGTTATAAAATTTACATTATTTTCAAGGACACAATGAACATTTAACAATACTCACCATAAAATAATATTTTTAAAGTTTTAAAATGAGCAACAGTACCAAATATTACCTTTCACAATGAAGCAATCAGCCAACAGAAAAGTAACAACATACTAGTAGAAACATTTCTATGTTTTTCAATAAAATTTTCAATAATCTGCATTAGAAAAGCTACCAAAGTAAGCATTCTATGCTATTTTTTTCTGAATGACTATTAAAAAGTAAATATATATAAAGATATTTTTTACTTATGAAAATGAAATTTGTGGGGAAAATTAATAATATTTAATTTAAATAAAAGTCTGCCAAGTTATTAAAAGGTAACATTTTAAAAATGAAAGATACTTTTAAAATGCTACTCCAGAAAGCAAACAACTGTTTTCTTTTTTGTTCTAAGTTATGATTACTTAGTAAAATTCCAAGATATAATTCTACTACCTCTTTTATATCCACATATCATCACTCCGTATAGACCTTTACAGTAGCACTTGATTTTTTAAAAGCAAATATTTCATATGCTTTTCTAATCCACTAATAAATTAGTAATGTCATACTTTATTAGTCTTTCTAGCCCCTTAATCAAGCAGAGTACCATATGAGATATACACTTAATAAATATTAGTTGATGAGATATGTTAAAACACTCAGGAGATGGACTAGAAAGAAACCAGAAACAATGGAAAAAGTGCATCAGATTTAGGCATGGAAGGGGAATAGAGAACCTTCACTGTGCTGAAGATTTAGGTATTCTTAAATTCAGCATAAAATTTCCATAGATTTTCCAGGAATTGAGGTATACTTATTCATAATGTAATTCAAGTAGGTAATTGGATATGCTATATAGGAATGTAATACTGCTGAATTACCTTAATGGAAGCATCCTGGGAAGATCAATTTTAAAAGTAGGAGCAAGTGTGCATACAAAAGAAGGAAAGGTAATTCCACTTATGAACAGCAATTCTAATTTTCCAAGATGGGGGGGGGGACATTTGAGCTAAAGTTGCTCGTCTAGAGGACCCTTGTCAAAGCAATCGACTTTCATTATTGCACACATTGAGATCAATGATGCGCTGGGATGTGTGACCTCTACACAAATATTGTGCTTCCTCCAGTTGCTGGGGTCACCAGTCAGTTTTGATCTTCATAAAGTATCTCAAAGGTACATTTCTAAAGCCTCCCCACTTACTAAGCTCATAGTAGAAGAAAATTCTTACAGTTTAAATCTAAAATGTCCCCAGATACCTTATTTTCTGAGGTTGGGTCTCATCAAAAGAAGCAAGTCTTTGGGGCATGACTAGAAGGGTCTCTTCTATTCTAAACACATCCCTTCTTTCTCTGCTACCTGGCCATCACGCAATAACTGCTTTCTTCTACTAAGCTTTCTGCCCTGCCATTTTTACCTGAAGTGAGCTAAACATGAACTAAACCCATAAAAGTGTCAACCAAAGTAAGCCTGTCCTTACATTGTGCGTGTTGAGTATTCTGTCCCAGCAAAGGGAAAATGGCTAATACAAGAACTATTGTAGAAGAGGCAAACACAAGTGGTATGCCTCAAGTGCGTGCTGTTTTCAAGTGTGTAATGGCATCCAGTGCACCACTTTGGGTTTATATAGCAAACAAAGCAAAGCACGTCTATGTAACTGCCATCAACTACCATGAAGCACTGCGTGTAAACTGGAAATTATTTTTAAGATTTTCAGATAGAATGTGATAAAGAAAAGTCAATGGAATATATCTGATTAAAAGTTCCCTCTGCCTAACATTAAGTTGAACAATTTTTTTTTCCTGCATTTTTTCCAGTTTCAACAGAGTATGGTTATTATATATTCATTCCTGCAGAAGGCATACAATTATCTCCTAATCTAATGACTCATTCTATGCCTGCAAGAAACAGAAAATGTTATGCCTGATGATAACTTTTCCTTGCAATCTACATATGTTAGATCTATTTTAGTGACAGTTGGGTTTGGGCATACAAACTTCAGAACTTAAGGATTCAGGTCATTTTTAGCTTTCTTCTTTTGGGGTAAATTTTACATTATCTTGTACATTATCTACTTCACAAACAAAGGGCATCTCCCATTCAATAGACTGAGTTTGGTAAGTCACTGAGAACAGTGTAACATTCAATGCTGGGAATATAATCCCTGAGAGACATGACAATCCAATTCCTGTTGTTAGAAAAGGAGGAAAATGAACCTAAAATATTTACAAATATAAATTGGAAGTCAACTCTATGACTAAAAGAAATACTTTTTGAAGTGTTTTTAATAAGACATGGTTGGAATTAATTACAACTCTCTAATATTTATTTTTTAGCCTTTTGTTTCTTGATTCTCTGTCCACTTAAAAATACTCTCCCTCCTTACTTTTTATTATCTATATTTTATTTTGGCTTTTATTTACTTTTTGAGCTTCTCACATGAGAGAAATCATATAATATCTAAACTTGTGTATCTGATTTATTGTACTTAATAATATGGTCTCAGAGTACATCCAATTTGCTGCAAATGACTCAGATTTATCCTCTATGACAAAATAGTACTTCATAAATAACATAAATAATACATTTTCTCTATCTGTTCATATTTTGGTGTGCATATAGGCCATTTCATAGACTTAGCTATTATGGAGTGTGCTGCTCTGCAAATGGGTATGTATACACCACTGTAATATTACCTTTAATTTTTTTCAAAATACTTAAAGGAGTTTAACTGAGTAAAATACAATTTCTAGCTTTATTTTAAAGAATCTCCCTATAGATTTCCATACTGGTTGTACTAGTTTACTTTCCCATCCACAATGCAGAAGGGTAGCTTTAACACTGAAGCCTTACAAGACATTTTTATTATTTTATTTCTTGAGATAGCATTCTTTGCAGAATAAAATGGAATCTCAATGTTGTTCTAACCAGCATTTATTTCATGGCAGTGATGTCAAATATTTTTTCATGTCCTTGTTAGTTGCTTTTACTTCTGAGAAATGTCTATTCATTTCTGTTGCCCATTATTTTTTGTTGTGGCTTTTATTTTGAAAGGGTTTGACTGATAGTTTGCTATGTATCCTGGATGTTAGTCCTCTGTCTGAAGAAAAGCTGACCAAATTTCTTTCCAGTGTGCAATTTGTCTCTTCCCTCTGTTGGTTGTTCACTTCAGTGTGCAGAAGGTTTATAATTTGAAATGATACCTTTTGTTGATTCTTGAAACTATGCCTTGTGCCATTTGGGTTATGTTCAGAAAGTCCTTGCCTATGCTTATGTTTTCAAAAGTTTTACCTATTTTATCTCCCAGCAGAGATAAGATATGCACACAAAATATGATAGGTACATGTACAAATTCCCCACAAGAAATGTAATCATTATGCACTAAGAACATATGCTAATAAATCATAAATACTGAAACAGAAGATAACATTTAAAGTGTAGTGAAGGTTAAGATGCTGGAGCTGGACTCTCAGGAGGGAATGATGTCCAGATTGTTCCCATCAGGCTTGCTGGGTTCAAGATGGGACATTGGAGATGGTCAGAGGATGAGGGCACTGCGTTCGTTCACCACTTCATCTTTCCATGATTTCAACTGCTCGATGTGCTTTTTGGACGTGACAGATCATGAGGGGTGAGACCTGGAAGGAAAAATGTTTCTGCCTGGCTCCTCCTTTCCCTCTCTGCTCCCCGACCATCATGACACAGGCAGTTTTTCTGAGGTAGTCCTTGCCACCAGGCCTTTCCTGCCTTAGGGCCATCTGACTCAGGACTGAATCTTGTAAAATTTGTGGACCAAAGTAAGACTCTCCTCTTTCAAATTTTAGGTGTTGACTGTTTCATCATGCACAGAGAAAGTACCATGACAGAAATATATTAAGCAAAAATACTATATCTGCCTTACTAATATCATGTGTTACAAGGGACAAATTTTGATTCATTATACAGTCATAAAAGTTATTTCTACATAGTATACATTATTTTGAATTTCACAATACAAATGCATTGCAAAAATGCAATTCATATTTACATATCAATCATGTATTTCTAATTCACATTTGAATATGTTTTTATTAATTCTTTTTAACAAAAAAAGAATTTGTAAAAGTGAGCATGGCATTTGAGGCACAAAACAGGCAATCTTTGTTTGAAAATACTGACCAGGTTAGAAAATAGAATCACTGGTTTTTGATTGGTAATTTAACTGTTTTTTTCTACCCTTCATGACAAGATGAAACATCAAAACTAAATTTAAATTTATATCCATATGACAGTAAGCTGTTCTGGTCACTTATTATTTTCTATCTATTATCTCAGTTCTTACAAACTTTCTGCAAATTAATGTAGCCTAAGTAAAAGATAAAACAGATGGAGTTAATTTATTCTTTTGTTTATTATATATGCTTAGTACAAGTGTTTACTGCTTTAGTATTTTTGTGCAACATATTTTATGAATATTTTTGTGAATATGTGATATTCAATAATTTCATAAGTTTACAACCACTGCAATAAATACATAATGAAAGACAAGCAAGAAAATACGTAAATTCAACATACGGCGGGTGTACAAGAAGAAATATATTGGAAAATAACTGCAACAGGACTTACACTGAGTAATGAAACCTCCCTTCCTTCCTTGCTTCCTCCCTTCCTTCCTTCCTTCTTTTTTTGAATTTTAACTACGAATCCATTCTTAGATCTTGAGATCTTATCTTGTCCACTCAACAAGTCATTTAATGTTGTTCTTATTATGTTCTCTAACATTTTAGTTTTAGGAGATGGGTGTCTATGCATTTATAACTTCTCGTGACAGAACTCAAAAGTGGTGCCTTCTTAATGCATCGGTAAAGCACAACTCTAAGTCGGGGGAGTACATTTAACATCCTTACGTGATAAATCCAATCTGCCCTTCATAAAGTGACAAATCACCTAATGATGGAAATTATACACTGATACTATTCCTTCTAATTCAGGTATTTTAGATGTCTTTAAAATATAAATTTATCAAAATATATATTTTTTTCTATACAGATGTTATTATAGTTTTTAATGCATTCAGATGGTGTATAAGCTGCACTACAAAAAAGAAACTCATTTTTGAGAAGGTCCATTTAAGGACAAAATGCTATTATTTTTCAATCTACTCATACACAACTACAATTTTGTCTGTCAAGACTCATGAGGGGAAGCTGCACTCTTCCCACATTTGTGCACAGTTTTCCAAAAGGAGATGCTACCAAACATTCAGTGCCCTGAGATCAGTCAAGCTCTGTGCTTATCTGAGTTTTCAGCCCCCAAACTGCTCTTTGGAGACCTGATCATCAGGAATCTGTCTAAGACTACTTAGTACCTTGGAACAGGTGTTTTTACAGGGAGATCTTTCCCTTCATCTTCAACACACAATGTCTGATCATTATTTCCAACTTTTTTAGGGGAAAAATATAACACTGCGAAGACAGCTACTTTTTTCTGTTACCTCCCTCCTGGACCAGGGTAAGTAAATAAAGGGTGCATTGTCCCCTTCTATTTAATGCATTTTGGTATATGAGTATATACACTGTAAGCAATTTGGCAATTTTACTTACAGATGCTTTCACTTAACTCCATTCAACATGTGTATCAGTGAAAATATGGTCTCATGTGAAGGTTGACATTCAATCAATATTTTAACAGATGTTCATCAGTAGAAAAATGATATGTGCCCATTAAGTATTTTATTAAATGAGCTTCTGAAAGAGTAAATTGAACATATTTTATTCTGTCATTAGTATCAGGCAGAGTGTTGCTGAAAGATTGAATTTGGACAGATTCATAAATAAAATTAATATTAAGAAATAGAATATTTTCTCACACAAACTTCAATTTCTAAAAATTTTGATATATTTGTGTATTGTATCTGAAATTGCCAGGCAAAACTACTGAACAAGATTTAGGAAAATTTGATGGACTAAACATATCTTCAAAAAAGTTATCAAGGTTTGAAAGAAAATTCAAAATGTTACACACATAGCAAAATATTAAATGTCATTGTCTGTAATCTGATTGTAAAGGGTTCATTGCCAAACTAATCAGTGCTATCAGTGCAGAACTGTTTTTAAGATCAGATTCCCAATGGTTATATTCTAGTTGTAAGAAATTATAAAGCCAGTAGAAAATTCTCAAGTAAATTCAAGCTCTTTCAAAATAAATTGAAGAGTAGACAAATCATTTACATGGTGAACATTTTTGTTCTACATATACTCTTAGAATAACTGCGTCAAAACTGATGAAAATTTTTCATGAAGTGTCAACATTATTGTAAATTATGATTTTCCCTTACATATACTTGCCATGTAATTTTAAAATCCTTCTTTAGAATTCTTCTCTAGAATTGTTGTGTATATTCCTTTGGTCCAACAAATAGCACTACCCGAAGGCTCATGTCTCTGTTTTCCTTGTTAACTGACAGTGCATTGCAAATCTCATGTTAACTGTGAATTAAAGTACATTTTTTTAGCCGTAAGCACAATAAACCTTCCAAAATGAGCTACAATTCTGGCTTCTTATCATATTTTGAATGCTTGCAGTTTCAGATGTATGACATAGCCAAAAATACATTTCATTTGTTTATTTGCTTTTTATAAAAAGCAAATAAACCTGTGACCTTTAAATAGCATTCCCAAATTTGGAGAATTTGTTACCAAAACTTGTGTTATTACTGTCAGTGCAATAATGATGTCTAAAAAATAGTGATGTGTCTAAAAATGCAGTTTTGTTCATTGTCAGATACTACTCAAGCTAAAATATCCTCTTTTCTCTAGTATTAACTAATTATGTTTCCTAATTAAATCAATAGTGTGCTTCATTTGAGCGGTATCAATGGTTCTTGCTAATTAGTTTAGCATATTGAAAATGAAACATTTGATAACTTTCTAACCATTTATCATGAAGCAGCCTATATATATTTTCTTTTATGTTTACAAAGAAGCAATATGAAACCTTCAGTTTAAAATAAAACTGTATTAAACTGGAACAAAAGCAAAAATAAATGTTCTGTTTTAATCATTCCTACTTTTGGAAAGCCTAGTTTGAAATCTTTGGTTCTATAAATAGTGAAAATTGCCATTTTATTAATTTTCTTCATAGTCCACTAGTGTATTTCATAAAATGTTCAATAAATCAAAGCAAATTTTAAAAGTACAATGAAATATGTATCTGTTAAGACTATATTATATAAAAGCAAAAGAAGTTAATGAATGAAAATTTATTAGTCTTAATTTTATTTTATTGATAAGATATATTTAAAAGTTTATGAATGCTTTGAGATTTGAAAGATTCTCGCAGAAAATAAAGAGCTAAAAGCATTAAACATGTTATTGGAAATTGTTTATATTATATTATTGTATGTATTATTGTTTATATTGGGATTTCCCCCAACAGCCTCATGCAGTCATATGCAGAGTTTTTGAAAGATGATTGAATCATGAGAGTTATCAGTGTGCACTGATGAGTTTCTAGATAAATATGATGCCGGCAGGTGGAGCCTGTTCAGAGAAGCAGGTCACCAGGGTTGAGGTATGGAAGGGTTTAACTTCTTCCCCAGCACATCCTTTCCCAGCTACCTCCCCTCTTTGCTATGCTGTTCTCACCTGGAGACAGTTGGATTGAATCATGAACCCCAATAAACCTCTATTCACTTAAACTAGGAATGTTGTGTACTATGTCTCAGCAAAGTGAAAGTAAGACAGCGTGCAAGTGTAATTATGGCTTATCTTTCCTTTAACATCTTCCTGAAATACAAATGAACTAGCAACATCAGGGAACATCCAGAATGGCACTTACTTGTGCTTTCTTACAGAAATCTAATACCCAGTCTGCGTCTTGGATGCACTCAATCTGCCTATTTGAATAATTCTAATTCATCTAAATCATGGATTCTTCATATTCAACATTATTTTCCTTGATTTGAGAATTTATGTACATTAACAGTACTGTACCAAACAAGTATTTTTTGCTTTAAAAGTGTGACTATTAGGCTGGGGATTTAGCTCAGTGGTATAAGTGCCTGCCTGGCAAGCATGAGGTTGTGAGTTCAAACCCCAGTACCAAAAAAAAAAAAAAAAAAAAAAAAAGTGTGACTATTCATGACTTCATCTTTGAAATTATTTAGTGGCAATCCAAAAATCCAACAGATATTTATTTTAAGAAGTAAAAACTGGCCATCTATAAGGTTTCAGAAAATGTGACTAGATGAAAAATTTGTGGTCCAGTGAGAGGATTTAAAAGAGTGGAAATCTTCATGTTGTTTCTGAATTGTATTTGGTTGCATCTAGTTTTTAACTTTTTATTTAAATGATATAAAGGAAAGCCATCCAATTACAATTCCTATTTTACATCTGTTTCATGAAATATATGTTGTCTATAAATATATGTATATAAATTAAACTACATAATTATAATCACAATTGAGAAATTTGACGAGTACCATAAGAACTAGAAGTCAAAATGAATAAAATAATAATAATGTGAATGATAGGTATGTAACTTATAAGCAATGACATTTATGAAGTTCTTGTAGGTATTTAGTTACTGATAAGATAAAATCAAAGAAGCAAATATATTTGCCATATATTATATATTCTCTTACCAAATTCTCATTTGTCTTGCAAAAAACTGACAATTATCTTTTAATCTAAACTGCATTTTTGTTCTTAAAAATTATTATTTATTTTTCACAGGAGCCTTGTATCTAATATACATAAAAGTGTACATATGTACATTTTGATGAAAAACTATTTTTCCTACACGATAAACATTTGCATTAAAAGTAATGAATTTTTCCTCATGTAGAATTTCAAACTAATTTTAAATTTTCTATCATTAAGCTGTTATCAAATCTAGTATCATTTCAAGCTTGAAATGGCAGGTAACCAGAAATATCTTGTTAGGCATGGAACTATCTGACAAGGTAAATAATTATCATCACTATAAAAAGATATTAGCACCCAAAATAAGGCTAGAGGAAAATGTGCATAGTTGACTGGGGTGTTTATTTAGAATTCTGGGTTATAGAGAGCTGTACTATTATTGGCTAGTCCTCTTCTAGACATAGCTCACCAAATAAAGTTACTGGGTTTTGTGGTGCTTGCATCTTATTTTCCAAGTCCTTCTCAGCAGGAAAAAAAAACTGAATGAAACAAGCTAAGCATTGATGACAAAGTTTATTTGAAAATGTGTAGGTGGAAGGTAGGGGCATAACTTGCTCTGCAGAGCACACTTGGGCCACACAAAAGAGTGGGAAAAGAAAACTAAATGTACACCCTGGAGGACATAGGGCAGGCTATTGTGAAGAAGCCCAACAGTGAACTTTTCGTGGTCAGTCTCTATATTTCTTTCATGCATCGCCACAACCCAGGAAAGGTCCATATAGGAAGGTTTGGAGGTTTGGGGCTCATGCCCTTGGATCATGTAATTAACAGGTCCTGCTTATTCCCTCAGCAAGCTTTGCCTGCCCTATCTTCCTGCCTCTGTGCTATGATTTTTGAAAGAGGTACAGCTTAAAGAACCAACTCAATTGTAAAATTGAGCTCAAATGTGAATAAAGAAGAATATTCTCTTTCAAATACTTGTATGCCGCTTTAGATTCTTTTGGCCTAATCTGCTTCAGGGAGCTCTGGTCACAGTTCCGGTTCAGTTCCTGTTCTGATGATCGACTCTGCATAGCTCTGACAGGGTGCACCCTCCGCTGTTACGTCCCACTGACCACAGAGGCTTGCGACTTCTCAGGACCTGATTGAAAGCCAGGGCTATAAGGAAGAACTGAATTTTTTGGCATTCACTTTCAGAAGCAATTCACATTTCCACTTGGACCAGGAAACGTGGCAGACAATTCTTTTTTCCTAACTCTTCTGCCTCACCATGGACTGCTCTCCAGCCTGTAATTCATTAGCTTTTCAGAAGACATCCCCAAGGGCAAACAGTAATTTGGATGTGCTTCCAAGTGGTGGAAGTAGCTTGGTACATTACCTTCCGCCTTGCTTCACTCCTGGTTTTACTTTGCTACACTGGAGCTGCATTTCCTAAAGATGTGGCTGTGTCTACACTGCTGATTTCTCAGAAAACCATCCAAACGATGTTCTCAAAATCCTTTCTGCATTCTAATATTCCCTTTCTAGAAATAAAATCCTCAGTGTAGAAAGTTTAAGATTCAAATTTTGGCCTTAATGTTATATTTTCTAAGCTATGACAAAGCAATATAACCAGTATATCAAAATCAATTATTGTTTAAAAAAAGGCATTTGTTGCAAGCAGTCTCATGTTTACTATATTTAGAAGTGTAACAAGCCTTCCTTCTATATAGGTTTAAGACTAGAAATATAATTATACATTTGAAATAAAAATTTACCTTACTTTGTCATGTCAAAAAACATGAAATATTTTCAATTCATTATTGCTGGATCTGAAAATAACATTATTTGGAAATAACATTTTTGAAATGAACGTGGTTAAAAAGCAATTTAAAGAGGCTCTTTAGAATTAAAATGATAAGTTCTCCACAATAAATATATCTTTACTCCACAAAGATACTGAAAATTTGGCAAATAAACTAGAAACAGTTTTAGCCATCACTGGCAAATTTTGTAATAAATCACTTCTATATAAAATTTTCAGCATATGTTGGTCTATACAAACTGGCAAGTGCTCAAAGCAAATATTGCCAAGTGTTTTAGAATTATTTCTTTTAATTAATACGGAAATTGGCATTTGATGTCATAGTATGCCTAGCAACCTGCAGAAGTAAGTGCAAACTCATTTTATTTCAAAGAAATGCTGTCCTGTCTCTGTGGAGTTCTGGAATTTAAATGCAAACCTCAGAGGTTAAGCAACTGTGTTTCCGATTATAGAGCTTTAACATGTCATATGTGCATACATTTAAAAAAATAATCAATACAAGACCTTTTCTTTGTTGTCAAATAAGAAACAGTAAATTAATTTTGCCTTTGAATTATGTGGAATTGAATTATACAAGTAAATCTTGGCAGTGTTCCTTCTTTTAATTAATGTTTTGTCAGATCATCAATCTTACTTTCTCCCTGTGTGTTAATACTCAATTTGTTTAGTATTTACTTAAGCTATGTCTATTTTCTGAAGAGGAATTCTTATCCAGTTAGTTAAGATGTCTTAAAGCACCATAACAAAAGCAATGGGGATAATTCCCTGCCATATTTAACAACAAAATGAAGTTTCCAGTTCTCCATACTGAAATCTACAGTGCTTTTTAATTAAATAGGTTAGAAAGCTACACACAGGTTTTGCAGGTAACTATAATCGGGAGCATAGTAAAAGGAGCTTTAAAAAATATTAATAATAGGACAGAAGTGTGTTTGATAGTGCTTTGTCATCTCTAAGGCAAATAATTTTCCTTCAGAAATATAGAGATGATTATTTCTCCTTTTAGTCACAGGATTGGAAAAAAAATGTTTTTTACCCTCTGGTCATTGGATTTACCCATTTCAGAAGCTTTATGTTGAAGATATTAGAAGATGCAATTACCTCATGGATCAGTGACTACTAAGCTGATATGCCATTGATTTTCTAAATTATGAGGTGAGGCAGAGCATAGCTGGAGTGGATCAAATGTCTCAGCCCTGTTAGAAGGTCTTTTTCCCCATGTCTTTGCTGAAGCTATTCAGGGAAGAATCAATCAGGTGGGAAAGTTTCTGGTGATATGTCATCTACCACAAACACAGAGAAGACTTTAAAAGTAAACGTTATATAAAATTGTGTTATTATTCATTTTATGGAATTTCTTTGATCCCTACTGTAAAAATATTGACAAAGAAAGAAAAGAGCTTGGTTGCAAACAGAAATGGGTGACATAAGCTGAGAATATATGTTCATCTGTTAATTAAAAATTAGTAAATCAGTATCCCAAAAATTATAACTCTAAACTGACATTTGAATACTCATATTTGTTAATTCTTAGATGCATTTTAATATGTCCATTTTAAGTGGTAACATACACACATATGCACACTAGGGTAATGGTAAATGTAGAAGCCTCAGAAGAGAAATAAATTTGAATCTTTAAATAAGCAAAATAGAAATTATGGCAAATTTTGGGGAAAAAACCCACCAATTTGAGAACAGCTTATAACTCTACAAACTTGAAATTTTACCTTTCAAACTGAAGCACTTTTTATATTTTCTTTAGGGGAAGGCTTTTAGAGTTTCTCAGTAAACCATTTAGAATTGTTAACATTTTATGAGCACTCTAACATTTTGTAGAGACATCCAATTCAACAAGCTGAATGAATGAATATAACACTGATAATTAATATTATCAGTGAAGCATCAGAAAGATCTCTAAATGCAAAAGTGAGGCATATATACAAATGCAGGATGATAAAGAAAAATGAAATGAAAAACAAAAAGAAGGGAAAAGAAGCATCAGAAAGATCTCTAAATGCAAAAGTGAGGCATATATACAAATGCAGGATGATAAAGAAAAATGAAATGAAAAATAAAAAGAAGGGAAAAGAAGGTGGAAAAATTATCATTAGATTATTGTGGGATTTCTTTTCCTAAAAAAATAATGCTTGTGGCTGTCAAAAAAATTCTTTACCTTATTGAGCACAACCCAACTCACCTATTTAGAACTGCTGATGGTGGGAATAGCATTGAATTAAGGCCATCTCTCCACCAATGATGAACATGGCCATATCTGATTAAATATCTGAAAAGTAGCATGGGAAAGATTAAAGATCAGACACAGACTGCCTAGGTTTGAATCATACAACAATCACAGCTTATGTGACCTTTGCAAATTACTCAATGGTTTTGTGTACTTTTTATCCTTCCTTTAAGAGAGTATTAATATTAGTGATTTTCTACAGGATTGCTGTACATGTGAGTTGTAAAACCCTTAGTTTCTGTTACAGAGTAAATACCACATAAGTATTAGCAATTACTATTTTAAATTATGCTTAATGAAATGACAGTAGCACAAATTGAAAGACTGACATTTGTATTGTCGACTAAAAACATTGTCTTCATTGGTTTCTTTTATTTTTTCATTAAGGTTATTGGTACAATGCAGGTATACATAAAGACCATGTTCATCATAGGGAATTTGTACCTGTGAGTGATATATTTTGATTCATCTTTTTTTCCCAATCTCTTTCCTTACTTCAACCTCTCTTCCCCTCCCTATTTACAAAGCTTTGTTTCCAAATTGTCCTTTTTTACTTAATATTTTTTTCTTTTTTGCTTCCTTCCCCTCTTCCCCCTCCTTAGTTTCTCCTTCCTTTTGACCAATTTCCTCACTAACTCCCAGTGCTCAGACTGTTGCTTAAACTTCATCAGCTCCGTCTGCCCCACTGTGAGCCTCCTCTTAGCTTTAATCATTTGAGCCTCTGTCAAAAATCCCTTACCTTCACAAGACCTGCACTCCAGGGAAGGGTGCTGTGTGTCTGCTGTCAGCTGACCATAAGTGACTGTAACCAGCTATTTAAGCTGGTGACCTCACATACCTGAGCTAAACTCATGGTTTACTGCCAGACTGACCTCAGGCACCAAAGCCATTTATTCTACACATGCAATCTTCTTTACTGTAGTTATGGAAAACTGCCTTGGAAGGATGTTTCTGGATTCCTCACTCAAGGGAGGAAATTTTCCCAGAAAACTGCCTACCTTTGTGTAAATATTCAATAAATATTTTAAAGTAAATTACAATGAAGAATATTGAGATTACATTTTATATTATACTTTGAGAATTAGCAGGAGAATATTAAGATTACATTTTATATCTTTGAAAATTAGCAAAACAGATAAAGATTTTGGATTATTTAAGTTGAAAATTATAAATATTAATTAAATTTTAAGTCATGAAATGTATATTCTTTATTTTTGCTGTTTTTTAAAATAATTTTTTGGTTCATTTTAGATTTAGATAATGATCACATTAGTCAGGGAATTTTATTTATTTATTTATTTTTAAAGGGTAAAATTAAACATAACAAAACAGAACAAAACCAAACATAAAAAAGAAATGTAGGGCTGGGGATTTAGCTCAATGGCAAGTGCTTGCCTTGCAAGCACATGGTCATGAGTTTGATCCCTGGTACTGATAAAAAAAAAAGCAATGTAAGACACACAAATTTCAAAGCAAAACATCCAGAATTCTTCACTATCTAGCATATTGTCTCTTGTTTTCTTCCAAATAGTTGTCCATATCTTCACATACATAGAATTCACATGAAATAACATAGTATAGAACTGATCTAAACAGGATGAGGAAGGCATTTTAGGACTTCAAGACCAGACAACAGGGAAGTCAACAAAGGCTGTCATAGTGTCTCTCATTCTCTTCAAAATAGCTGTCCATACCTTTATGTATATTGAAATTAAACAGAACAAAACAGGCTAAAATCACTCTGAACAAAGAATAATAGTATTGCTGAATTTCACATCATGACACAGAATCAGCATGGGGTACTGTAGTGTCTATTTTTCTTCAAAGTAGTTGTTCATTTCATTATGTATTATATAATCCATTCTCATAAACTGTTTATAAGTTCTATGCATGCATGAGTCTCTACATGTATTTCTCTCCTTCCTGTATTAGAGGGAAAAACAAAACAAAGCAAGACAAAACAAAACAAATTCCTAGAAAAACATAAAACAGAAAAGTCATAAAAAAGTACAAGGTGATCTACAATGATTACTGATTTTTTCTTGTTATCTTCAGTAGAATTGTCTGTATCATCAGGCATAGTATAATTGAATATAGCAGTACACAAAAATATTAATAAAAATGAAACATTATAGACAGTGTAAGTCTTTGAAAGTAGGTAATAATCAAACCAGAATGGATATCCTAGGAACCTTGTCATCTTCAGTGTAGTTGTCTATACTCTCAAACTCAATACTATCAATCATAACAGATATGATTAAAATACATCAATACAAAACAATAATCTAACAAACCAGATTCAAATAAGATCAGTCATGATAAGACAGTGTAAGTTATACAGGGCTTCAGATTAAGTTAACAGGAAATTAAAGATGATTACCATACTATACCCTGCTATTTTCAGGATTACTGTCTGTGCCCTTAAATCTAGTACAAGTAGACAAACTGGAACAGAATATAATCCATCTAAAGGGAGTGGTGTGAGTAATATGGGTTTTAAATCCAGATACACTGTTAGCAGTATCTTCATTTTTTAGACTATTCCTCCCCTTTCACTCCCACAGGGTGCACTGTGCATTTTGGGTCCCACCAACTCCCTCAGTTTTTAGACTGGTTTATCAAACTGGTTCCAAACTGGTTCCAAATCTTCTCACACCTGCACTTGATCTCAAGTTGTATTCCTTTACCTGCAAAAGCTTCAAGGTTTTCCCTCATTATAGCTGAGTAGTTCTCCACTGCAC
This sequence comes from Hydrochoerus hydrochaeris, assembly GCA_004027455.1. NCBI lineage: Eukaryota > Metazoa > Chordata > Mammalia > Rodentia > Hydrochaeridae > Hydrochoerus > Hydrochoerus hydrochaeris. Next base: position 207,611 of record PVLA01001334.1, read on the forward strand.
ATAAGTATCATGTCTTTCCAACCTATCTGCAGGTGCTGGTCAAGTTGTCCCTATTTCTCTGTGGTTCCCTGTCATGTAGAGCATTGTTTTCTCATATTTGATTTTCAGTCCATAATCCCTATTTCAGGTTGATTATATTTCCTATATAGAGCAACTTAATGGACACTACTTCCTGATCTCCTCTGCCTGTTTCTTTTTTTTTAGTGTATCAAGGCCATCTATGTTACAGATTATAGCCAACCTTCTCTGCCTCATTTCTTCTATGCTATTTTTCTGCCATTGGTTGTCTACTTTTTTCCTTCATTCCACTGTCTGCCCCATTTCTTGAGGCCTCTCTGCCACTGTTCCTGAAATCCTGGTATTTTTTTTTCTCTCTCTAGAATGTCCTTCAGTATTCTCTGTAGGGCTGGATTGGTGGTCATGAATTACCCCAGTTCCTCTTTGTCATGTAAGTATCTTTCTCCATTAATTTTTAGAGACAGTTTTGCAGGTACATCAATCTGGGTTGGAGGTTATTTTCTTTCAGGGCTTGGAATACTTCACTCCAAGCTCTTCTTGATTTGATACTTTGTGTCAAGAAGTCTGTTGTGATTCTGATGGGTTTTCCTTTACAGGTGATCTGTTTCTTTTCTCTGACAGCTTTTAATATTCTGTTCTTGTGTTGAATTTCTGGGATCTTGGTTATTATATGTCTGGGTGTAGATCTATTTTGGTTATAACTGGCCAGAGATCTGCATGCCTCATATATCAGAATACCATTTCCTTTTCCCCTGCTTGGGAAGTTTTCTTTAATTATTTATATAAATAACCTTTGTATTTCATTTGTGTTTACCCCTGCTTCTTCACTCACATCTTTTATCCTTAAGTTATAGATCCTCTTGTTGTCTTCTAGCCTTTGTATTGATACTGCCTGTTTCTTTGTTATTTTTAAGAGATATTTCCTTTCATGATCACACATTTCAAACCTATCTTCAAGTTTTGATAGTCTATCCTTAGTTTCTTTCAAGCAGTTTTGCCAGCTTGCAATGAAGTGTTTAATTTCCTGGCAATCTCTTTGAATCTGCTTCATGTATTCTAGGTTTTCTTTATATTCTTCATCAAACTTTTCTTTTTTGGTGTGCCTTCCTTCTTCCATCTGTGTCTTCTTGAGAGTTGCTTAACATTTCTTTTATTAATCTTCTTATCTTGAATTAATACTTCAGTTTTGAGCTCATCAATGATGTCATGAAGATATCTCTTTACATCAGCTGATGCTGTGTCTGATATTGCATGTTTGCTGCCCTAAATCTCTTGTATTTACCTTTCCTGGGTCGATATTCACAAGTTTGGAGGCTCTGGGTTTTTTCTTATTTCTTTCTCCTGTCATGTTTTTGGTTTCTTCCATACAGTTATATAGTGGAGGTTCCAGCCCCTTTCCCTGTTGGCTATGGTTTTTCTGAAGCAAGCTGGCTAGTATTGTTGCCCTTTTCAGTTTGCTGTTGGTCACTGAGGTCCAAGCATGGGCAGTGTATGCTGGCCTCTCCCCTCTAAGTCAACCTGTGGGGACCTTCACCACATTAGTGTGTGCCGTGGGTACATAATAGGTTTGGGACAACTTATTGGGTCCCATCCAGTGGCATGACCCAGGCCAAGCAGATCCCACCAATCTGCTCTGGGTAGGGAGCAACCAACTGAAGTCACTACTATTCCTTGTTGATGCCATCCTGCCCAATTCCAACATGTTGTCCAGTTGTTCACCCCTTTCCCATGGTCAGTGCAGGTCCCTTGCTGGCTCCATTCTCCATTGGGCTCATCAATCCCCGACTTTAATGTTACCACGGCATCACGGCGAGTGCAAGTTTGGGCGGCTCCAGCAAAAGCGCAGTGGCCACTAATCTTAGCTGCTCCAATGGTAGCCCTGGGACTGCGTGTTAGACCAGCTTTTTTCCCTTTAGTTTCTTCCTGGGTCAAGAGGATATATCTCCCTCTGTCTGGATCTCTCCAGGATGTTTTATTCCAGCATCAGAATTGTTCCACTCAGGGAGGCTCTGTATTTCGCTGCCTACTGATCTGCCATCTTTCTAGTCAGGGAATTTTTACCTGCACATGATATGTCTTGAGTCTTTTTCCCATTTTTCTTTCCTCTCTTCAACAATTGCTTCCTCTATTTACAAAAGATTTGTTACCATATTCCTTTTTTCTCTTTATTTCTTCCCCTACCAGTTCCCTTTCACATTTGAAAATTTTCTTCCTACTTCCCATAATCTATTATACATTTTTGCCCTTTGTATTTTTTTCACACCAGAAAAATAATCTGATATTTTCAGGTGAATACTATTTTCCCTAAGGATTTTTGTATAAAGAAGTTCAGTAAGTTAACATTACATCTTAGGTGGGTTTTTTGGCTTGGAAAAGTAATTACTTCTGTGCACATGATAGATTGGGACTAAAATTTGGGGTCAGATTATTTGAACAATTTCTTTTCAGTATTTAAGATGTTTAGGATCACTTTTATCTCAGAGTTAATGATTTGTTATTCATCCTCTTTTTTTTATTTCTCACTAGTTTTAAGGGAGAATTGACAATTGTGCCTAAAACACACTGAAGTAAAAAAAAACTAGAGCAAACTATGTCAGAAAAAAAATATAGTAATTTTCTCTACATTTGCTCACTAATCCTTTGCATCTTATTTCACAAGTATTTGAGAAACTATACCTCTCTCCCACTATACTTTATTCTATTTCACACTCTGTATATAAGCATTTCTGTTTTCCCCAAACACACACAGGTTTAAAAACCAGATTTTCACATCAGTGTAATAGGTAACATTCTAATGAGGAATTTTATTCATCTCTATTTTTCCTAGAAAAATATTACCAAATATTCTTTTCAAAACTAATGTAATTGATTTTTCCTAGAAATAATGAGCAAAAATTCAATAAAATATGTTGACATTTATGAATATTATTATATATTTATATATAGTTACTGCATTTTAATTTAATGTTGTCTTTTCTTCCATTTTCAAGTATAGTGTAAAATTATAATAGATTATTAACACATTGTATGAGCTAGACCTAATACTATAAAGATAATTCATTAAAATTTTTAAATATGTTATCATCACCCAATTATACTAGTAGAAATATTTTGTACTGCTATAGGCCATTCTACTTTAGGGTCTAAAAATATATTTATTTCTCCAGACTCTTCCACAGAGTAAGCATGGTTGTTCACAGATATCCTTTTTTTTTCTTTTTTTTTTTTTTTGTGTGTGTGTTTTGGAGACAGACTTTCACTATGCAGTTAATTCAGATTGTCCTTGAACTTGCTGCAATTCTCCTGCCTCAACCTCCTGAGTGCTGGTATTACAGGTATGTGCCAACACAATAAATTTGTCCAAGATATTATTCAAATGCATTTATTCTCTACCTTAGTAGCTAAATTGGTTTGTGCAGAGAAAATGTATGATGACATACTTCAGGCTTTTTTTCTCTCTCTACTGCAAAACATATGTAAAGAGATTGCACTTATATCAAAATGTGTAACAGTTAAGAATACAATTAGACTTACATTAAACTCTTGGCCTCAAATTATAGTGCAATATTTTAAAACATCAGAAAGAGAGAACAACCAAAAACCTTTCACATTCTTGCATATTTTGTGAATAGTTGATTATTTTGAGGCATATTATCAAAATTGACTACTAACCTAACAAAGTATAAATGTGGTATAAGAGCTTGTAAAGTTGTTTTTCACTGAGATATAAATTATTATTCTAACACTCTATGAAGTACATACTAGAAGACAACACGTAAATAAAAATATGATCATGAGAGTCAGACTTCATTGTCAGGAGAGAATGATAAGGAAGACTGAAGTCTGGACTTACTCTAACAGTATTGCACTTACTGAAGATATTGACATGAATTTACTGTTTTAAAAAAATATAAACAGTTACATTAAGAAATAAGTAGAAATATCTGTGAATACATTAGTTAGGTAACATCTGTGCATTTATTTTTAAGCTCTCTTCAATAGAAGAAAAATGTTAGAAAAACGCAGAAGCATATCAAAAGAACACAGGCACCAACATGATAGCCGTCCAGTAACCCAGACTGGAAAATGTTACCAAAAAATAATGCTACATTGGTAATGATCATAAAATAGTACATAAATCCATATATCTAAAAACTTTAAATAAATAAGCAAATAAATACATAAATAGAAAGGAAGTTTTTGTTCATAAAAGTGGAAGACAGAAAAGAAATACATAATAATCAGTGAAACACCATGGTCACATTCTTTGTGGTCAAATTTTACTGAATAATGTTATAACTAACAGGTAAGAGTAAAACAGGATATTTTCATGGTCTCAGAATATCAAGATATTTATTATTGATAGAAGGTAAAATAGTCATGACACTGGAATTTTTGACAATGTCACATTATCCTATCAATGAAGCTTGACAGTACCAGTCATAAGATACACGTATATCCTTTACCCATATGTATGTTGCAATACGGCTCATCACTGATAAGATAATCTTGGCTAACAAATGCATGCATCTAAACTAATCATAAGAAAATGTTGCACAGATCCTAGATAAGGTATATTCTACAAAGAACTCATGAGTGCTCTTCAAAAGTGTCAGTCATTTAAGAGGAGGAAAGACCTAGCGACTCACAGACAGACCACAGGATGATAATTATAACCAGTGTATGCTCATGGGATCCTGTGGCAGCAAGAAAAACTCATTAATGCTCCAGCTGGAGAAGTCCCAATCAAGTATTTATTTTTGAAAATAACAATTTTAGAATTTCATAGATGTTACTTTCTTAGTTTGGATAATTTTACCATGATTTTGTGACACTAATGTAAGAGGAAGCTGAGAAAATGAAATGGATCCACTCTATTACTCAGGAAACTTTTCTGTTAAGTTTAAAGTTGTTTCAATATTTAAAAAAAGAGATATTTGAAATTATAAAGTTTAAATTTGAGCTTATTAAGTCTTACCCCAAGATGTACTCTCTTAAGAATACCAAAGTTGATTTCAGCTATGAAGGGAATAATTAGAAACATCATTTAGTTTATTTATTTTTTATTCTGAAAAAAGGCATGATTTTAGAAAGTCATCAGTAAACTTTATAATTATAAAGTTAACCTGAAGCCAGACTTTCAAAAGGAAGGAATTTAAACTCAATTTTACAACTAAAATGTGGTGGACTCTGAATATATCTCATATATCCATTTATTACGTGTAAGTTTACATTTTTACAAAAGATCAAATAATGCCCTTTTTTTTTTTTTTTTTTTTGTATAAGCAATGGAATTCACGACCTTGCACTTGCCAGGCTGGTGCTTATATCATTGGGCTAAATCCCTGGCTCCCAAAAGATTGAATAATGAATAGCTGTATTATTCTGTTAGAAAAAATAATTTGAAAAGTTTCTGCTTCTATTGACTATATAACATCATTACCAGGTAAGTGGGTTTATTTTAAATAGTTATAGAAATTTTAATAATAAATTTTATACATCATTGATGATTTTCTTGAACACTTTATATTAATGTAACATTCTCCATCTAACAGAAGTGCTTTTCAAACATTAAATTATTCAGATGTAGCAATAGAAGTGGAATATTAAAGTATCTGTGCAAGTCACACTAGGACGGTGTCCGGGTCTGCACAGTTTGTGCCCCAATGTCCCTTCAAAACCTTATACATTTACAGGTGGGGCTTTTCTAGACTGGATCTAGAATGTGTGATGCTGAGATTTACGTTGTGTGATTACTAAATCAGTCCACTGATGATTTTGGCGCCAACCTAATCCCAGAAGCTTAGGTTGAGAAAAAAAAAAAAAAAGGGCAGAAAGAAATTGCTGACGCCTCTTGCTTGCTTTGCTACCTTCTGCTCACAATGAACTGTTTCTGCTTTGCAGTTCCCTCTGCTGTGCCCCCTGCCTGTAGAGACTAAAATCTCTACAAAGTGAGCTAAACCAGTCTTTTCCCTTTTGCCTTCGTGGGTTGGGTATTTTGTCTCAGAAAAATGAGAAAAAATATTTTAGGATTATGTTTTAGAAAAGTCACTAAGACACAGTCCTAATTTTTTTCTTTGCCTTTATCATTTTTTATCCCAACCATGCTATTTTTTCAAAGGAGCAATGACATTATTTTTCATCAGTTTTCTTATTATTTGGAAATATTGACTAATAGGAATAATAATAACCAAAAAGCAGAAAATTCTTCAATGACAGTGCTACTGTAATCTATCTGTGAAACATAAAATTTATACCAAATTTTTTACTTCAAGTGTAAATTTTTAGATATGAAGGCATGGAGAATTCATTATGGAAAATTAATGTAAATAATTTCATCTCTTTAACTATACCATTCCATTACTATAGTTCTCTACTAAAAGCCTTTTATCCATAATGAAAGAAAAAAGTAGGTCAATATAATATTCAAATAAGATTAATGGATATTTTAATTCAAAAAATTTTGAAAATACAATTTGTTCTTTTATGTCAAATGTTATAAAATATTTTACAATTTCCCCATGAGAAATTTTTGCACAAATATATTAATATTTGATAAATAAGAAAAATGTTTGCAATGCTAAGACATCTTTAGTTGAAGATGTTAAAGAGATGGAGCCCTAGATAAATAAAATAAACTGTATCACACAGGCTAGCCCTTAGTTAGTCTATATTTCAGGACTTTCAGGAAAATCTGGAGTATTAATCAGAGCTGGGAATTATAAACTCAACTGCAGTGGGATAAAGTATTCAGGCTTTCAGGATATTCTAGAGAGGTATTAGGAAGTGACACATACTCCAGGTAAATTCACCCAATACCCATTTAAAATTTTGCCCTGATGTCCTCTATTATAGAAATTGATGTCGTGCTATTGCTGTTTTCAATCCACCTCTCAGTTAGAAATGACTTTATGATACAGTTCCCACACATGGGACATGTGAAAATAAGCAAATCCTCTAGGCTTTTTCTGTTTTTCTCTTTTCTGGGGTGTAGGGATGATACTTACATATTTAATAGCCATCTTCTGAACATGAGGGCAATAGTCTTAACTCTGCAAGATAAAACAAAACATATGAAGAATATGAGCCCTTTAAATCATCATTAGGCTGCAAGAAGCCCTAGACTGTTAACTGATGTTTGAGAAAACCAAACTTCTTGACAAATAAATGATTCTCTCTCTCTTTCTTTCTCTCTCTCTCTCTCTCTCTCTCTCTCTCTCTCTCTCTCTCTCCTCTCTGTCACTTTTTTCTATATTTCCTTTCTGGGCTTCTCTTCCTCCCATCTTTTTCTTGGTGTTGCTGATTGACTCCATGGTCCAACACATCCTGGAAGTTTGCCATTACCAGTTACTGAGTTACACTCCCAGCAACTTTTATATTGACACTATGTCTTGCTAAATTGTCTAAACAGGTCTGGAATTTGCACACTGCCTCTGTCTCTAGATTAGATGTAATTACAGGTGTACACTTATACACATTTACATTTTTATATTCTTTGTTCTTGATTCTAATTCTCCCTGACTTATATAATTTAAAGGGACTGGGTAGGAGGATTTATTTCTGCTTAATCATCTCTGGTATAGAGAAAATATGCACTAATTATTGCTAAATTCATTTTCAGCATATCACGTTGACAAGGGAGAGGCTATGGTACTTTTATAGAAAGTGAGTAGCAGATCAACAGAAAAAACAGAGTATGGAGAGAACTCTGTCATACAAGCATTAACAATTACAATTTATCTCTGGATTCCAGAACGACAAACCAACATCTATTGGAAGAGGACATTATAACACATTATAGCACATGGTTTATTCCAGTGGAAACTGAATACTGCACATTTTTCTCATTTAGAATTTTAACACCAGAACATATCACAACTTGATCCATTTCTTCACTCACTTCACACACTTATTTAACAATGAATAATTGGCAGCATCCTAGAGCAGTGGTTAACCACCTACAGAACAAGGGAAACATGGCCGAGTGCTTTTATTGTAGTAAACTAAGCTTTATTGTACTAATAAACTTAGTGATTAATTTGTTGCCTTTCTTTGATACTAAAACAGCCAAACCGAGGAGTTCTGATATGGATTATTTGGGTTGTGGTATCTGCCTGCTCATGAACACTATTCACGCTCAAACTAGAAGACTGGGGTGAAAATGAGGGCATTCAGGGTTCCATGCTAGAGCGGGAGGCAGGGAGAGAACTGAGCAATGTCTGTATTCTTCCTCATGCTAACACAGGGTAGGTGTAACATGAAGTATTACGAGAGTGCAGTAAAACAGGCCTGCAGAGAAAACATTGCTCTTCCCAATATATGGCAGGAAATTCCAACACTATAAACTGGAATAAGTTGGTGAGTTTTAATCTTTCTCCATAAAAATATATTGCTTTTATTTTTCCTTCTATCCCCTAGATAGTCAAGATAGACAGCTGGTTTCCCTTATTTCATCAAATATATAGAGTTGTGTTAATGTTGTTTAGACAATATCTCATGCCTATATTTTGTACTTTGAATAACTACTATGAAGATAACAACATGCAATGTATTAATTACTGTTAATCTCCTATAATTGTTTTGAAACATTATTATTTTTATTCTTTCCAAACTATACAAAAATAATTAAAATGAAAGCCAGAAAAGTTATGTTCCTTAATTTTTAGTGACAAAAACTTGACTCTAAGGAAGAACCAGCTTAAATAATTTATATCCTTGAAGTATTCACACTTGATATAAAAAGCAATAAAAATGGCAAGGAAACATATATATATATATATATATATATATATATATATATATATATAAAACATATAAGCATTTTGGTTGGATATTTTATATACATTTGCCTAAGTTTTGACTCTATGTTGCTGAATAAGTGAGTGAACAAATAACAATTCTCATTTGATGATTTTAAATAAACTAGCTAAACTGCTTTCAGACAGTTCAGCTTTTCAAAGAAACAAGATGTTCAAAAACTGGAAATTTTATAATAATGAAACAAACACTGGAGTGATAATATAGGAGTTTTCCATGGGAAATAATGTCTTTTGCAATCATGTGACTACCTCAAAATATGTAGGAGAAAAAATTTAATCAATGAAAGACTGTGAAAAAGAAATAAAGGCAAATAAAAGGCAAATAAAGGTGTCACATTTCAGCAAAGTGATTCTATATAAATCACTATTTAACAAATAGTCTGAGAGAAAGATTACTTATTTATGTTTCCATATAATAATTCCCTAGGCAGAAATGGACAGTGAAAACGTATCTATTTTCCTGCCTATATGTATATATTTTGATAAAAATAGAATATTCATTTTTGCATGGAAAAGTATACATTAATATACAAACTAAATAAATGCTAAAGGCAGCTTGACAAGATAAAGATCTGAAAATATCTATGTAATGCACATTTCAATGTTCAGAATTAATTACCACCAAAGAAGGAAAGTGATTCAAATTACTGACCAAAGGTAAGATGGATTTGTGTCTTGGAATTTGCATACATGAATTTATTTAAGATTGTAATGAATTGTTAATCTTTAAAAAAAATCACATACAATTTTTCTGGGAAAATACCCAGAAGGAGAATAGCTGGATTGAATGGAATTTCCAATCCTAGTTTTTTGAGGAATCTCCATACTGATTTCCACAGGGTCTGCACCAGTCTACACTCCCACCAGCAGTGCAGAAGGGTTTCTTTTCCTCCACAGTCTTGCCAACATTTGTTATCCATTGATTTCTTGGTGTAGCCATTATTTCCAGAGGGAGATGAAATCTCAGTGCTGTTTTAATTTGCATTTCTTGGATGACCAGTGGTGGTGGACATTTTTGCATGTATTTGTCATTTGTATATGAGAAATATGTGTTCATCTCAGATGCTCATTTTTGGAGAGGATCTTTGAATTTGGGGGGCTTGATACTTTCAATTCTTTGTATGTTCTAGATATAAGTCCTTTGTCTGAGGGACTGCTGAATAAAATTCTTTCCCACTCCTTGGGTTTTCTTTACACTTTATTGGTAATTTCTTTTGAAGTGTAAAAACTTTTTAATAATATGAGATCCCAGTTGTTGATTCTTTGAAGTACTTACCGTGTGGTTTCCTTTTTGTTCATTAATTCTTTGCCTACCTGTATGTCTTCAAGATCTCTACCTACCTTATCTTCCGTAGATTTAGTGTTTCTATTTTAATATTTAGATCTTTGATCCATTTTGACTTTAGTTTACTGTATGGTGATACACATGGGTGTAGTTTCAGTCTTCAGCATGTGGAAAGCCAATTTTCCAACACCATTTATTAAAGAGGCTATCCTTCCTGGGAACATGTTTAGCCCCTTTGTCAAATAAAAGGTGGCTGAGTGTCTTTGCAGTTGTGTTTGCAACTTCCAATCTGTTCCAGGTCTATTTCTTTGACACTACCACGCTGATTTTTAGCACTGTAGCTTTGTAGTATAATTTCAAGTCAGGAATTGATATGCTTCCTACCTTGCCTTTGTTGCCCAGAATTGCCTTTTTTTTCCAAGAAAAATTGAAAAGTTCACATCACAGTGATATATGTGTACACATGTTTATAGCAGCACAATTTGTAATAGCTAAATCTTGGAAACTACTCAAATGCCCATTAGCTGCAGAATGGATGAAAAAGCATAGTATTTTTATACAATGGAATATTAATCAGATATAAAAAAGGATGATTAGGGCTGGGGATTTAGCTCAGTGGCATAAGTGCTTGCCATGCAAGAGTGTGGTTGTGACTTTGATCCCCAGTACTGATTTAAAAAATAATAATAAATGAATAAATAAATAATTAAAAAGGATGATCTTGAGGCTTTTTTATGTAAATGGAGGCAACTTGAGACTATCCTCATAAGTGAAATAAATCACAATCACCTTTGTAAATATAATATTGTCTCTCTAGTATAAAAACTAACAATAAAAAACTGAAAGAATAATAAGATCCAAAATGTATAATAGATATTGTAATAGTGAAGGGAAAGAAAGTGCTCTAAAGGATATAACTATATGTATAAGTGTGCTAGACAGATAACCATATTACTAAGTTTTTGTTAGTTCATCAGAATGGTTTGTACTGTCATTGATTGCCCACATTTTATGCTTTGACTTTGTAACTTGAACAACTGCTTCTAAGATAACAGTATGTAATTTGTCAACTAGTGATCTCTTACCATTTTTTAAACTTTTGTATTATTTCTACCCTTTTTTTGTGTTGATATTTTTCTCTAAATAAAAAATTACATGCAAGCTGGTGTCACACAAAATATCTTATAAATATTATCACATGTCAGTCTTAAGAAACTAGGTCCAATGGCATTAATAACAATGAATTAATTAGCGATACAAAGTATAGGTAACAGACACACTCTATCTGCATTTGTTGACATATAGTGAAAATACTGTTTTCTCCATATTTTTGCCATTTTTTCAAATTCATTTTCTGTTGGATGATTTCATGTTTCATTATAAATTTTGAAAGAAGGCTTACTAGACTTCATAAAAGAAGATATTTAAAAAGATAAGGAAGGAAAAACAATAGACAATATAAGCTGAATCAGTTCTGAATTCTGACAACAAACTAGAAAAAAAATATTCTTCATTTGCTAGAAAATGAGCTAACATATTTACAGTGCCAGGCTTTTGAGTGTTTACTATTATTTCCTCTAATTTTTATTTATTTCATATTGGTTTTATTTATGTAAATATACAGGTATAGTTATACTCACTCAAATCATGAAATTAAGCTTGCCGATTTCTACCTTGCTGTTTGCAGCTGCCATGAACTGCAGCCCCTCAGTGCCACGTTACCTTGGAGCCAACTGAGTATGGACTGCAACTTCCAAGAACTATCACCTCATGGGGCCCAGGAACACCATCCAGTAGCACTCATGGGGCCAGGTCAGACCCTCCCACAACACCCATGGCCCCAGAAGACTACCCTGTGTGACCCAGGAACTCCTTCCAGTGATGCTCACCAGGCCAGGCCAGAACCATTTCCATCCTGCGACACCTGTCATCCCAGCAGACCACCTTGCATGACCCAGGAACTTCAGCCAGTGGCATAAACAGTGTCGGGGCAGACCCAGGCCCCTTCCACAAACAAGGGTGTCCCTGCAGACCACCTTATGGGGCTCAGGAACTCCAGCCAGTGGAGCATTCCCCTGTAGTACTGCCACTAGTGTAAGAGACACCCTCAACCTCCTGGACCTACTATTGCTGTTGATCCCACACTTCCCCAGAGAATGGTGGACTGCAGTGGATTAGCTATGCTATATTGAGGGGATACTCACTGGCCCCTTATCCAAACAGAAGAACTCAGCAGGATTCCATCAGTTAGGTGAGTTTGCCCCTAAATTAGGAACAGAGTTTTCCAGCTTCAGTGGGTAAACAGGAATGATAGCAAAGCCTGTTCCAGAAGTAGGCCATAGGCAAACTTGGCAAGAGGGTGGGTGAATAATTCCTCCATACAGAGAATATCAAGTAGGTTGAGGAAGGTGCCAATAGGGCCTCCCCCAAACTGGAGAACATTGAAAGGGCCTATGGGACACCCAAGAACACAGTAGGGTCCCACTCAAACACTACAAACAAGGGAGAGCTGGTGACTCTGAACAACCTGAAGACATGATAACAGCAGGAATTAGGGGTTGATTTCCATCAGTACACCTAGGCTTGTCAGCCTCGGAAAAGGGTAGAACTCACCCAACAGGTCTTACAGGGGTAATTTAGGTGAAGGGTATACCTCTTCATTGTGGGACCTGGCAATTGGATGGGCATTAAACTTACAGTGGGACCCTAGGATACATACTACTGACAGTTGACACTAATGTAATTGAAAGACCAAATATTGACCCAAAGTAGGGAAAATGACAAAATGAAAAAGCAAAGTACAATCTCAAATATCTAATCCATCAGGAGCAAGTACAGGAGACATTAAAATAGAGTACTTCAAAAGTAACATACTAGAAATCTCTGAAAAGATAACAAGTAAATAAAACAACAACTGCATGAGACTATAGAGGAAATCGAATTAGAAGTAATCTCTCATGTAAAGACAGAAATAACAACCTTAGTAAAGGAGTTACTCAGCACAGCTAAAAAAGGAATAGATAAAAAAGTAGAGGAGCATGGGAAACTGATTGAAACCTTGAAAGAACAATATAGGAAACAAGCAGAATTTGTGAAACAAACTCAAAGAGACATACAAGAAGCAAAAAAATTTTATTGAAAGTTGGAAAAACTGATTAAATGAAGATGAGGATAGAATTACAGACCTTGAGGACATGTTCACAATTAGCAATCACGAAAATAACAAAGCAGTATGAAGTGACAACCCAGCAGCTTCAAGATGATATGAAGAGAAACAATAAAGGACTAAAAGGCATCACTTAAGATGCAGGAGTCAATGCAAATGACATAGGTAAACTATTCACAGAAGGAATAGCAGAAAATTTCCCAAACATGGGGGAAAATCTTATATGCAGATAAGTGATGTATATACATCACCAAACAGTGACAATCAACATAAACCTACACACAGACATATAATAATTAAGATTCCAGACACAGTAGCATAAAAACAGAATACTAAAAGCTATTAGAGAAAAGATACAACTCACCAATCAAGGAAAGCCCATTAGGATCACAGCAGACTTTTCAACACAAACCTTCAAGTTAAGATGAGTTTGGAGTGAGGAATTTCAAGCCCTAAAAGAAAACAAATTTCAACTCAGATTAATGTACCTAGCAAAACTTGCATTCAAATTTAATGGAGAAACAAGATACTTTCACAACAAAAGACAACTGAAGAATTTCACATGTACAAAACCAACCCTAAAAAGAGCATTGGAACACAAGCTAGATAGAGATAAAAATGACCATGATCTCCAGAACAACAACAGAAAGAAACGACCAGGCTGGACAAGCAATTAAACATGGGGGAAAAGCAGAAATAAACAACTGGAACATAACATGGCAAAATTGAGTGAGTATATGTTAGTCATATAAATGTAAATGGCCTCAATTCACCTATCAAAAGAAATAGGTTGACAGAATGGATGGAGAAACATGATCCCACAATATGCTATCTGACCTGAAAGGAAATTCATAGATTAAAAGTAAAAGGATGGAAAACACTATTCCATGCAACAGGAACCCAGAAAAAAGCAGAGGTAGCTAGTCTGTTTGCAGACAATGTAAATTTCAAACCTAAAATGATTAAAAGAGATAAACAAGGTCACTACATACTGTTAGTGAAAAATTAAAAGGAAGAACTAACAATTATAAATATATATGCACCAAATGCAGGAGCACCCAACTATATAAGACAAATACTAATGGACATGAAAAACCAAATGCAGAACACAATTATAACAGGGGACTTTAATACTGCACTGTCACAAAGAGATAGATCAACTAGAAATAAAGTCAGCAAAGAAATAATAGAACTGAATTATACCTGTGTGCAAATGGACTTAGTAGATGTTTACAGAGTGTTCCATCCAACCACATCAAAACACACATTCTTCTCAACTGTGCATGGGACATTCTGAAAAATAGACCATATATTATCCCATAAAACATTCTTAAGTAAATGCCAAGGTGTTGAAATTATCTCATGTATAATATCTGACCACAGCACACTGAAATTGGAAATTAATGGCAAAAGAAATCGCAAAACCTGCATAAACACATAGAAATTAATTAACGACCTTCTGAACCACCAGTGGGCTACATATGAAATTAAAGAAGAAATAAAACAATACCTACAATTCAATGAAAATGCAGAAACAACATACCATAATTGGTGGGATGCAATGAAAGCAGTTTTAAGAGGAAAATATATAGCAACAAATTGTCATATCAAGAAAACAAAATTAGCACAAATAAATAACCTAATGCTTCATCTCAAGATTCTAGAAAAAGAAGAGCAAGTAAGACCCAAAGCTCATAGATGAGAGGGAATTATAAAGATCAGAGCAGAAATTAATGCAATTGAAACTAAAAAAAGATACAAAGAATTAATGAATCAAAAGGCTGATTTGAGAGAATAAACAAAATTGAGAAACCTCTAGCTAATCTCATCCAGAAAAAGAAAAGAAAGAAAAAACACAGATTCATGCAGTAAAGATTGAAAAAAGGTAAATTACTTCAAATCCTATGGAAACTCAAAAGATCATGAATACCTACTTTGAAAATCTCTACTCACTTAGAGTGGAAAGCACAGAGGAAATGGACAGATTCCTAGAAACATATGAACTACCCAAAGCTCAACCAAGAAGATACAGCAATTTTGAATAACCCAATATCAGCTATTAAAATTGAAATTGTAATTAAAAACTTACCAACAAATATAAGCCAGGGACCTTATGGATTCAGGCTGAATTCTATAAGAAATTTAGAGTAGATTTGATGTGAATATTCTTTAAACTTTTCAATGAATTTGAAAAGGAAGAAATCCTCTCTAAATCATTCCTGGAGGCAAGTATTATTCTGATACCAAAACCAGGGAAAGAGCTAACCAAAACTGAGAACTATAGACCAATCCCACTAATGAACACTAATGCAAAGATTCTCAGTAAAATACTGGCAAATAGAATGCAACAAACCATCAAGAAGACTATACACCATGACCAAGAGGGACTCACTTCAATAATGCAGGGATGGTTTAACATATGAAATTCAATAAATGTAATACACCACATCAACAAAGCCAAAAACAAAAATCACATGGTCATGTCAATAGATGCAGAAAAAGCTTTTGATAAAGTCCAAAACATGTTCATGACAAAAACTAGGAAACTCATCATACAAGGTGTCTATCTCAATCTAATAAAGGCCATCTATGACAAACCAACAGTCAACATTATACTAAATGGACAAAAACTCAAAGCATTCACTCTAAAATCAGGAGTAAGACAAGGATGTCCACTATCACCATTCCTATTCAGTATAGTTCTGGATATACTAGCCAGGGTAATCAGACAAGAGAGACAAATAAAAGGAATAAAGATAGGAAAGGAAGAGGTTAAATTATCACTATCTGAAGATGACATGATACTCTATAGAGAAGACCCAAAAAATTCCATTAAAAGACTATTAGAGGTAATAAACAAATTAAGCAGTATAGCTGGTTACAAAGTCAATGCTCAAAAATCAATAGCATTCCTGTACACAAACAAAAAACTCACCAAAAGAGAAATTATGGAAATATCATCTTTCACAATAGCATCTTAAAAAAATGAAATGTATAGGAATCAACCTAACTAAAAGTGGAAAAGACCTATATGCTAAAAAGTATGCCATGCTTAAAAAGGAGATTGAAGAAGATATTAGAAAAAGGAAGGATATTCCTTGTGCTTGGCTAGGAAGAAGCAAAGTTTTGAAAATGTCCATACTCCCAAAACTGTTATACAGATTTAATGCAATCCCAATCAAAATACCACTAACATACCTAACAGATCTAGAGAAAAACACTCCTAAAATTCATTTGGAAACAGAAGAAACCTAGAATAGCAAAGGCAATTCTGGGCAACAAAGGCAAGGCAGGAGGTATCTCAATTCCTGACTTGAAACTATAGTACAAAGCTACAATGACAAAATCAGCATGGTACTGGCAAAAAAATAGACCTGAAGATCAATGGAACAGATTAGAAGATGCAAACACAACTACAAAGACACTCAGCCACCTGATATATGACAAAGGGGCTAAACATGTTCACTGGAAGAAGGAAAGCCTCTTTAATAAATGGTGTTGGAAAAATTGGCTCCCTCACATGCCGAAGACCAAAACTAGACCTATGTGTATCACCACACACTAAGTCCAAAATGGATCATGCATCTAAATATAAAACAGAAGCCCTAAATCTACTGGGAGACAAGGTAGGTAGAAGTCTTGAAGATGTAGGGGTAAGCAGAGAATTCATGAACAAAATGCAAACCACACAGGAAATAGTTCAAAAAATCCACAACTGGGATCTCATACTATTGAAAACTTTTTGCATTTCAAAAGAAATCACCAACAGAGTGAAAATTGAAATCCACAGAATGGGAAAGAATTTTAACCAGCAACCCCTCAGGAAAAGGACTTTTATCCAGGACATATAAAGAATTGAAAAACATCAAGCCCCCAAAATTCAAAGATCCTCTCCAAAAATGGGCATCTGAGATGAACACACAGTTCTCAGATGAAGATATACAGATGGCAAATAAATACATGAAGAAGGGTTCACCATCACTGGTCATTCAAGAAATGTGAATTAAAACATTTCATCTCACCCCAGAAAGAATACTTGTCATCAAGAAAACAACTGATAACAAATGTTGTTGAGGCTGCAGGAAAAGGGAACACAACTCTACTGTTGGTGGGAGTGTAGACTGGTGCAGCCACTGTCAAAATCAGTTTGGAGATTTCTCAGAAAACAGGAATGGGAAGTTCCATTCAATCCAGCTATTCCCCTCTTGGGTATTTTCCCAGAAAACACTGAAAATTTCTTGTCACAGTGACATATGTGCACCCATGTTCATAGCAGCACAATTTGTAATAGCTAAATCTTGAAACAATCAAAATGCCCATCAACCACAGAGTGGATGAAAAAGTTGTTGTATTTTTCTACAACAGAATATTACTCAGCTATAAAAGGATGATATTGAAGCCTTTATAGGTAAATGGAGGCAACTAGAGACTATTCTCATAAGTTAAATAAACAAGAATCATATTTATAAATGTCACATTGTGTCTCTAGTGTAAAAATTAATAAGAACTGCAGGAGTAATAAAACGTAAAATGTGTAATTGCTATTGTAAGAAAGAGAGGGAAAAAAGTGCTCTAAAGGATATAACTGCATGTTTAAGTGCATAGGATAGATAATCATATTACTAAGTTTTTGTTGGATCATTGAACACAACTATTTGCACTCTCACTGTTTGTGTGTCCACTTTTTATATTTCAACTTTGTAACTTGAACAACTATTTCTAAGATGACATTATGTAATTTATCAACTAGTGATTTTTCAGTGTTTATTTTTTTTGAAATTCTGTATTTTTTCTACCCTCTTTTCTGTTTTCCTCTTTTTCTTTTTAAATAAAATTTAAAATTTTTTTAATTAAATGAGGAGGGCAACAATACAAAAGACTATCTATGAGAAATATGATGGAGATCCAAGATAAAATTTCCCTGTATTTATAGTTTATGCAACATCATATTGTAGCTGTCTGTCTCCAGTTCTTCCTGTGTGTGGTATTGCCAATGAACTGTTTCTTACATTCTTCCCCACTGCAAGCTATCTTGTCTGGAATTATTATTATGATTATTATTATTATTATTTTGGTACTGGGGATCGAAATCATGACTGCACGCTTGCCAGGGAGTGGCTTATGCCACTGAGCTAAATCTCTGGCTTGGAATGATTATTATACACAGACTTTCTCTCTATCCAAATTATGTATATGGATTTTCTAATAGAGTGGCAGATAGAAAGCAAGAGATGAAGAAGGGGGAGGAAATAAACAAAAGGGACGTATAAGGAAAGGAAGAGGAATGAAAAGAAGGAAGGAAAATGAAAGTAAGAAGGAAAAGAAAAAAGAGCTCAGAAAAAAAGTTAGGGCAGAAGAAAGGTAAGAAAGAAGGAAGGAAAGCGAAGCAGATGGACAGGAATTGAGACCAGGGAGACATAAACTGAGAAGGAAGCCAAAGTTTTCAACTCTGACAAGTTTGACCTATCAGGCAATTGACACGTGTTTCCAAATCTCATTTTTAAAAAGATGATTTTTAAAAGAAATTGATGATTTTCAAATTATTAATAATGTATGAAAATGCTCTTTTCATTAACACATGCACACACACTCACAAGCATAAACACCCATACCTGTGATTACAATTTTATAAACAGGTAAAAATTGTAAAAGATGAGGGTAATTATACCAATAACATAAACGTTACCTATTCATGATGTGATTATGAATAATTTGTGCATATTTTTTCTATTTCTATATTCCTCAGTTTTGTGCCACTCATATGTATATTAGTTATTTCCTCAATAAATTTTTAACATAAAAATGCTTTCAATAGATGGTACAGATCTTCACATACAGATTTCCACTTAACTTTCACTCCTACCAGACCTCCACTTTCCCTATTACTACTATTAACACTGAAAATAATCTGGCACCATACCGTGAGGAATCCTTCACCTATATTGCTGAAGAACTGAAACCCATAGTTCCCGTTTCTTTGTAAATTTTACTTACATATTTTTTCAGTCTTCTTTGTGAGTTCATTGACCATTGCATATTTTCTTCAAATTTCTATCTTGTTTCTAATTTCGTACACCAAAATTCTTAGTAAAGGAATATAAAATTAAGTCCTATTTTTAAGATCTCATAAAATGTTTTACCCTGAAACATTTTCAATCACACTACGACAAGAAAGAGGCTGGATAATTTCTGCCTAACACTGGAAAATTTGTAAGCACACAGTAGATTTTAAAATGTCTCCTTTATATCCTATTACATTTCTCACTTTCTTCATGAGTGAGACATCTAGATACCCACTGTACTCAATATTTTAAATAACAAGAATCAATTATGATTGTCATTATTAATAGAACTATCATATTATATTTTGTTTAATGTTTGCCTTCTCTCTTATGTAATCTAATTAGTGCTTAAAAACAAGTAGCAGCATTATTTGAGACCAAAATTTTTACTACATCGACATTGTAGGTATCTGCTACCCAATAAAAACTTGTTCTGTGTAAATAAAATAAACTAAAGTTTATGTTTAGGAATCTCATCAGTCTAGCTTTTCAGTACATTTCTGGGTTGTTAGGTGATTGTGTCCTAGGCTTGAGAGTCACTGTTCTCTTTAAACATTATAGTAGTGGGTTTCAAATCTTCAAAGGTAAATTTGTCAGACTCTAAATGCTTCACATGCACTTCTGTCATCAAAATAGAATCATAGAGGTATCTGAAATTATTTTGTTCATCTATATGCAAATATACATGGTCCATCTTCCTAGTCTATTATGACAAGGAAAGCAATTGAAATGATATAAAATGATTTTGCTCATTCAGAATTTCACTTCATAAGAAATAGACATTGATTTTTATATGAAAAACCTTAATACTTTTTGAATTTGAAGCTAATGAAGATTTATAAATACTGAGACTTAAGTTAGCAGTCATTTCGGGCAAAATGAATAATATATAAGTGCATTATGTCACTCAATAAGCAAACAATATTTTTATAAAGATCAACTGTTACAATATTTATCATATTTTAATGATTTTGTCATTTCTTTCACACTGAAAAACCTCATTCAATGTTATTAATAAACTACAAATAGTGGTTACAACTAGTTATCTGGTTTTTTATTTGAGTTTGAAAGGGAGTTAAGAGAGGGAATGCACTAATGCCAAGTTAGGTATCACCAGAAATCACAGAAAATCACTTTACAGAGTTAATTGGTAGCATTTCTGGTCCTACTTCTTTATTAAGAGATGCGGTTGAGAAGACACTGCCCATGCAGGAGTTGTGTTTTTCAAACCCAATCCCATTTCCACTTCCTTGGAGATGGGCAGGACCTTCTAACAAGTTCTGAGTAAGGCACGAGAATGGAACCACGATGCTAGGCTCACTAGAACTAGTATGAAGTGTGTGAGTGCTACCTGCCCTAAGGACATGTGCTAGAAAGAGCTATGCTCCTTGCATGCTTGCTTTTGTTATCTTCTGCTTGCCATGAACTCTTTTCGTGATCCCCCTCCACCAAGTCACCTTGCTTTGGAGCCAGCCAATGTGGACTGAAGTCACTACAAAGTGTGAGCTAAATAAACCTTTCCACCTTTAACTTTTGGGGTCAAGTATTTCCTCTCCGCAATGAGAGAAAAGTAACTAAGACATATAGATAAACAAAGAAAAGTATGACCATCTTAAACTAAGTGAACAACAAAACATAAAATATGTTCATATAATATGAAATTCATATTATTTCTAATTATTATTCTAGAAATCATATTTAATAATAACATAAAAATTCAGTTTCCTGCCATCGTATACAGACAGATGCACACTCTCCCTTGTTGCTACAATTGAATAACTAAAATATTAAATTGCAAAGTTTGTGGGATTCTTCACATTTTATGTTAAATAACCAGTTACAGCAACTATTTTAAAAATTGATAATTATTAACATTCAAACACTAATAAATAAAATCTATAATGTTTTATGGAGCCTAATATTATTAAGTTTTATAGAATACCATCAGTAATCAAGCATGTATGTGAAAGTAACTGTAAAATTACACTTACAGTTTTGAAAATGATAGGGTCTTGTTGGAGACACTAAACCTGAGACACATGAGGAATGCAAGGGGTGTAAAAGTGGAAGAAACATCATCAAATATGATGAATGCACATTGAATGCATGTATGGAAATTTCTCTTTGAATTCCATTATTAGATACATTTAGCATATGTTAATAAAAATATCTAATTATGTGTATCTAATTGTCCCACATGAAGTTTGGTGTGTTTTCATTTACAAATTTAATTTATGATCTTTTACAATTTAATTAGTAAATTTTACGGGATATTTTAATATATTATTGGTTTCCATTTTTTCATCTGCAATTGTGTGTACAATTTCATTACAGATTTATTTTTCTGTGTAATAAATCTGTCAAGTTTTAGTATCAGAACTGAATGTCATTTATGAAATAAAGAAAATAATTACAGAAAATTAAATACATAAGCATTTAATCAATGAATTATAATTTATCATAATTTAAACAGCATTTAAATTAAAATATCAATGAAATCCAATATTAAAAATATAACATAATTCATCAGTACATAAGTGTTTAAGCATTTCTGAGGTAATTTTGCTTTTAAATGTACTTTTTAAAATAACTGCCCATTAGAAATTTAGAAGAGTTTAGTATTTTTCTCATTTACATTGAAAGTAGTTTACAGTCATTTTCATTTTGAATGAGAATGGTATTCTCTTATATTTTGCTAGTCTTATATTTCTTTAGAATTGATTTACCCTTTCATTTGAGGCATATAGGTTCAAGAGAGTTAAAAGTCTTTGATGTCTTCCCTGTTCATTTCACTTCCCCCTTTGTCCATAACTCACTTTTATCTGATACTAAAATTTCCAACACTACTTAATTTTTATTTGATTTTGCAAGAAATATAAAACTTTTTGTTTAAAATTTGTTCTAGTTTCTTATTTTCTTCAGTCTGATTTTTCCTTTATAGGGACAGTCACATAATTCAGAGTATTTATTGCATATACAATGTTGTGGTACCACCAACTCAGTCTAGTTTTTATCTACCTAACTTTTTAAGTGAATCCCCTGTCAAAAAAAAGTTAAAGCAGCTGTCTGGGTTTATTTCTGACTTTTTGCTAGGTTCTCCTGCTGTCTATGCATGCTTGTACCTTTCCCACTTTGTTTGCTTATTTAGCTTTGTAGTAAACTCTGAAATGAAAAATTGTGATTCCTTGAATTTTGATTTTCATTTCAATATTATTTTTGTTACTTAGGGTCTCTTGCATTTCTGATGAAGGAGGGGAATCTTAGTAATATTAGTTATACAATAATGGAAATAAGTAGATATTTCCTCATTTAGTTAGGTCAAATTTAATTTCTTTCCTCCAGTGTCATAGGTTTCTTTATAAATTTTTCACTTCTCTTGATTGTATATATCCTAATCATTTTATTCTTTTGGTTGATAATGTATTTGGAACATTTAATCTTATAGTCTTCTTCAAATTTTCATTGATTGTTTAAAAATTTACAACTGAATTAATGTCTTGATCATTGTTTTTTATTTTGAAGAGAATAAAACAGAACAAAGCAAACCAGAACAGAACAATGCAATCAACACAGGACTTCAAAACAAGACAATAGGATATCAACAGTGCCTACCATAATGTCATTTGTTATCTTCAAAATAATTGTTAAAACCTTTACACACAATAATATCAAACATAACCAAATAATATAAAACTGATCAAAAGAATGAAAGTATTACAGGACTTCAAAACCAGATAACAGGAAATGAACAATGGTTACCAAAATGTAACCATTGTTACATTTTACATTGTTACATCATTCTCTTCAAAACAGTTATCCATACCATCACACACAATGAAATCAAATCAAACACAACAATAAAACCAATCAAAACAAAAGAATAAAATCATTATAGTAATTCAAAATATGATGATAGAAAATCAGCAATGGCTACTATAATGCTTCATTTTCTTCAAACTAGCTGTGTTTATACCATCACACATAATAAAATCAAACAAAACCAAAGAAAACCAATTAAACAAACAACTAAAGGCATTATAGTATTTCAAAACAAGATACTAGGAAACCAACCATGATTTCCATAATACATCTCATTATGTTCAAAATAGTTTCACATACCATCAGACAGTAAAATCTAACAATACAAGACAGAACAAAGCCAAACCTAACAAAATTATAAAAAAAATTCAAGAGTTCAAACAACACAATAAGAAATTAACAGCAGTTACCACCTTCCCCTCCCAGGTGTTTCCTCCCCTGTCACTTTTACAACATCTATTGTGTTTTTTGGATCCCATTAACTGTTTCTGTTTTTTAATGCTAGGGTTCATCCATATGAGTTCAAACTGTTTTGCCTATGAACATGATTTCCAGTTGCATCCATTTACCTAAAAGTTCCTCAAAATATTCTAGCTTATAGCCAGATAGCTTTCCATTGCATGAAAATATCATATCTTTCTTACACCCTTGCTTTTTTACTGGTCTCCTGTCACATGGAACAATTGTTTTCTTGCTTTTATTTTCAGTCTGTGAATTTCCTTTTGAGTTAAATGTGTTTATTGTTTACAGTATATTGATGGATCTTGTTTCTTGATCCACTCTCTCTGTGTTTTTTTTATTGCTAAACTAAGACCAGCTACATTAGTGGTTACAACCAGCGTACATTGATTTGTCTCTGCCATGCTGTCCTCCTGCTGTTGGCCCTGCACTTTTCCCCTTTGTTCAATTGCCTGTCTTTTTTGAAATCATTCTCTGCTGCTTTTCGTGGAACCACAGTCAAATTTATCTCTCTCTAGAATATCCTTTAGCACTCTCTGTAGGGTTGGTTTGTGGTCATAAATTCTTTCAGTTGTTCTTTATAATGGAAGTATCTTATTTTCCCAACAATTTGGAAAGACAGTTTTCCAGGGTACATGAACCTGGGTTGGAAGTTGTTTTCTTTCAGGATTTGCAACACTTCACTCCAAACTCTTCTTGACTTGATGGTTTGTATTGAAACTTTGCCGTGATTCTGATTGTTTTTTCTTTATAAGTGATTTGTTTCTTTTCTCTAACAGCTTTTAATATTCTGTTCTTGTGCTGAATTTCTGAGCTCTTGATTATTATATGTCTGGGTGTACATTTACTTTGGTTATGGATAGTTGGAGTCCTATGTGCCTCATTTATCTGTATGCCAGGTCCTTTTCCTACGTTTGGGATGTTTTCTGCTATTACTTCTGTAAATAGACTTTTAATTTCATTTGTATTGACTTCTGCTTCTTCACTGATACCTATCAGTCTTAAATTATGTTTCTTTGCATCATCTTGCAGCCATTGAATTATTTCCTGATTTCTTGTTATTTTATTTTATTTTTTATTTTTACTTTTGGTATCAGGGCTCAAACTCATCACCTCACGCTTGCCAGGCAGGCACTTATGCCACTGAGTGAAATCCCCACTTCCTGCTTATTTTTTTAAATATATATATATATATATATATATATATATATATATATATATTTAAAAAATATATATTTAAATTTTATTTGAAGAGAAAAAAAGAAAAACAGAAAAAAAAGTGTAGAAACAATACAGAATTTTAAAAAAACAGTAAGAAATCACTAGTTGATACATTACATATTTTCTTAGATATAGTTGTTCAAGTTACAAAACTAAAGCATACAAAGTGGACATTCAAACAGTGAGGCTGCAAACAGTTCTGTTCAATGATCTAATAAAAGCTTAGCAACATGGTTATCAGTCCTACACACTTAAACATAAATGCAGTTATATCCTTTAGAGCACTTTCTTTTCCTCCTTTTGCTTTTTAAGTCCATTATCTGTTTAGCTGTATCATGCTTCAGCTTGCTCAGTACCTTACTGATCTGTTTTGTTGTTGTTATTTACTTTTTTATTATTATTATTTATTTATTTATTTATTTATTTATTTTGAAGGTAGTAGAATAAAGCAGAACAAGACTGAACAGTGTAGTGAAACTGATACAGAACCTAACAGCAGGTTACTGGGATAACAGCAATAGGTATAATAGTATATCTCGTTTTCTTCACAATAGTTGTTAGTTCAAAATAGAAGGAAATACTGAACTTATAATAACAGAATATTGAATAGAGCAATACCATTAATCAGAACAGAGCAAAACAGTGACAAAATATTTGCCTTCAAAGAGATGGTAGAAGGAAACCCCCTTATTTGCTGTATTGCATATAGTCAAACTTGCAAAAGATGCTCAGATCCTGGCTCCCACTTGCTAACGGGGAGGTGGGGAATGGATGTTTGATTCTTAGACTACATGGTAGGCTCACAGCCCCTTAGCAGAGCCGCAAGCTGGCTGCTTGTTTTCCCAGCGCCCCAAGTTTTAACATGGCGTGGATCTCAGGAAATGCTGATGGTCCTTGCCCTGGAGGGCTTATGGCTTGCAGGCCACAGCTGCTTACCAGAGCAGTGAACTGGCTACTTGTTTCCCCAGCAACCACTCCTTCTTGTTTTTAAGCGATCTTCCCTTTCACAGTCACTAGCTGCAATCCTGTCTTCAAGGTTTGAAAGTCTATCTTCAGTCTCTTTCATGTGGTTTTGCCAGCTTTTGATTGATCTTTTAATTCCTGGGTATCCCTTTGAATCTGTTTCAGAAATTGTAATTCCTTTCTACATTGTTCATTCAAGGTTTCCATCATTTTCCTTTGCTCCTCTTTTTATCTATGGCTTCTTTAGATATGCTGAGCAATTCTTTCATTATGTTGTGACTTCTTCTTTTCCTGAGACATTATTTCTGATCCGATTACTTTTACAATCTCATCAAGTTGTTTCTTTATTTCATTTGTTATCCTTTTGGAGATTTCAGGTGTGTGGCTTCCTTTTACTTCCATGACTGTATCTCCAAGGCTTATTCTGTGTGAGTTTGAGATGAAATTGCCTTTTGCTCCTTCATTTTATCATTTCCTGGATTCCTCCAAACAAATTAGCTAGGGAACCTTAGGCACTTCCCACTTTGGCAGCCCCTCCACAGTGTAGGGACAGGCACCTGGGTTCCTCCACAGAGGTCGCAGGGCATGGGGCAGACTTCTCCAGACCTGTGCAGCTACAGTGGGGCTTCCCTGATGGCCAGGGTAGTGGGACTGCTTCTTTCAGGCTGTGTGTCTACATCAGGACTCCCATGATGGTGACAGGCACATAAGGGTGTGTTTGTCTGATTGTTCAGGTGAGAGATGGAAGCCTGAAGCAAGCAAGGGACTCCAATGGTGCCCTACAGGTGCGTGGGGCTTACTTGGCTGCATGTCCATGTTCCTGCTGGCTTGCCTGGAGGAAGCAGCCTTCTGGGGGCAGAGGCCATTAGGTGAAGGCAGGTCTGCTGGCTCTGTCTGCCTGCACTGGTTGCCTGCAAGAACCAATTTATGGATTGACTTTTTATTATAGCACTTTGATGAATTTGTCTATTAGCTCTATAAAACTGTGTATGTGTTCTGTGGAATTTTTTGTATATAAAGTCCTGTCATAAAAGCAGAGGTAGTTTTATTCATCGCTTTCCATTATGGATCCCTCCTGTTTTTTCCTTGTCTATCATCTCTGGGTACAATTTCCAGTACAATATGAAATAGCAGGTGAACCACACCATTCTCTCTCTCTCTCTCTCTCTCTCTCTCTCTCTCTCTCTCCCTCTGTGTGTGTGTGTGTTTGGTTATAGAGAAATTATTCAGGATTTTTTGTTTTGTACCACAGATCGAATTCTCAGCCTCACACTTGCAAGGCAGGTGTTTACAAACTGAGCTAAATCACCAGCCCTCATGCTTTCTTTATAATGTTAGGTATAAACCTTTGACAGAATTATTTTATCTGGAAGAAATCACACTTCTCTACCTATTCTGTTGAGTGTTGCAATCATAAAGGCAGTTAAATCTTGTCAAATCCTTTTTATATGACTATTAATTTTTGAAATTTATTAGTAAGATATATTACATTGGTTGATTTTCTTTTGACAAATACTTGTATTTGTTGAAATAGTCACCTGTGCTAACAATGCATTTTTGTTAATGTCCTATTAAAGTTTTTGTTAATTTTTTGGTTTTAAAAATTTTTATAGATCTTTAAAATATTCTATCACATGGTTTACTGGGTAGATTGCATCATGTGTACTTTACATGAAGACATGTTTGTGTTTTCTCCTTGTTCACCAGCTACATTCCCTGCCTGTGTCTTTTACTCTTCCTTCTTTTTTCTTTCGTTTTTTTCAATAGTAGACCTAACTATTTTGCACAGTCTGGCCTCAAACTTGAATCAACTCATCTCAGCCCCATGAGCAGATCAGATTAAAGTTATATGAAAACGTATCTTGCTATCTGTGGTTATGCGTGTGTGTGTGTGTATCTGTGTGTAACATTTTTACATCCCCTAGGTGTATTTGGCTTATAATATTAATTAAATCTATTTCCTTTTGATGTGCTATTCAATTACTCAACTCAGTACTGAATGTGCAGTACTGAAAGCCCTATTAATGTACAACTAGCTACTTATCCTTTCTGTCAGATCTGTCTCAGTGTTCATTACAAAGGATATTGTTTGTTTTCAAGATATTACCATCATGATCTTGTTCTGAAACAGAAGATGTGCACATTTACAACAGGGACAATATTGCCCTCACAGTCTGAAATATTCACTATATTTGTCTTGCAATACAGTTGACTGAGCTAAGTTCTCAAAGAACAACATAACTTCAGAAGGACTGGACAGTTTTATGAATGATTACTAACTTTATTATGTTAGAGAAATTTCTATGCTTGACCATGACAAAGTTTACACATTTAGCATTACAAAATGATCTTTATATCAATAAGAAATCATTTCAAGCAAGAATATAAAGTCCTTTTACATAGCCATTTTGTCATCATCATTTAAGAAGGATAAATATCAAAACAAAGTACAATGTTTCCTATGAGTACATAAATAATTTAAAATGGAATACTTAATTTTTCAGTTAGTATAAAAACATAAAATCTCTTTTTTTTTTTTGTCCCAGTATCAGGGATTGAACTCACAACGGCATGCTTGAAAGGCAGGCACTTATGCTGCTGAGCTAAATCCCCACTCCCCAAAATCATTAAAATCTCACAAGAGAAGTATAAAAATATTTTAAATTCAAATACTGTCTTACGAATAATTAGTAAAACTAAAATGTAG
Organism: Hydrochoerus hydrochaeris; assembly: GCA_004027455.1. Taxonomy (NCBI): domain Eukaryota; kingdom Metazoa; phylum Chordata; class Mammalia; order Rodentia; family Hydrochaeridae; genus Hydrochoerus; species Hydrochoerus hydrochaeris. The sequence continues at coordinate 236,130 of PVLA01001334.1, forward strand.
AAAACAATTTTCTTAAACATGTAACTATTATTTTTTAAAATATACTCAATGCTATATTTAATTTGAAATAGGCACAGTGACTATAAACAAATTACAAAGAAAATTCATACTTTCTGCTATTCAGTATTTAAGATTAGATAAAGGAGATATTTATAGAAAAAGAAAACTTTATGTTTTTATTATTTACTGACCAAAACTCAATAAAGAAAAGTTCTAGGAAACTTCAAACTATAAAGTATGATTCTAAGAGAAAATTACATAGTAATACAAATACTAGAAACATAAAATAGTGGTAGCAATTTTAAATACTAAATTAGTAATATACATTATAAGAAGCTGAGAACATAGCATGCATGATACTTATTTAGAAGATTATGAATGTTAGTTAAGGTTATAGAAAGACAAGGATAAATGCAAAAAAAAATGTTCTCTTTGTGAGTGGAGAATTCTAAATAACAGAAAGGTATTCTGTAGTTTTAAATTACTCTGTACTTAGATGCAAATTTTGTAGTTTTTGTGAATTGAGCAGGTCTACTTGAAGTTCACAGAATGATGTTAAGGGTTAAGAATGGCAGCAAGAAACAGACTCATTTCTGATGAAAGTGAAGACACAAATAGGAATGAGACAGAAACCATTTAAAAACACAGAGGAAAGATTCTCTTTTGCTTAGGAAAAGATGCTAAAGCAAAATTCTCTGAAACAACCTAAGTCAGCTAGTATATGAGATGTTTTTTCCAGCTGAGAAAATGCTTCTCAATATACACTTCCGTTAAACTATACAATCTAAATTTTAATATTTGAAAGCAAGTAGTATGACTCATGTGACTGTGTCATGGTATATCCAAGACAGGTATGTTAAGTGGTTTCTCAATGACTCTAAAAATACTTGGACATGTCTTCCTCAGTAATCCAAAGCATAATGAGATTCTGCCAGACTGTTTTGGTTTCTTTTCTCTCATTGCTGGGACAAAATACGTGACACAAAAATGAAGAAAGAAAAGGTTTATTTAGCTTACTATTTGTGGAAGTTTCAGTCCATAATCAGTTAGCTCCAAGGATTGGTGGCCTGGCACCAGGTCAACACTTCAAGGCAGCGGCCAGTAAAAGCAGGGAGAGCAAAAAGGAGAGAAAGAGCAAGCCTCTTTTCTTTGTATGCAGGTCACTTTCCACCCATTAGGGCATTTATACTACGCACAAAACCTCTGTGTCCTGCTTTTGCACAAAATGAGGATACTTACAAAGTAAAGATGCTGGTTCCCCATTGAGCCTCTTAAACTTCTAAACTTCTTAAGTTGACACAATGTATCAACCATAATACAGGCTGATTTTTAACTGTTTGGAAAATTGCTCTTTACACTCCTAGAATACTGTAAGTTCACATTTTCCTTACATCCTTTTCAGTTTCAAAATACTACAGACCAAAATACTATAGAAGCCAAATTTCAAATCTTGGTTACAATGCTTTTGTGACACATATTGACTGATACATATGGGTCTATAAATTATTACTCCATTTCATAAAATATTTTCTTTTTTAATTTTTTTTTTTACTTTTTAATTTTGAAGGTAGTAGAAATACAACAGAACAAGACAGAAAGCCAATTGAGACAGTGCAGTGAATTTGGTACAGAACTTCACAGCAGGTTACTGGGATAACAGTGATAGGTACCATAGTATATCACGTTATCTTCACAATAGTTGTCTAGTCAATTAGGTATAGCAAAATCAAACCAAAGACAGAACATTATAAAACCAATCAAAAGAGAATATTGACTAGAGTAAAGCAATTAATCATAATGAAACAAAACTGTAAACATTTGCTTTCAAAAAGAAGATAGAGGAGACCCCCCCCATATTTGCTATATTCCATACAGTCATCCTCCCAAGAGATGTTCAGACCACTGTCTCCAGTTGCTAACGGGGGTGGGGGTGGCAGTGGGAGGTGGGGTTTGGGATGTTTGATTCCAAGCCCGCACACCGGTAGGCTCACAGGAGACACTACTTGTTCCCTTGGCTCACACCGGAGGAAGGCACTTACCAAGAGGATGGGCGAATTGCTTCTTGGTGCAGCCGCCTGGGTTCCACCATGGCTTTGGCTGCTATTTTCTTAATTTTCTATGACATGAAGACTTTATTTAAGACTATGCATACCCAAGTACATTTAATTCGTTTCCTGTTTGATCTCATCTATATTTGTTTCCATATGGTGGTCACATCAACAATAATAAAGACAGATATTCTTGTTTGAAAAATTAATGTACATTATTATATGTAGGAACTCATAAGTGGATACCAGTATATTACTTAGAAGTTATACCAGTTACTTATCTGAGGCTTTACCTGCTCTCTCTAGGAAGTGTTAGTGAAATGATTCCATATATATATATATATATATATATATATATATATATATAATCTCCTTCAAATGTTTGCCAATGTTCCCATCTTTAATGATATATTATGAATCATGAAATACATATTTTAATTTACACAATGGAGTCAAATTGACATTTTGTCTTCAGTCACTATTCATTTGCCAACTCTCCCCTTTACTCTCAGATGTAATACAATTTCCTATTTGAAAGAAGTGCATGATTACCAAGATTAATGTGAGGGAGTGATTAGATTTAATATATAGGTTTATTCTATTCTTCTATGTCCCTTTATGCAATAGGAGCAAATAGCTCTTAATATCATTTTCAGGCCAAAAACTAGGATTAGACATTTCAATTATAAATAATATCCACATAGGATGATCTGAAATCTTTAAATGGTAATGGGATATAACAAATATGTACCATATAAAAAAAATCACTTTTCAATATAATTAAGGAGTAAATTATTATAATGTGAGCTACAGATAAAAGATGTTTGAATGACAGAATAATCTCATCCAATTGTTTGAATATGATGACTTTATCTTTAATTATACTTTTCTGTGTCCATAAGTAAAGCAAAATTATAATCCTCCAAGTGATCACTTTATAATTTCTCTGACATACTCTTTTAAATCAGATATTTTTCTTAGTAATACGCAAGTCAACTTCCATCTTCTTTAACCTACTTTAATTTCATCTTTTTGAGGTGCTAATTACCTGAAATTAAATCAAAGAAATAATCTTTCTTTTTTTTCTGTCACAGTTTCTTCAAGATAAAGAGATTTCTGAAGCCCACTGGTCTTTTTTTTTTTAATCTGAGTTTAGTTTTTATCTGATTAAAACATTGTAATTCAGTACAAGAATATTACTAATGAAAATACTGCTCTGTGTAATCATAGCATACAATAATTTTATTACATCTAACCGACTCTAGTTATTTAATTTTAACTTTCAAGTATTATATTAATAGTTTGACATTTTATGGTATCTAAAAACTGATTAAGTATACATATTCATTTTAAATTGTATTCTGCAGAAAGATCTAGAAATATTTATGTTTTTCTGATTCACTATGTTTAGTAACTCAAATATGTATCCTACATCATTCTTAACCTTTCCACTAAAAACCAGAAAAATATTCTTAAGAAAAAATTCCATTATCTGCAATGCAAAGACAAGTAACTATAAACTACAAACCATATATACAGATTGCTCAGTAATTGTGTGAATTCAGATGTCCATTTGTAAGCAGACTACCATGTTCTCACTGTGAAATAAAATTGAATGAACTACATCAAAGGAAGTAGCAATTTTAGATCATAGCTATTTTCAGTAACTTCAAGACAAAGACTTTTAAAGATTTTTCTCCCAGCTATAGGTATTTTTGTTTAAGTGAGAAAAAAAACTGTTTCTGTCTCTGTTCCCTTTGCATCATCTTTCTTACACCAACATTTAGAAAGTAAGATACTCAGCACCAAGAATGAGTGCGAAGGGTGACAATTTGAAAACTTTTATACTGAAAATTTTCTAATAAAATATTTTTCAGAAAAGACTTTATCTCTGTTCAATTCTCTAGAAAAAGTGTTTTTACCAAGATAATCTGCAAATGTAACTACTACTACCCAGAATTGTTGTTACACAATTTGAAACAGTAAATGCAAGCTTATGTTTAGAATGAGGCATTTGAGAGTGTTCATATTTACATACGATTCATGAAGAGAATAGAAAAGGTAACGAAAGGACACTCACATCAAACTATAAACCTCAAATTTCAACCAACAAGAACCCTTTTGCTTACTCTAGTAGCAGCATACTTCTATAAAAATAGAAAGCTAATCTTTGAATTCTATAGACTCAGAAAAGAAATCAGACAAAATAGTGTTAAAAACAGAAATAATACTAATAATTTGCTTACATCCTAGGAACTTCCAAACATCCTAGGACCATTTAATAATCAAAGTAATGTGATATAGATGTAAGTGTATATAGATAAAACAATGAAATAAAACTGGAATTTGAGAAATTTTTTAAAAGCTTGCCAAATAAACATGACCAGGTGCTTTAAATTTTATATGATTTTCATATATGACAAACTGTATTTTCTAAAAAAGGTTACAAATTCTTAGTTGACAGGCTATCCAAAAATAGATTTTGGGTTAAAAAATAGCCTTTTTCTTTTTCTTTTGAATTTACTTCCTTTTCTGATGTGATGAATGTAAAGGAAAGTCAGGTATTTTTCTGCATTTCAACTATGTGACTCAATCACAATTATGCTGAAAAAGCCACATCTAGAAAGAGTCTCTCTTCTTATATTTTTTTTCATTTCAACAGTGTTTTTATTTCTCTACAATTTGATTACTATTCTAATGATTCACATTACTTTCTTGCTAACTAAACCTAACTACAAATTCATATCTTGTAGTTCTTTACTCATGTTAATTTAATACCTTCAGGAAATTTTGTATTAAAAAATTTCCTTTACAATTTGTTTCAGCAGAATAAGGATATTACTTATGCATCACAAAAGTGATTAATTCACATTGGTAAGGAAGAAGTTTGTGAAGAGTGCATGCTTATCTTTTGAAATTCAAAGAGAACTAAATGGTAGTGCTTGTCTCATTTAGGGTATCAGTTAGCTTTGTTGTCTCTAAGACAAAATCCCTATAACTTAAAAGAATATTTCATTTTATATTATTGTTTTTATTCACAGTTTAATTTTTAGCTGGTGGTTGGCTGAATCCAGAAAGAAATATCATGATGAAAAGCCAAGGGAGAGGAAAGCTCCCCACTCATGGCAGCCGGGAGGTAAAAAGCAGAGGAAAACCAGACAGCAAGTGTTCCGGTACCCAGATCTCTAAGTATAAATTCCCAGACCTTGTATAGTAGACACACCCTGATGTGTGCTATATAATCTCCTAGGCATCTCTCTAGCCAATAAAATTGACAATCAAGGTTAAGGTAAAAAACTTAGGTTTTTCCCTCTATAGTAAAAAAGCAAGAGGATTTTCACAGAATAATCATTCATCAAAAGAAACAATACATCTTAAGACACAGTACTATAATGCTAATACCAAAGAAACATATGTCTGTATAACATAAAAGTAAATAGAATCAGAAGCTTCAAATTATCCTGTTCATGATTTGCTAGCATGATGGTCACTTGCTGCTTCTGTTGCTGACGGCTATTATTCTTTTAGAGAAAATCAATGATCATGTACTCATTGGTCAAATTTTATAAAGCTTTTTTTTTGAAAAAAATAAAAATGAAGAGTGAGGGATAAATTGGGTCTACAGAGTGAACTTGAAAAGAAAAATAAAAGTATACCCTAGAGGATATAGGGTGGCCTATCATGAGCAGGGCTATGATAAATTTATTGAAAAACTGAACCATGTATTTCAACTAAAACTTTCTAGTGCTGCAGAGGGAATAGTTTTTCAATGACACTACCTCCTTTAATTAAAAGATTAAATGACTAAAATGTTCTGATAAAATTGAAACTGAATATTTGTGATTATGTCACTTACATCTCAAACTGACAAGAAGACCCAGATGAATAAGAATAATACCTGTTGTAGTCTTCTCATGAAAGCACTGCTATGTTCCAGTGGTCCCAAAGGGAGTTGTATTATATAAACAAAATGTTTGCATTGTAAACTATTATTATTACCACTGATGGATGATAAAAGATGGATCATTCATATTAAAACTTCAAATGTAAAGATGTTACAAATAACATGATATGAATGTCAATAATATGTTGTCATGTTACTATTAAAGCAAACCACAAATATCTGAACTTCTCCTGGGAAAGAATTCTTTAAATACATAAAAAGGAGATATCATGAGTCAAAGGTCTTTTCTTCATATTTGAATAAAAATTAATATGCATGTAAATAAACACTAAAAAGAGACTCCAAATAATTTCGATATTTTATCCAATATTATTAACATTTCTACTAAATAGAAAAACAGAACTTTAGAAGCCTGTAATATTCATGATTAATCAGTAGCATGTTGAATCTACACATTTAATTAGTAGGACACACCAAGTATCAGATATCAATTGTCAAATGCATTACATCTGAGTTTAGACCATTTTAGTTTATGTAATTTTATATGTGCATATTTCAGCTGGAAGAAATAAATTAAGCTAGATACTTCACAGTAAAAACAAATGCAAGTTATTAAAATCTAAAAATGAAAGTAGAAATCGCTTTAAACTTCTAAATTTTAAGCATCACTGTGGCAATTAAAGGTAAATTTAGGGACAAAAGTCAGCCAATAGCATTTTGAAATATGTATACTCCATAAAGATTATATATATTTGACAAGTAGAAGAGATGCAAATGTACAGAGTTCAGACAATTTGTGCATTGATGTAATTTACTTGAATTATAGAGAGTAATCAAGAAAAGGCCAGGACTTATGAAATGTATTTATCAACTGGATTATTTTTGTTGAAATAAAATATAGAACTGGAGAATATAAGAATATAATTTTTTAAACTACCTAATTAAACATGAAAGAAGAAATGGACAAGTTAATATAACAACAGCATAAATTTCCTAAATATGTCATCAGCTAGAGAAGAATTCATTCTCTTTAAGAAATAACAAAGAAAATGCATCTATAAAATAGATAAGTGATAGCAAATGTAACCAGTTGCAGGAAGAACTCACCAAGAACTTCTATCATTTATGTAACTATAAAATAAGCTATCAAGTTCCAGGGTGCAGGTCATATAAGTTAGTGCCACGTGTTTTCATAAAGATGGATTTGAAGGTACTACTTTCTCAAAATAAGACTAACAACGCTAAATCAAGAGTAGAGAAGGCATTCACAGTTAAGTTGCTTTAGAAATTCAATATAAAATAGATACAAGATAAAACAAGAACATGAATCCCGATGCTTTTCTCAGAAGTGATAGATCTTCATCAATTAGGAAGGAAATTGGGATATCTTTATATGAAACTAAAACCGGAATGAATTGAAAAGGATGTACAGAGTCAAGATGCCTTCTACTTATATGTCCAGGCATAGTTTGGTCAAAACTCTTCTCAACAGATCTGATAGGATAGTGCCTTGGTCACAGTTTCTTCTTTCCTATTTAAGAAAGCAAGATTTTTTTGAGAAAAATATGAATAGAACCATTCAGCTTTTCTTAGAGTATATCTAGAAGGAATGAAGCCTGGGTTTCAACTCGGTTAGCAGAATTTGATAACATGTTTCAGTAAAATGATCTTAAATCAAACTAAGCTGCATCCTTTGTGTTACTGCATTTCTAGAGTAATATTTTCTAATGAGTTCAATTTGCTCAAGTGACTCCACGCTACATTAACTAGAATGCTGTTATCTGTTCACTGTGCAATGTCAAAAGCTCATGAAATAGCTACCCTTTGAGGAAAACATCTAATAGGCTTAATGAAAATCAGCAGTGCCAGTCAACACATGTGACCAGATAGGATCATAAGGTGTAATGTATTTTCCAAAAGATATAACAACATTTTCCCTTCCTTGAGGTTTTCCAAATCTTGAGGCTAAATAAAAAAATAAGAGCCTATGCAATGTTTTTGCCTATACCTTCATACTTATTCTGTTGGATCAAGTTAGATCGATGTTGTAATTCCCATTTCATACCATGGATCCTGGGACTCACAAAGACTAAAATAACTTGTCTTATATTTGTAACTAAATGATAGAAATAATGAGGGTTAAAATCCAGAAGGTGTTGCAGTGCTGAAGCAAGGCAAGGATATTGTCAAGGTCGTGGAGTGCAGCCGTTACGATGATCTTTTATTCTGAAGCCAGACCATATTAGTTGTAAATCAGTTCAGAATTTTTATTTGTGAACTGTGCCAAGCTTTATTTTCTTGTATGTAAAGTGTCTGTAAGAACTGTACCACATTAGGAAGTTTTTATGATGCTTACACATTTTTTTTTATTTAATCAAAGTATTGGAAAACACCTTGCACATAGGACTATTTGCTTTTGGTCCATCAATTACTCTTTTAGCTATAAAAGATAATTATATCTTCTGTCCATACTGAGAATTTTTGCTCTACATCCATCATTGGGCTTCACTGTCCATATTAAATTTTATTTGATTTTTTTCAGTTATTTAGTATATAGTTTCAAATGCATATACACAGGAGAATTTTTGGATTTGAACACACAATTTCAGGTATGGCTTAAAAGCAAGGACCATTTCTTTGAAAGCTGTGGCCAATTCTTGATAAAAATGGAGAGTAAATAAATGTTTATAGTGCGATAGCATTGCTGTTATCCTCTTATACCACTTACTGTTTAAAGTTTTGTAGTTAACAAAGTGTGCATGGATAATGTAATACTTACTGTAAAATGAAGAGACAGCCATCCTTAAGATATCTTTGATTTTGATATTTCCCCTAAGAAAATTAAGCAGTTTGTGAATCAAGCTTAAAATACAAATAGTATTTCATTCACCAGATATCTTGCTGTGCCTTTACATTTTATACTTCCCCAAGATTTAATTATCAATTGGAATTACTTTTTAATTCTATCTTCTTTATGTACAAGAACGTACTTTGTGACACTACCTTCATTGGATTGCTGCATGCACTTAAAATGATGAAATCAGAAACTGAATAAAAGCTGTTGAAAGATTATTCACTTTTACAAAAAAAGAACGTCAGGTTACATTGCTGGTTGAGATTATTTACCTTAATAATAAACAACACTCTATGTTGCCAAACGTAACCCCTGTATTTTCCTAGGTGCATTCTATTCATTTGCTGATCCCATGAAGCTACATGTGTCTTTGAAGAAAAAAAATCAGATGAATGAATTTAAGCAAGGGTTGACCAAGGTCATTATTTAACATCCATCCCATTGCTGTCATCCAGGCACGTGTCTATTTCAAAGGAGTGGTTGCCTTGCAATATTGAATCTGAAATACATCCTACTTCATTAGTTCTGGCCAAGAGAAAGACTTGGTTCATTAGTCAAAGGAATTAACTCATCCATCATAGAGAGTAACACAAAAATTGGATCTTAACAGACAACCTCGTTTTTTTCAAATGATCATTTTTCCCTCTAATAGTCTCTATTCCATATTGATAAATCATTACTTTTTTGTTTTTGTTTTAAAACATTGTTTTTTGGATAGTAGTTGATTCATGAAGAACTTTTTTTTTACTTTTATAATAAAATTGACTTCTAAAAAATAAATGACTATTAATAATTATGAAAAGTGACATCTTGATTAATATTTTACAAGGACATAAATTATCATATACAAATACTTAGAGTTTAAAAATTCACCCAACTTCCTAAAAACAAAGTATTACTTCATGTGAATGAGAATGATCTTATTTGCCCCAATTCGTTAAGCTGTAAAATATGATTTAAACTAGTTTATATTTCACTGAGAGCTGTCAACAATACATACAAAATTCTTGCCATAATGCATAGAATAAATGTTCAATATTTTAAATATTGACTAAAATTTCAGTAGCCATGATTTTCTAACAGCACTACCAATATATAAATATTGCATAAAAATTTAAAAATACAGAAAGTGAAACAGGCAACAGATATCTATGATTCATTTATCTAGACATAAGCTCAGTTAACATTTTTTAGCATAGTTAACATTTTTATATTTTTCAGATTTATTTTGGAAGAAACTGTACTTTGTTATGCATATTAATACAAACAGAAATGGATTTCTGATGTTATGCATCTATCTGCAGTTGTAATTATATTTTTTCATCTTTCTTTATTACCTATGTGATATTGGTTTTACACCCCCTACAGAGACCAAAGTCTTTGGAGGCTCCAGTCTCATATGAAATGGCACAATATTATTTTATAATCTATGTACATCCTATCTCATTGTTTAAATTATCCCCACATTGCTTTTACAGCCTAATACAAAGATATGCTATGTAAACAGCTCTTTACTGTATTCTTCAATAAATAAGAAGAAAAATGTTAGGACCTGTTCAATACAGTCATAACTTTTTAAAATTTTGAATAGTTTCTATTAGTTCTTGTTTGAATCAGAAGATGCAGAATCCAAGAAAGACAAAGGATGGACTTTATATAGATGCCAGAGTTGTTTAATTAAGGTCATGTGATATTAATGAGTTATAAATTATAGATATGTGATTAAATATTTTATCATTCATGAACATCTTCTTTGCATACAAATATTATTGGAAACTATAATTTAAGTAACTGTGTCATGAAATGGATGTATTGAAATTTATTAATTCAATTCTGTTACTACCCATGGACTTTCTTTCTACTTATTAAATGTTATAAATAACCCTGTTCAAGGATTATTTATGTATGAATACTTGAAATTATCTATTATTTGTTCAATTCTTTTCCTGTATATGTGTTGAAACTTGAAGAAACTTTAATATTTATGTTTCTGGATGAGGGTATATTATATGTCTTATAATAATTGATTTTTAAGTGTAAATTCAGTTTTGAGAAGCCATTTTTTTTCAGAGTAAATTTTGTTGTGAGATGCCATTAATTGCAAAGCTATCGTTTTACTGTTTAGGCAATTAGATCATCAGATAACTAAGAGGTCTGTTCGGGTTCTAGTAATAACAAGTAAATGACTCAGGCAAAAATCTATTCAGTTACCTTTCTGAGTAATCACTAACCCTTCCCATGCACAGTCAAGATACTTCAATGTCATTCCAAAATTTCCATACCTTATTTCTATTTTTAAGAATTTGACCTTAGAGGAAATTCTTTTTGAAGTTCTAATGCAGATAGATATAGATTTCAACTTGTTCAATCCTAAATAAAATTGATAGTCAATAAATGAGAATGCCTTAAAGCCCTGCTTTCCTCTCCTCTCAAAGAATTAGTTTTCAAGGTAATTTTAAAATCTCTCTTTTTTTTTCTAATGCAAGAGACAAATGATATTATCCAGACACAGGTCCAATAGGAAGTTATACAGTCCACTCACCAGCATGGATTATGCCAAGAACCAGACTATGATTTAGTTCTTCATTTTGCAAATGCTTAACTTCTCTAATAAGCTTAAAAGTAATGGCTGTATCTAACTGAGTGAATTATCTGTCTCTGTCTCTGTTCTCCTTTCTCTCTTCCTGTACCTTCCTTCCTCTTTCTCTTTCTCTTCTAGCGATATGTCTTAAGCATTGAGAAACAACAATAAATAACCGTTGAAGAGAATTTACTGATTTTTATAAAGGAAATTTTAATCATAAATCAAGGCAAAACTGAAAGAGTTTTATTTTCTTAAGTCATTTTAAACTTAGATTAAAATAAACAAGCAGGCATCATTAATCTTTAAAAATACATAATTTTTTTGCAAATTTTTAATTTTGACTTCAAATCTATTTATAAAACTTTTACAGTATGCAGACAAGAGAAATTTATTTTTATGATAAAATTTTACTTTAATGCTTAGGAAGATGATCTATTTAATTATGCAAGATTATTTACAAAAACAGATCTCCCAAAGTATTTCTTTAAACAAGTTTGTAATAATTAACAACTTTTGCAACTTAATAATTAATAGTTTTTCCCCTGACATTTGTATTTCCCTGTACCCACTGTTATGTTTGTTTTACTTTTGCCCCTGTCTTGCTCTTCTCTACTGTCTTAGCCACTTTCTCTTGACTGGGAGGCAAACCCATAAATTGAAAGAAGAAAGATTCACTTTGGCTCAGAGCTTAGACGGGTTTCAGTCTATAGCTGGATGGCTCCAAAACAGGGTAGTGAGGCAGAAGACATGACAGAGGAGAACAGCTCAGGTTGCGGGGGTGGGGGACAGGGAGGGATCAAGGGAAGAAAGGGCTGATAGAACTTCCCAGGCGGCAGCCCCAGTGACCCACCTCCTCCAACCAGGCTTCACCTCTTCATTTCACATTTTAGTTACAAACTCTTCAGTGGACTAATCCACCCATGACCGTCATACCCTAGGATCCAGTCACCTAGTCATCTTTGTGCCCATGAGGCTTTGGGGACCTTCTGGATAAAACCTGCAGCATCTGCCTTCTGACATGTAGGGACTTCTTTAACGCGAATCTTACTGTGCTGAGGGACATGTTAAAATAAAATTTGAATAGATATTTTATTCTATTATATTCTGAGAGGTGGTAATTTTATTTTCCTAAACAGGCAACATAGCTGTTATTTTTCTTTTTCCTACCGATTTACTAAATCTCTGTATTCTCTGGGTTGCATTTTTATAGACTACAGGAGGGAAAATATTTCATAACTTCCCAAATAGCCTTTGGGGAGATAACAGTCATCACATCTCCTAATATATCACAAAAAGAATGGAATAGCTTCCCACGTAACTACTATATAGAATACAAAAAATACTGTCACATTGTAGAAATTTTTTTTTCAGTAATTTAGTTATAATTTTTAAAACAAGCAATTGTCTCCCTACCTTTATTTTTCCTTAAGCTTTGAATACTGTAAGAATAATTTAAAGGACAATTCCACTGATGTTATTTATCTCATATTTAAAGTTAATAATATTTACTTAGTGTTGAAAAGTATTTGTTTAATGAAGACAAAAATGACAGGTTAATTCACAGAAATCTAGTAGAAATGCCAATGTATGTATAAAATTGATGAAGGAAAGATAATCAATATTCAGGTTTAACTAAACTGTGCTAATTCAGACAGTAGGATAAGGCATTTTTTCCCCTTTAAAAATTGATCGAGGGTATTGGAGACATTTTATTTCCCTAGAAACTTAAAATTCTGAATATGATATTTGTCAAGAAGCTTAAAGCTTCTGGAATTTTCTCTCAATCAAATCAAAAGGGCATTACTGCCATTCTTTGTTTGAGGAGTGTGTGCCTTCTCGGATTTTTATTGTTCTCAAGGCTATATTGTTGATTCTGTTGTCATAAAATGCTCTGATACATGGGCACTGCAATCCATAAATTAATAAGTAATAATGCCTAACCATACACACCAAGCCTTCTCCACGGCATTGGTTTCCCACCGCGTTCACCATCTTCCTCACATTATTTCACGAGCTGTTGTAATTAAGTGGCAGATGCTAGGAGGCAGGTGATTTTCCAGTGTGTCGACAAGGCCCTTTGTATAACAGCAATGGATTCCAGAATTTCGGAGTGATTGCCATTTGAACCTGTATCATAAGAAAAAAGAACTGCTGTGACTACCAGAAAGCAGATGCTGACTGCTGTCAGCACTGCGGCTGTGACAGTTATAAGATCAACTGCAATACATTTCACATCCATGACTTGACACGCAAACTTCTTCCGTACATGCTTTCAACAAAATAAGAGGGTGGCAGCTTTATAGCCAGGTATAAAATGTGACTATTGCATGGTTGGTTACATTTTGTCAAGATAATTTCACTGGAATTCTTCTACATCAGGCAGAATCTCACACGCTTCACAATTTCTGTAGGAGCAGAGATATCTTTATGCATTGTTCATTGCTAATTTAAGCTCTCACACATTATTTTCATTTATAGATTTCCCCAATATTACTTATGTAATGCAACATACATGAATTAAATGGGTCAAAATCAAATACCAATCATAACACAAGAAAATATCATTTGATATGAGCTTCCAAAGGAGAAAATAACTGTTCCAATTTCAGGAAGTGATGTCATCTAGACAATTAATTTTTAAATAAAATGTGGTTAATCTTTAAGATTTAGGCAAAATAACTAACTACTTAAAGTACCTTAATGAATCCATGACAGTAAATACTCATGTTCTGACATTGGCTTAAGAACTAGATATTCTGTGTAGTTGATTTATGTCTAGGGAACGCTAGATAATAGCTCTAGGATTGATCCAGTTCAGGGATGGTGATTGTCAATAAATTTTGTTCTAATATTACAATTAATTGCCTGTGAGGCTAATTTTATTTTTATGATTTTTTAAATTCAATCTCATTTAGATTACTTTTGGGTTAAAAATAGGACATCTGATGGAGCATCACAGGCAGTTATTAAATGATTATTAGATAAGCCATGAGTCTAAGTTGACATGTATTTATAGCATCTATTCTTCTAAAGATTTTTTAGAAAATAAACTTTCTTTTTAATTTCCCTGAAGTATTTTGTGAAATAATCAAACTGTGCCCTTTTCGATGTTTGTTTGACTTTGGAAAGGTATTTGGAAGTAACAATATTTCTAGGTTTTTATGTGTGTGTTTTGAAAAATTTAACCTACGAATTTACTTTTGCACTGGTTAGGACATTTTCAAATTTTCTGATTTGAATAAATCAAATTTGTAAAAATATTTATTGGATTTTAAAAAATCATACCTGTTTTCTTTATTTTAGAGAGTATAAACAAAACAGAACAAAGCAGTTCAGGACAAAACATTGCAAGCAACACAGGATTTCAAAACAAGACAACAGGAAATCAACAGTAGTTACCATAATGTCTCCTGTTTTCTTTGAAATAATTGTTTATATCTTCACATAGAATGAATTCAAACAAAACAGAATAGTATAAAACTGATCAAAACAAAAGAATGAAAGCATTATAGGCCTTCTAAACCAGACATAGGAAAATTAACATAATGTCTCTTGTTCTTTTCAAAATAGCTGTCGCTATCTTCCCACATATTGAAATCAAATAGTAGAAAACAAACTAAAACCAATCAAAGCAAACAACAAAATCATGATAGGACTTCAAAACAAGGTGATAGGAAATCAGCAATGGCTACCATAAGGTCTCGTTTTCTTCAGAGTAGCTGTTGATACCATCACACATAATAAAATCAATTCTTGTAAACTCTTTAGGAGAAGATTTAGGCACGTATAAGCCTATACATGCACATCTATCCTTTCTGTATTAAAGAGAAAACAAAGGAAAGCAAAAAAACAACAGAGACAAGTAACAATAAGGAAGGGCCTAAAACAATAATATAGGCTTTCAAAACAAGGTGGCCGGAACGTAACTAAGGTTGTTACTTTGCATAGTTACCTCAAAAGAGTTTACTCAGAATACCAGATATAAACATGAAAAATTGATCTAATCCTATTAATGTTAGCTGTTTCGTTCTAAGAGCTAATGGAATTAGTAGTACAAATAGCTTACCTATATTAAGTGTATATATACAAATTTATATCTTTTTTTTCTTTCCCCTTCCCTTTTCCTCCTTTTCCCTATCATCTATGGCAAACCTAAATCCAAAATTGTATTAAATGGTGAAAAACTGAAAGCTTTCACTCTAAAATCAGGAACAAGACAAGGATTCCATTATCACCATTCTTATTCAATCTAGTGCTGGAAATATTAGCCAGAGCAATTAGACAAGAGAGAGAAATAAAAGGAATAAGGATAGAAAAGGAAGAAGTTAAATTATCATTATTTGCAGATGACATGATACTCTACATAGAAGACTCCCAAAACCCCATTGAAAGACTTCTAGATGGAATAACCAAATTCAGTAATGTAGCTAGATACAAAGTCAGCACTCAAAAAATCAATAGTATTCCTGCACAGAAACAATAAACTCACTGAGAAATAACTAGGAGAAACCACATGCTTCACAATAGCATCCAAAAAATATGAAATATTTAGGAATCAATCTAACAAAAGAAGTAAAAAAAATCTGTCCAGAGAAAATTATTTATTGGATTTTTCCATTCAGTTCAATTTTAGAATTTATGTTTTCACACAAAATGTTTATAATATTTTATCCCTTTTATTTAATTATTGCATTTCAAATATGAATATGCTTCAATATATTAGTTTTATTTGTTGATTTCTTTTGTTTTCTTCCTGAACAGTATTTCTAGAGATTTGGCATTACTATGATGTATTTTGAAAATGAATCACTTAACATGTGATTTTATGTAACGCTTCATAATTTTACAGATATCTAATTTCTCATTTTCCTACTTATCATTTTGCTTTGATTTTCTGCTAATTTTTTTAACTTTTTAGACTGAATTAAATTCTCATTTAATATCAGCCTGTTTTTTTATAGTGAAAACACTGAATGCTTTCAAGTTGGTCTAATGTTATTTTGTGCAGAAGGGCTGGTTACAAAATTCGGTGCATGCATAAATAGAGAAAAAACAGTAAAAAGTGCAGTGTTATTAATTCCCCTCAGAATATTCCCCTCACTTTAAGCATACTTAACACATCATGCTTGCCACTCTCCAAACCAATTCTGGAATTGTTCTTTCATGAGTGTCTGTATAAGTTTTGATTTAAAAAATGCAGTGAGTTCTTCTGGTCAATGTCATCCAAGAAAAGGCAAAACCAAAAATAAACAAATACAAAACCATATTATATGGTGTCCACATTTATCTTTTTCACTGGATCAGGCACAGTACAACTTCTGACTCCTCTCTGCACCCACAATGCCCATGAATGCCACATATTTTAACTCAATTTAAGACATCAAAGCATGTAGTACTGGACACCTGAAGGCACTTTGATGTTCATATTTTTTTATTTTTATTTTTCGTAGTACATGTTTGTGGTACATCAGGGTCACAGTCATGTGGAGTTGGTGCCTGAACACATCTTAGTTCTTGTTTTAATTCCCTTCCCCTCCTTCTTCCCCACTGCTTGCATTTCTTAGTCACCTTCCCTTATCAAAAGATCTATCTCCTTGTTTCCTATTTTCTGTCTTTCATTTTGCTCTTTATTTCATTTATATTTTGAGTTTCTCATATAAAAGAAATCATGTAACTAATGTGTGTGCCTGATTTATTTCTCTTAACATTATGATCTCAAGGTGCATTCTTTTGCTAAAAATGACTGAGGTGATCTCTCTTCATGGTGGAGCAGTTCCCTATCACATGTAAGTCACATGCTTTGTTATCCTCTCATCTGTGCTTGGATAAAACATAGTGGCTTCCAAGATTTACCTATGATAAATTGTACTCCAGTAAATGTGGGTATGAAGGAGGTCTGCTTAGTACTTGGATGGGGAACCACGTTTTTATGTAGTGTCCTAAAGCTCTAGTTTCAAGTTTCCCTCATAATTATTTTTCTTTAAGCAATTGATTCTAATGTACAAAGACATACATTTTTAATGGCTCATTTTATTTGATTTCTTAACCTCTCTCTTCTTACATTGTTCTCAAGGTTAAGATTTCATAGTATCTTAAACACAGAAGTATTTTCTCCCTATTGGCCACAGTGGTCACTATGTTAATGTGATTTTTCTTTTCTCTCTCAATTTTCACCCATATAGTATATATTTTGGAAAAGAAAAAGAAAATGCTTGAAATGAAACGCCTTTGAGTGTGACTTGAGTTTACTGGATTCTCATGCTAAATATCTGTTTTGTTTCTGCATCTTTGGGCTACAGTATTGTATGTGCATAAATAAAAGAATTTTCCACATCCTTATAATGTTTAAAGATTTATCTTTATGTAATGATTATATTTACCTCTAGGAAAGTATTTTTATTCTATATCTATCACAACTGATACTGTATTTATGCCAGCTGTCATATTGCTAATATTACATACTATAATTTTTTGTATTTGCTTCTGTAATGCTAAAGTTTCATCTTATAAGTTTTTAAGTGTGTCCAACTTAGCAGTAAAAACTAAACTTAAAAAATTCTCTATGAAAATATTTGTTGTTTTTGCCAGCTATTTTATTTTATTTAAACCAATCAATTTTATTCATATTTTAATTTATGCCTTCTCTTATTTTTTCTTTGTATTTACTTTATATTGCCATCTTATTTTAGTTATTCCTACTATCTACTGATTTACTTGGCCACTTATGTAAATTTTATATCTTTCTACCAATTTATTAATAATATTCTATTTATTCCTTAATAGCCAGTATTCAATATATATAATAATAAATCCAAAACTACTCAGTGTACTTTGAACCAGCAAATGTTGAAATCCTGTCTAAGTTGGATGAAAAATAAAATTGCAAGACAAATCTCCAGTCTCATGTTATGTTGGGACATAAAAAACTTACAGTCCAAAGTTATATAAGAAAGACTCTGGAAAAAAAGAGCTAATGATCTATTTAAGCAACGATCAGACAATTTGATCTTCAACAAAGACAACAATTATAATTAATATTAAAAATTAAATATATTTTAATACATTCTTTTATAATGACATACAAAATTGTCACCTAAGAATACTAAATATTTAACTTTAATTTGAAAATCCATGCCATTTTTCTGCCTTTCCTAAAAGAAAAGCATCTTGGAGTAATCAAATATAAAACCAATTATTTTATCTTTATAAAATAATATTTTAGCTAGGGATTTAGCTCAGCAGCACAAACACCTGCCTGGCAAGAACCAGCTCATGAGTTAGATGTCTGTTATAAAAAAAAAAAAGGGAGAGAATTGCATAAAAAGAAAAACTGGAAACACCATTGCCTTATTTTGTAAGTAAGAGTTAAGTAATGAATCTAAACAAGAATTAACTTAGTGTGTGTTTTCGTGATAAAAATGAGCCAACTGAAACCAGTATTTTAAACTGAACTTTTCACATTACCAGATCTTAAAGTCTACTTACTTACTGATGTACAGAAATTATAGAAGACAGAGATGCATGTTTTTGTCTCAATCTAAAGGTATCATTTCTTTTTAATAACAATGCATGTAAAGATACAAGGAGCAGGATTTACTGCCTTCCAGATATTCCCAATGTTACTTACTAAGATTAGCTATTCACAGCAATCCCTCTGGGTGGCATCATCTGGCAGCCACTCAAGAAGCAAAATCACCATGCCAAGGTGGTCTATTTTGTTCTAGTCAGGAGAGAGAAAAGTTTTTGACATAGATGAAATATTCACCAACAGAAAGAAAAGATAGGAGTTTGTCAAAAAAGTCAAAATTTTAACATAATATAGGATGTTCATAATCTCTTTTAATCAAATAATCAAAACAAGAAAAGAAAATTGACATTTTTATGTGTGGCTGGTTATACATGTTGGGGAAGGATTGTCAATTTCTTTGAACAACAGAAATATTTAAAGACTTCTTAAAATACAGAAAAAGAAGTAGAACGCGTAGAAATTAGAACAAATGAATACACATGAATGATCAACTCACAAAGAAAAGTATCCAATGAATATTAGTTGTAGAACTAAATTACATGGCAGATAGTTTTTATACTCAATGGGTAGATGGAAAGGAAAGATAAACCATTTCTAGATATCTTTATGTTACCAGAACATTAAAGATAAAAACAGAATCATGTGGAAATTATTTATACATGAACTCTTATAATTAAATAAACAGATTATCTCTTAAGAAACCAGTATCAGACTAACATCACATAATTTACCATGACCTAAGTACCTCAGATAATGTTTGAGTATCTGAAGGGAAGTGGATTTATCTAAACCAAGTTGTCTAAAGTAAATAAATAATGTATCTAAAATAAATTATGTGGGCACCAGTGAACCATGGTCACCTGAAAACTCTTGGTGGGGACCACACAGACTGTGAGTCTGCAGAGAGTGACCTTCCTGCACCTGGGAACCATCTCTGAATCCTGTCCGGAAGGGGAGTCTGCACCAGAGACCTGCAGCCATCTGCAACCCCCAGCGAGACCCACAGCCAGATGGGATGCAAGCATAAGAAACAACTAGGACTGGGCATCTGACTGAATGGAAGAAACACAGGAAAATGCAAAGATGAAAGAAGAAAATACAATCTCAAACTTTCAGCTGATTCAAATCTAATACCTTATACATAATCTTGGATGACTTTAGAAACCAGGCACTGGAATTTCTGAAATAATAGCAATGAAAATAAAGAAACAACTTCAGGAAGCTGTAAAGATAAAAGATCAGAAATAATCTCTCAGGTAAAAACAAATAAACAGAAAATTGATGAGTATATTCAAAGAAGACATATATAAAAACTAGAGGTGCACAAAAAATGATGGAAATCTTGAGTGAACAATAGAGGAAACAATTAGAATACATGAAAGAGATTCAAGGAGATATCTGGGAAATCGAAATTTCTGTTGAAACCTGGCAAAATTGCATAAAGGAAATTGAAGACAGACCCTAGGACCTTGAAGACAAGATTGTGGCTAGCGTTCATAAAAGAAAATATCTCTTAAAAATAACAAGGAATCAGGAAATAACAATTCAAAAAGTGCAAAATGATCCAGGAGAAACAGTATAATACTGATAGGTATAAAAGAAAAAGGAGGCAGCACAAATAACATGAAAGCCTATTTGCAGAGTAACAGCAGAAAATTTCTCAAACATGGAAAAAGAACTAGTCATAAGATAAATGAGGCATATAGATTTCGTTTTAGCTATAACAGAATAAATCTACACCTTGACATATAATAATTAAGATTTCAGCAATTCAGCATAAGACAGAATACTAAAAGCTGTTAGAGAAAAGACAAAGATCATCTATAAAGAAAAGTCTATCAGAATCATGGCAGACTCCTCAACACAGACCATCAAGTCAAGAAGAGCCTAGAATGAAGTATTTCAAGTCCTGAAAGTAAACAACTTCCAACCCAGACTCATGTAATCTGCAAAACTATCTTTTAAAGTTAATGAGAAGTAATATACTTTTACAACAAAGAACAAGTGAAGAACTTCATCCACCCAACCAACAGTACAAAGAGTACTGAAAAAATATTCTAGAAAGAGATAAAAATGATCACAATTCCAAGAACCACAACAGAAAGAAACCGGAAAGGAGGAAAAGCAGTTATACAGAGAGGAAAACTGGGAACCAACAGCAGAAAGATAACATGAAAAAGATAAGTTAGTACCTATCAGTTATAACCATCAACATAAATGGCCTTAATTCACCAATCAAAAGAAACAGGCAGAATGGATTGAGAAATAAA
Source organism: Hydrochoerus hydrochaeris (assembly GCA_004027455.1). Taxonomy (NCBI): domain Eukaryota; kingdom Metazoa; phylum Chordata; class Mammalia; order Rodentia; family Hydrochaeridae; genus Hydrochoerus; species Hydrochoerus hydrochaeris. The sequence goes on from PVLA01001334.1 coordinate 257,318, forward strand.
ACCAGTATTATACTGTATACAAGAAACACATTTAACTTAAAAGGAAATTTATAGACTGAAACTCAAAGGATGGAAAACAATATTCCATGAGACAGGAACCCAGAAAAAAACAAGTGTTGCTAGTCTTTTTGCAGATAATGTGAACTTCAAACCAAGAATAATCAAAAGAGATGCAAAAACTCACTACATATTTGTACAACAAGAGGAAGAGATAACAATCATTAACATGTATGCACCAAATATGGGAACACAACTATGTGAGACAAATATTAATATACATGAAAAATCAAGCCAGCAATAGTACAGTTATAATGGAGGATCTTAACACCCCAGTGACACAAAAGGAAAGATCCACTAGACAAAAATATCAGCAAATAAATAACAGAACTGTATTAATTTTGTGAACAAATGGACTTAATAGATGTATACAGAGTGTTCCAGCTAAAAACATCAGAATAAATATTCCTCTGTACTGCACATGGGATGCTCTCTAAAATAGCCCATATACTAGCACACAGAGCATACTTAAGTAAATGAAAAGGAATTGAAATTATCTCATACATATTATCTCACCACAGTGCACTGAAATTGGAAGTTAATAACAAAAGAAACCACGAAACCTTCATAAATAAGTGGAAATTAAATAGTGCTCTACTGAACAACCAATGGGTCACAGAGGGAATTAAAGAAGAAATTAAACAACAAATACAATCAAATAAAAATGCAAATAGAACTTACAGGAACCTATGGGATGCAATGAAAGCAGTCCTCAGAGGGAAATTTATAGCAGTGAATTCTCATACCAGTAAAATAGAATGAGCACAAATAAACAACCTAGTGCTACACCTCAAACTTGTAGAAACAGAATAACAAGTCAAACCCAAAATCCAAACAAGAGAGGAAAATAAAAGGATCAGAGCAGAAATTACCACAATTGAGAGTACGTAAACAGTACAAAGAATTAATGTATCAAAAAGTAGATTGTTTGAAAAATAAATATAACTGATAAATCTCTAGCAAATGTTATTTAAAAAAAGAAAAGAAAAAAACTCAAATTCATGCAATAAAGAATGAAAAGGGTGAAATCACTACAGATCTTGTGGAAATACAGACGATCATAAATACCTACTTTGGAAATCTTTACTTACATAATTTGGAAAACAAAGAGGAAATGGATATAATCCTAGAAACATGAATTACCAAAGCTGACTCAAGATGATATAAACCTTCTGAATAACCCAATATCAGTTAATGAAATTGAGAATGTAATTAAAAACTTACCAACAAAAAAAACTCAGGTGCTGATGGATTCATAGAGGAATTCCACAAGAAATTCAGAGATGACTTAATGTCAATACTCTTCAAACTCTTTAATGAAATTAAAAGGGAAGCAATTTTTCCTAATTCATTCTGGGAGGCAAATATTACCCTGATACCAAAACCAGAGAAAGAACTAAAAATGAAAACCATAGGCCAATCTCTCTATGAACTTATATGCAAAAATCCTCAATTCTGCAAACGTAATGCAGAAAATCTTCAAGAAGATTATACACCACAACCAAATGGTATTTATCCTAGGAATGCAGGGATAGCTCAACATACAAAAATCAATAAATGTAACACACCATATTAACAGAGCACAAGACAAAAATCACATGATCATCTCAATAGATGAAGAAAAAGCTTCTGATAATGTCCAATGCTCACTCATGGTAAAAGCCCTAGAGAAAATCAGAATACATAGTTTTTACCTCTCTTTCGTAAAAGCCATCTATGACAAACCAACAACTAACACCATACTAAACGATCAAAAACTGAAAGCTTTTACTCTAAAATCAGGAACAAGACAAGGTTATCTACTATCACCACTCCAATTCAGTATAATTTTGGAAACAGCCAGAGCAACTAGACAAGAGAGAAAAACAAAATGAATAAAGATAGAAAAGTAAGAAATTAAATTATCATTACTCACAGGTGACATAGTATTCTTCACAGAACACCCCAAAAACTCCAGCAACAGATTGCTAGCCTAATAAGCAAATTCAGTAGCATAGGTGGGTACAAAATCAATACTCAAAAGTTAGTAGCATTCCTGTGCACAAACTCACAGAGAGAGAAATTAGGGAAACTACATCCTCCACAAAAACATCAAAAAAAAAAAAAGAAGTATTTAGGAATCAATATAACAAAGGAAGTAAAACATCTGTACATTGAAAATTTCAGTGCTCTGTAAAAAAGAAATTGAAGAGGAATTCAGAAAATGCAAAGATATCTCTTGTTTATGGTTTGGGAAAAAAAAAAAACAACACTGTGAAAATGACCATGCTCCCAAACTGTTAAACAGATTTAATGCAATCCTGATCAAAATAGCATTAGCATACCTCACAGATCTAGAGAAAATATTTGTAAAATTCATATGGAACCATAAGAGACCTAGATTAGCAAAGGAAATCCTGGGCAACAAAAGCAAGGCAGGAGGCATCACAATCTCAAACTTGAAATTATACTACAAAGCTGATATAATAAAATCAGCAGGGAACTGGGAAAAGAAAACAGACTTGCAGATCCACAGAACAGAACAGAAGATACAGCCACAACTACAAACACAATCAGCCATTTTATCTTTGATAAAGTGACCAAATATATTCACTGGAAGAAAGACAGCCTCTTTAGTAAAATGGTATTGGAAAAACTGGCTTTTTACAAGCCAAAGACTTAAACTAGACCCATGCCTACCACCATTTACTAACTAAAGTCAAAATGGGTCAGAGATCTAAATATTAAGACAGAAACAGTAAACATACTGGAAAACAAGGTAGGTAGAAATCTTGAGGATATAGAGTTAGGCTAAGTGTTCGTGAACAAAAACCAAACTACATGGGAAGCACTTCAAAGAATAAACAACCAAGATCTCGTCTTCTTAAAAAGTTTTTGCATATTGAAAAAAACTACAACAGAGGCAAAAGAAAACCCATAGATTGGGAAAAGATTTTTGCTAACTGTCTCTCAGACAAAGGACTTTTATCTAGAATTTATAAAGAATTGAGAAATAATCAGGTCCCCCAAATTTAAAGACCCAATTCAAAAGTGAGAATCTGAGATGAATACACAACTCTCAGAAGAAGAAATACAAATGTTAAATAAATATATAAAAATTTCAACATCATCAGTTATTTGATAAATGCAAATTAAAACACCACTTAGATATCATTTCATTCCAGAAAGAATGGCTAACATCAGAAAATTAACCAATAATAAATGCTGGTGGGGCTGTGGGGGAAAAAGGAATGATTCTCCATTGTTGGAGGGAGTATAGACTGGAATCATCACTGTGGAAATCGGTATGGAGATTTCTCAAAAACTAGTATTAGAGGTTTCATTCAACCCAGTTATTGAAAACATCATACCACAGCTATCTACATGCATCCATGTTTATAGCACCACAATTTGTAATAGCTAAATCTTGGGAACAACTCAAATGCCAATCAACTGAATAATGGATAAAAAAAGGTGGCATTTTTATATAACAGAATGCTACTCAGCTATAAAGATTGATAAACTTGAGACTTTTATTTATAGATAAATGGGTACAACTGGAAACCACACTCATAAGTGAAATAAATCAGACTTGCATGCATAAACATGGTATTCTCTTGCTAGTGTAAAAAACTGAAAGAGCAAATAAGATCCAAAAGTTACAATAGAAATAGTAAAAGAGAAAGTTGCTGCTCAGAAGAAAATTATATTGTTTGACCTGTCTTGCATGCCTGAATCTGGCAACCTGAGCAATTACTTTGAGGCTAACAATATGTAATATAATAACCATTGTTAAATTCCTATCATTTTGTATGAAATCCTATATTACCATTGTGTTTTGTTGTTGAGGTGGTCATTTTGCTTTGGTTGTTGTTTTTTAATTGTTTGTTTGCTTGATTTCTTTCTGTTTTTCTTCTTTAGAATAAAAAATAAAGTAAATTAGATGTAAAGAATCAAAACATAGTGCAGATATTTTCTTATGCAGAAAGTAGTATCCACTCATTCTTAGAAAGCTCCTTTATCAAAATAGAGAAGAAAAGCAAAAAGGGAAAAGCTTTGGGATCCAGTATTTACACTGAGGTAGCTGCAGATAAAAGGTAGAGCAAGTTAGGTTTCAGTCACATGTTTTTTCTTTTATACAACTGAAAGCTATAAAACCATGCCATCAATTGAGTTCATACTTTGAAAAATATTTTTCTTTACTTTCTTTCTCTACATTTTCTCCATGGGATGTCGATGGTCTCAATGTGAATCATCATGGACACGTATGATTTTAGAATGCATATCTGGTCCTGATCTTTTTTTTTTTATCTTCAAATTTAAAATGTAACTATCTACCTGTCTTTTTCCTTCTAACAATGTAAAAGACAAAGTGTAAGTGATCAGACAGAACTCAGAATTTTGTCCTTCCTTCACCCTATTTATCTCATTTTTTCATCTGAGACACTAGACTATTTTAAAATAGTAAAGCATAAACTAGGAATCATCCTCTTCCCATTCAATGCAACAATCTTATTGCATTAATACCCCAAATACATTTCAAATCCAACCACTTCTGTTCATTCTGCCACCACCATAATTGACTCTATCATCAATTTTAATCTGAATTATAGTAACAGCCTCTTAACTGTTCTCACTGAGTCCATTCCTGGTACTAGTCTTTAGGTCTCCACAGATTAATGAGAACAAAATCTGGAACCAATTACAAGTGTTTCTCAATACAATACATTTCTTGACATTGCCATAGTTTTGGCCCTAGAAATCTATGGGAGACCCTGCAGTGGGGTGCAGCCTCCTCACAGGTGGTACCGTTCACAGCAAACAGAAAGAGCAAGAGACAAAGGGCCAGTATAGCAGGTAACTGGGTTGTTCACCGGTAACAGAAGGCCACTAACCAGGCATCGCCTCAGTATTTATTGATTACATCTGTGTCACAGACAAGGGATGAAGTGTAGTGAGTGTTTCTGGGAGTACTAATGGGGACCTATGATGAGCTAGTAAGAACAAAAGATTCTTGCAAGGAGGAGGAGACAAGAGGAAGTATGGAAACTGTAGTTTGCCCAGGTGCCTTATTGTCCTCAGCAGGTCTTACCTTGCTCTGTGACTGTCACAGTGTCACTAAACTAGGGCTTTGAGTTCTCACTAGAAGAAAGTTGAGAATTTCCTCATTCCAGTCTTGCTCAAAGGGCAGGAGAAGAACAGCCTTGGACGTTCTCTAGACTTAATTAATAATTTGTGGTCCCAGACAGTTATCTTTATGTTCTTCATTTTATGTTCTTCATGTCTTTTGCATTTTAACAACCACTTTTTCCTCACCCAAATGCTCATTCCTCCTTTCAGAACATTTTTAAATGGAAAATAGCCATGTATTCGCCTGACGAATCTGATCCTTACTACATTTACCTACTTGGCTCTTCTCCTTTGGGGAGTGTCTTTGAGTTCTCACTCATGGTCACTGTCTAAAGCAGTTTCCCTTCCTGTTTAATCAATCCCCGTTCACTCCCACTAAAACTTTTGTTATCTTTCTCTCTAAAATGATTGCCTTATTATTGCATATTTCTCTTGCACAGTAGCGTGTATATTCTATGAAAACAAATTGCCTTTTCTAAGAATGTATTTCTAACAATTAAAAGAGTTCTGTTAAGTAAAATTTAAGGAACTACTTAAAAGTATTTGAACATCAGAATAAATGTGTGAATAGTGTTTTGTGGTGATTTTTTATCTAAGAGTGAGTCATTTATCTATCTTTATCTCTTTGGTGGCAGCAAGATAAAGAAAGTTTGTTATCATTCTTATACTGATATCTAAATGCAGCACAAAGGTAAATAGTAGGGTTGATACTAGCATTCAAAATAATGTAGCACTTGCATTACTTTCTCCGAGAAAAATCAGGAAATGAAGTTGTTTTTAAAACTTCAAAATTAGAAAGAACAACATAATCTATGCCAGACATTCTGCATGAAATACCATTGCAAATTCATGGCTGATATAATGAGTGAAGAATACCATTTTCTCCAGCACCATTATGATTCGTGGACCATGGAAAAAATAACAAAAAATAGCTTTGGAGAGGAACACAAAAGAATTTTATCTTTATCATAACTAAATAGGGATATTTAAGTCCCAGACATGTGGTAATGTTTAGGAGGAAAAACTCATTTAACATTTTATGATTTCCATAAGTAGAAATGCTTGAAATATTTTTAGAGAAAATGAATTTCCGCCAATCTCTCAGAGTTTTAAACTCTGGTAACAGATTGGTTTCTTTTACATTCCTTGAAATACATTTCTTGAAAATTATTATTATTTAGACAAGTCCTTCTAAAGCCATTGAAAAGGAGAGCAGGACAAAAATGATAACTTCTCAAGAAAATGAAAAAAGAGAATTTCATTCCAGATAATTGGGGAATAAGTCTAGATATTTGTAAAACTAGAAATCACATATGGCTACACACCACACCCATATAATTATGCATTATAATCAATTTTAATAATTTCCAAACTAATAATTGAAAAAGTGATGGATGAACCATCAGTTGTAAACTACCTAAAAGCCCCATCAGCCGGGATGCAGTCAATTAAGCCATTGTACATAAATGCAGCAAAAGAGAGTTTCCAATGCTTCATTCTCAGACTATTCATGAGCGTAATAGACCGTGCTATTTCAATGCAAAATGTAGTCAGCTCTTTATTATCCTCACTAATGGTGCAGATAATCCAAAGTGTTAGATAATCCCCAAGCCATTTATTGTGGCGTAGAAATAGAGCTTTTAAGGTTAAAAAAATTCTTTCTTAAAATTGGGGTTGATTTATTCACCGAGTGTAGAGAAAACTGAGATCTTTCTGCCCTTGCAAGCAATAGATAGGAATGAAGACTGTGATGGTACCTCCGTATTTAGTCTACTTTTTTTTTTTTCTTAACTGAGTAAGGAATTATTCTGAAATACTTTCAGAGCTTTACTTCGTATGTCTATTTCAGATAATTAACTTTTCCTTTACCAAGCTGCCAAGTTAGATTCAAATGTACTTTTTTGCAAAAGAATAAAGGAATAATGGTTTAAAATTTTTTTAAGACTAGAAATTTCACAATTGTACTTACATCACTCAACCTTTTCAATTCTGTTTGAACAAAGCATATTGCATCCAACTATTTACTGCTATCCCTTTCAAAATTCAATTCCTTACAATTCAAGTCATTTATTCTTTACCTAGTTGGCGTCCCATAAATGCACATTTAATTTCTGATTAGTCCAAAGAAACTTTACGGTTAAGAATCCATAAGTTTAAGAGATGTAAAGCTTTAAGAAAGCACACTTAAATTGTTCCATCACAAAAATCAACTAAAATGTGTCCTAGGAGATTAAATAACTTGCTGAATGTAAAAAAGTAGAAACATCAGATCAAAGGTGATTTGTTTTTCCTCTAAATATTTTATCTTATTTTTAAGAGGTGAATAAATGTTCTGCATACCGTTAATTAAACATCCAGATTTTTATCCTTCAGTTTTCATTTATTTATAGACTCCTTTCCTGGCTTCTTCTCATACTCTAAGAAGAGTAATTTTATCAGAAAATTTGTTTAAAATTTTTTGGAATTAGTTCTGTTTATTTTAATAGAATTTATGGAGTATGGAGTAAGACAGTTCAAAAGTGTTCTTCATAGTTTTGGTTGATTGGCTGGAAACTTCAAGTATCATCAGTAATCACGGTAAAAAAATCAATCATTGATTGGAAAACATTTACTCCCTACTTTTTTCCTTGTAACTACAAAAGAGATGTGTATTGAAAACTACCCTTCTGTCAAATTATACCTAAAAGTGTTTTTCCAAGTTGGATGCTTATTCTATATTCAGTAACAATCATGGAATCTTATATCTTTTTTTATTTAGTATTTAATTCTATGTAGATACTAAAATGGAAATTTAATCTTGCACTATTGAATTGAGGCTTACAAATTCAACATGTCTTTATCTCAGAAAAGCAACATTGATGTTTAGGAAATTTACTAATATTATTTTATAATAATACTTAAATCCTGACAAATGTGCACAAGAAGTAAAATTCAGTATAAGCTAAATTTTTTATTAATGTTTTATACCATAAACAAATCAAACCCTAATGAAAGCATATACATTACCTTAAATTATTAAGAAAAAAAAACTCTAAACACAATGGTCATAGAATAGACCTTTAGATATTGACGGAATAGTCCTTTAGAAATTCACCATACTAGCAAATATCTTTTTCTCCTGTCTGTCCTTTGTCTGAAAAAGGAGTTCTTTTACCTTTTCAGAATGACAGGAAAATGAGAAACTGAAAACTTCCAAATAGTATCAAACTTCTCTTCCTCTTAAGCACTAGCCATCATTTATTTTAAGTAGAATATTAAATGTAACATGTTAAATTCTTAGTTTTTTTTACATAAACTTGAAAGTCTAGGTGGAAATATGGTAAAGATTCTTTTACAAGTTTAGAAATCATGATTATGACTTTTGAAGAGTGAAATCTACCAATGATAATCAATAGTCTTCACTGAGTTCACCGGACACCAAATATCTTTATATTATCTCATTTCATCTTCACAACAACCATATAATTATTATTCTTCCTAATTTATTAATAAATTAATTGCTTTTCAGAGATTTTAAACAACTTAACTTAGATTACAGAGCCATTACATGTCCTATATTCCATCTTATTTTTTACATCATGATACAGTAGGAAAATAAGTCCATATTTCTCCTCATAGTGAGAAATCAATGCCTTATTTCATGTCTAAAAAAATTTCCCTAAAATATGGCATTCTTACAATATTTTTCCCCTCCATCCAAAGAACCAGAGCTTAATATTTTCAGGGAGTAACTTTTAATGATACTAGATCTTCAATTTCAGTTGTGTGTGTTTGCACACACTCACACACACACAACACAAATGAATGAGCAGGTAAATAGGACTTGCAGGACTGGGGATAGAGCTCAGTGGCACAAGCACCTGCCTGCTAAGTGCAATATCCTGAATTTGATTCCCAATACTAACAAAAATAATAATAAAAAAAAACAAAAAGAAAGAAAGAGAAATATCTACCTGGGTAGTAATGAAATGGTCGAAAGGATTGGGAAAAGGCCACGGCAGTGGAGGGGAGATAACATTCTCCATATGTTAAGCTCTCAGGAAATCAAATTAAATTTATAAGTGAAGTAGAATTTAATTTAATTTGAGTGTTTTCCCATTCAACTCCAGGTGACTTAATAACCTGCTTTGATGCCAGCATAATAGACAGCTGACTACTGTCCATTGGCTTCAGTCTACTAATGCTAATGTTTAGTTGCAGTATGTGTAAGTGTAATTCTTCAGACTTTTCCCAGAAAAAGTATACGTAAAAGAAACAAAATGAGTAGAAAAAGGATTTGTGTCAGGCAACTTGCTCTCAAGAATTTTTTTACTTCTCTTTTTTGTCATATTGCTAATTCTCCTAACAGTCAAACTTTCAGGCAGTAAGAAGCAAATCTACAGAATCTTTTCTACCTTCTGGCTTCCCTCTCACTGAATAATCCTTCTTAATATTGTTTCTTTATGTATAACAAGCCTAAATACATATTTGCAGGTAATTTATTGTTTTATGTATACATGTCCCCTAAAGGTCTATGTACTCCTAGTTGGGCCTGTTGAAAGGTGGTTGAATACTGGAGATATTGTTTAATAATGGAAATAATGCTTAATAATGTTTTATGTCCAAATGTTCCCCAAGAGTCTACATACCCATATTTGGGCCTTTTGAGAGATAGTTGAATAATGGAGACCAGGTATCTGACTTCCTGTTGGGGAGTGGGGGCTGACTGGAAGAGGGTATTCCTGGTGCCATGACCTGGAAGTGCATATCACCCTATGGACTCCATCTGTCCTTCTCTGTTTTCTGACCACTGTGACATGAATGACTTTTCCTCTACTGTTCCTCCCTTCCAAGCTATGCAGCCCCTTGATCATGGACTACAACTGTGAACCAGACCAAGCCTCTCCTCCTTTAAATTAAGTTTTCAAGTATTGTGTCTCAGAGCCAAGTGAAATGACCAAGACACCACTCATAAGGGCATCGCACAATTCTTCTTGGAATATTGTCTCATTAAGTTTTACAAATTAATTTTTCTGGTTCACTTGCCATTTGTCAAATATCTATTTTTCAATCCTTTTTTTCCCCCCATTATTTTCTCTTATTCTTTTCTTCTTGGCCAAGTTCATCTAAAGCATGATTTTTTTGGCAAATTCTAATATTTTCAGATAAACATAGCAAATATTTTCACTTAGATGCCTGCCATGGCCCCTTAAAACTTGTCTAAAGGAAAATTTGTTCTTTTTCTGACAATTTCTTCAGCCTTTTGTGCTTCCTAAGCAGACTGGTGTTACTACCACCACATGAATCAAACCTATTGGCAGCATCCTTTGAATTGTACTTCTCCTCTTTGGCCTCTTTGCTTATCAAATTCTTTAAAATCATTCTCTAATTAGTTCTCCAGTTGCAACAAGTATAATATTTCTGATAACTCATTCTTCAAATTAGTTAGCCCAACATCTTTTCAATGAAATCTTTCATTTAGCAATTCAGTTTCTGTACTCTGCAGAGAGCAATACCTCCAGAAGTATGGTTTCACATCAGAGAAGTACTAAATTCAACATGTGACCTGTCTTTTTATCCAACCTTTCCACTTTCATCTTTCACTGTTATCCTATCTTACATATTTAACATCTGGTCATGTCCACCACTATTTCACTGTTTCTCATGGGTTTTAACCTGGAGTACTGCTCCACTCTTTGTGTACCCATTAATTTGTTGCTTATAAAATAAGGTCTTTACTTAGGTATTTGCTTTTTAGTATAACTTTGTCTTCCCATATGCTATTGTATTTCACAGTGAGTTTGGTCTAAACAGCCCTATAATATTATTCACTATAGTATGCACTCATTTGAGACATCACACTAAATTTTACCTGCCTCTTTATTTTTTTTCTCTTGCTTCTTCTTAAGAAATTGTGCACTTGATATGATGCATTTCTCACTTACTGGATTATCATTTCAGCTGATCTTTTACAGTGTCAAGATATGAGTGCTATTCAATAAATGTTTATTGAAAGAGTCACTGACTAATATTAATATTTTCTAAATATTTAGAATCTGAGAGACACCAACTAAGGCAATGTGTTTTCTATGAGAAAATATTCACATATATAAACAATGATCCATACATCACTTTTCTGTTTAAGTGAGTACAATAGAATTCCTTGCTATTAAGAAAATGGGGATTGGTGGGAATCATACTTGAGATTTTAACATTTTCTATGCCTTTAAGTACATCAATGGGGATAAGTTGGGTTCAATAAATAATGGTAAACTAAGTAAATAAGTAAAATAATTATGCAAAATATATTTTAAAATTAAAGGCATGGGCTGCTTTCTTATAGATGTCTAAAAAGAATTTCAGTGAGACTAATATATTTTGAAATTGCAAAATCTACTTTACCAAATGATTTCTAGGGAAAGAGCAAAGGAAGCATCAGCTATTCTGTGAGGTTTAAAGGTGGTACTTCAAAACACAAAGCTGTAGAAAACTCTAAGATTCATGCTTAAGGTGATGTTTTATATTTGTATCTCTGAGTTCTGATTAAGCCTATAAAAATCTTAGAAGAAAAGTGGCTAGTTTAGAAAAATAAATGTGCTGCTGAATGTATAGTCACAAATACAGAGAAGTTTTCAAAAAAAGGACAATAATAAATTTTGAGCTTGATCAATATCAATTAAACTACTTTAAAGTAAGATGTAGTTTCATGACATAAACAGCTTCCAAGTCTACACACCACTGGTGGTAAGATTGTAATTCAGACCAGCAAAAGCCAGAAAACACAAATGCTAAAATAAACCATGATTTACACCCCTGAGTTTTACTTCCTTTCCCTGGCTTCATTTGGAATTCTTCCAAGAAACTGAAGTCAAAACTGTGTCTGAAAGAAGTTAATCCTGAGAAAACCTAAGATCTTCTGTCACTACTTAGGCAAAGGAGATTCCACGAGACCACAGAACTGCGGTGTAATCCTTCCCAGGAATATAATGTATGGTACTGTTTACTCAGTAGGGAAAAAATTAATTGTAGTGTACAATTCCAATATATCTCAATGGATGCTGTTTTGGTATGATTGCTTATTATTATGAATGTTACTTCCTTTAACACTATACACAGCAAATATGTATGTGTGTATACACATTTTTGATAATTAAGTAAAATTCTGTGTGTACCCATCAAGATAAAATCACTGGTAAAAATGCTAAACTATTCTTTAGGATTGAAATCTATAGGTTTCTGTAATAGAAAAGTCATTATTCCAGCAAGACAAAGATTTAAGAAATTATAGATGCCTTTCTCCCTGTCACATACTCATATTAACAATCTAGGTAAAACATAAATGCTTCCTGAAGTTATTGATTTCCCTTGTATAAATCTGTCTGAGCTATATCATAGAGTCATTAGCAGGCAGCCTTACAAATTATGTACTGAAAGAATTTACTGGAGAGGTAAGAGAATCAGGACACATTTGCCATTTGCTCAACTAACTGTGGCTACTGTGTGCATTTTAATGTGTGCAGTCTCTGCAAAACAGTTTTTAATGAGGCCATTATTCTTTTCCTTATATTATTCCCTTAATTCCCTTCTATATTCTTTAAAACCCTAATCAGCAAAATCATTCACAAAAGCTCTTTTTAAAGTGAAACAGTTAGGTTCAATGTGGTATCAATGGACTTAAGTGTTATATCTTTAATATGTGTGTACTAAACGTTTCAAAGTGAGTCAATTCCATTTATTTGTATGGTAAATAATAATAATGATCTTAATAAGGAATTATGCATATTTAATGAGTGTTTAATGTAAAACATATTTCCTAATATGGAAAATATACCAAAAGTAATCTTTTAATTCTAGTAATTATGTTTCCTAGAATCTGCTAAAAGCAGAAGCTTCCAAATGAGTACTAATGAATTATATATCAAAGTCTTTCTAGAAAATCCCACACAGCCAAAAGAGTTAATATGGAATATGAAGTAGACATGCAAATTAACTGTGTTCCAGGCAATAAACATATATAAATGCTGGCCAAAAAGGTTAAGAATAGCAATGAAAAAGGGCTAACTGTAATTTAACAGATTTGAAGTCAGGGCCCAAGGGTAATAAAGAGAGTTCCAAATGAGATATTCCTAATTCAACGATTTAGAAGAATCATTGTTTCTATAGCACAATCCCACACAAATAATATTTCTGTGTCCTAGCACTATAATAAAGAAAACTAATAAAAGTCTAGCAAACTTGTAAAGCTCAAACATTTTATATTTTAGGTAACACAAAATACCTAGATTCTAGATACAATGCTTTCAATTTAGAGAATATTAAAACTTTAATTTGGTTTAAAATATTCTAGAGGGAAAATTCCCTATGAATTTTAAGAGTTCATTGTAATCTCTTCCCTAAAACACTGAAATTTTAAATGATTCTACTGAAGATCCATAAAACCCTAATGCTGTATGGGTATAGAGTATTGTACATGTATGTGTGTCCTGGGTTATAATCTAAGTAACACAATTTTATCTTATTACAACAGCATTGACTGTTAATCAAAATATCTGCTCCTAAAGCTATCTCTGGAGTTCAGATTTCTTTTCAAAATTTCCTAAGTTAGTGCCAAGGATTTAGCTAAGTGGCTCAAGAGCTTGCCTGGTAAGCATAAGGTCGTGAGTTCAATGCTGACACAAATAAAATAATTAACTAAATAACAAAATTTAGTAAGTCATGCTCTCCATGTGGGTGTAGCACACACTTTAACTTAACACATAACAGCCCCCTGCAGGGTGTACCATATCTTTCTTCTTGTCCCAAATACAACTCATTCACACAGATGTTAGGATTAACTGTAATTCGCATATCAAATTTTCAATACATTTGCAACAATTTGTGGAATGAAACATACACGCACTATCTTAGTCTATAATGATGCATTGAACTTGATCATTAATGCTGCCCAATTCATGTTCTTATAACTCAGTTCTGAGATACTTTATACATGAAGGTCCTTGCAGGGACCCTTCTTTTTTTCCTGGGATATCATTGTTTCATCTCTTTTTTAAATAAATGCTTAACCATTTTCAGGGAATCAAAGTGACACCATTTAGGCAGAATTTTGCTTGACATGCTACTCTCAGGAAGGCTACTATTACTGATAAAATATTGAATTAAGTATTCACACATTTAAGCTTTACATTAGACTATCACCTGCTTGGCATAGACAACTTTGGTTCTTCTTGCACCATTACTCCCTGTTACAGTTCCGCGTGTCAGGTTACAAGCCATTAAATAATATAAGAAAAATACTAAGTGAAGGTTTAGTAGATCTCAATGCACACTGGATACTAAGGCCAGTATCTACCCACCCCCCCCCCCATGGAGGAGTATCTAATTCTTCTATTCAGTCTCCTTCTTCTTTAATGATTGATGCAGAGAGTAGGTAAACTAAACTAATCAGATTACATCTTCTAACTGCATATAGGTTTAGGAATAGACTTTGATGCAACACAAATCAAGAAGTATAAGATTTTGAAAGATTCATTTGCTTTTAGGAAGAAGTTTCAGGAAATAATTCTATTTTCATCTGACACTGGAATGTTTTTAACTTACCTACTCTTCTACATCTAGGATTTGTTTTGCTAGAGGATTTATATTTACACTTGATTTACTCCTTTTACTAAAGTTACATACTTTATGGTATCTGTACCATCCTTTCATAAAATTCAGCATTAAGTATTTTCCAAATATCTTCTGAATTTTGTTCCACCAGTTTCTCTATACCTTGTTTTCACATAGCTGTTGTCACTGAAATAAGCAGTTGAAACTAATCAAGAAGTTTTTGTCTCAAATTGAGTTTATTATAATTGGTCAGATTCTAAGTGTTTTTCAAAAGAATGTTATAAACGTAGCACTAAATTGCACATACGCTAGTGTCTTCCACCCTAAGTTGTCTGTTACCGTGTAAAATGACTTCAGTTTTCCTAACCTTCTCAGAATGAACTCTTACATTTTCTAACTAAAGTAACTTAAACTTTTATTAACCACAATTAATAGTTTTATTGTGATTTGTATTCTCTAGCCAATAGATATAAGTAAAAACAGTTGACTGTGAGTTCAAGTAAGTATGCAGAGAAAATTTTAAAAAAAGTAGTAACTCTATAAAGTAGAGCTAAAAATCTGATAGACCTGATCACCATCCCTGTTATGTAATATTTTCAAATGCAAAATAGCAAAACTCATACGCATTTTAAATCTGTTGTTGATACTTCATTACCAAATATTAAAACATTTAAATTTATATTATAGTATCATGCTTAAAAATTTAAATAATTTATATTTATTTATTTAAATATTTAAAATAACTCACATTACTTTTTTTAAAATAATCTCTGCTTTATATATCTAATTTATAACACAGTGTCAAAATCTATAGTCATACTCTATACTTACTTGTTTTATGAAAAAAGGAAAACAAATTATTTTGAGAATATAGCATCTTTTAAAAAAATTTTAAAAGTCCTTTCTTTTTCTAAAAAATATTGCAGGGCTTTTATCCACTTTGTTTAACCATGATTAGTTAATGTGCATTGAGTTTTCATCTACATTTGTGCTATTATGAATAAGACTGTTATCAATTTTTGTGTAAATGCATGTTCTCCTGGTTATATGCCTAGGAGTGAAAATTCTGCATGATATGGTAATTGTATGTTTCAATTATGAAAGAACTTCCAAAATGTTTTCCACAGTAACTACATCATCATATTTCATATTCCCTCCAGCAATGTGTAAAGCAGCTGATTTCTCTACATCTTTCTAATACTTATTATTTAAATTATTATCATTTTAAAGGTACAAAGAATACTACAAGATGCAAATATTTGAAACCATCATGCTAAATTAAAAAAGGAGAGATCATATTTTAGGATCTCATTTGCACCAAATATAAAAAAGGGATAATCCAGACAGGCAGGAAGTAGATTAGCAGTTTCTAGGGACTGACATTGGAGGTAACTGCTAATGGATACACATTTGAGGAAATAGTAATAATAAGTGTGTTCTACAATCGCATAATGATGATTGTTACCCAACTCTGTCACATCACTAAAAGGTACTGCATTGGTACATTTGAATTGATAGATTCAGTTAAGTTTATGTTACTTTAACTGTATATCAATTCAAATAAAAAATTTAAACATTCAAAATAGAAAAACAGTAGGCTCCATCTTTATTGCCAGTGTTTCTTATACAAAAGAAAGAAAAAGATAAGACAGCAAGATTTTGTTACAATTCCAATGTATCTGCTATAGTGTGGATCTAGACTGTCCCTTGAACATCGCATGTGTTCAGAAGTGGGGATTTTGGAAGGTGATGGAATGAAGTGGGAGCTGTACTCATCAGTGGATTAATCCACTGCCGAATTCACAGCTGAACCTGCTGCTATAAGGTGAGTCTGTTTAGGAGAGGTTCCACACTATTGTGCTTTGGAGACTGCTGCTGATGAACTGAAACTAGGAGCAAAAATGAACCTCACCTTCTTTGAGTTGAGAGTGTAGGATATTTTGTCCCAGTGGTAGGAGACTCACCAAGACAGCATCAGAGGCTCATAACGGGAAACAGTATTTGAGTGTAAACTAGGTAGAAAGAATGGAATGTAAGCAGAATTGGTGATGGTCTCTTAGTAGCAGAGCATGGGCTCAGAGTGGATGCAGTCATGAAGGGCAAGATTGTGGCTCTTAGCCCACCCCAACTGGTGTTCATTCCCTGTGATATGACATCATGCTGAGAGAAGAACTTCATGGTCTCTCATAGATGCCCCACGGAGACTCGCTTGGGCTACACTGCAGACTAAATGAAGCTCAGTGCCACCAAGATGTAAGAGAATATTACCTGTTGTGGACTATTCCTCAGTCAAGCCTAGAAGAACAAATTATAAATGCACATCTCAATCTCCATGCTAAATTTTCTGTGACTGGGACAATTAAATGCTTAACAAGCATTGAAGTTTACAGCAGAAATGACCAGCTGTGCAACAGTAATTGCCATGAGGACATATCCAGATAGAAAACAGGTGTAGATATGGAAACAAAGAACTGGTGGCCATAGAGCATGGGCTGTTTTATTTAAATGTTTGCAAACTGAAGATAGAGTTATGTTATTAGATTAATCTAAATTAGCTTTTCTCAATCTTCTATCTTCATCACTTTGGGCAATGTGATAGTGGGACCAGCTAGCTCTCTTATCTGCTAGGATGTGCACTAGTGGAACATCTGAGAGTGTGTTCAATGACTGAAAGTCAAAACAAGAGCAATGTACTGTAGCCAATTATTAATGCATGATTATAGCCTGAGTCTAGTGTTCTGAGCATGTGTATCCCGCCAGATAAGAGCTGACAGCATCCACCTCTGTCAAATTGCCTGTTCAGTAAGGAAATATGAATAATTGGAAATCAGCCAAGGTGGATATAACTACATATAGAAATCTGGATTTTTGGGGGGTCTTTTATGTTCATTGGAACATTTTATATCTGTGTCATTATCTAGGTCCTACAATAGAGCAGTTAGACCTCTTAATGAACACTGATACTGGACTGGGGATGTAGTTCAGTGGCATAAGCACCTGCTTGGCAATTGGAAGGTCATAAGTTCGATCCCCAGTGCTAGAAGAAAGAAAGAAAAAAGAAAGAAAGAAAGAAAGAAAGAAAGAAAGAAAGAAAGAAAGAAAGAAAGAAAGAGAAAGAAAGTAAAGTTAAGATTGATCAAGATAAATCTCTTGAGTGACAGGAGAGTGTAGAAAATGTCTCAAAAATGGAGTACCAAACATACCTTAAAGTTCAAAGATTTATGGATCAGCCTGAATTTATCTTACTGAAGTCTTACTGTTTGTTTCCTCAGCTGAATTGCAGCAATTTCATCATACAAGCCAGCTTTGCTTTCAACTGTCCATCTGAGTGCAGAGTGCAGTATTAGTGATTTTTTAGCAATATATCAAATAATGAAAGCTACATTTAATGACCCCATCACTAACACAATATCCAATACTTACAGCTTAAAAGAGAAGAGGTGTAATTTACTCACACTTTTAGTCCATGATTTACTGACTTCAGGACAGAGACATCATTGGCAGAAGGCATCACAGAGCAAGGCTTCTTCATATAGCCATACGAAGCACAGTAGGGCAAGAGTTGGGAGTGGGAGGTGTGAGGGACCAGACACAAACTCCGAAGCCACACCTCCATGATGTGTCCAGACACACTTGGAACTATGCTCACCACAGCATCTTCATAACTTAGGTAAACAACATCTATTACTAGCAAAAGCAAATGCAAGATATTATTAACTACTTTCTGAACTAACAGAATGATGGAAAACTACCAGAATGAGCAGTATTGATATATTAATAAACAAATCAAAGCCCTGATGCTAGTATTTCTATGTATAAAAGACTTTGACATTTAATTAAATAGTACAACACACAAATATTTTTTTTTCTATATAGAATGAGTCTACTTGGTTTTCTACAAAATAAAAATGTCAAAGTTTTGTATTCTAATGTAGAAATCTCAGTCCCATTGCAAAATGTTTAAGTGATATTTTTTGATAAACATAAAATCAGAGAACACTAAAATTTTCATTATTGCCCTTTAATATTTTATGATC
The DNA here is from genome assembly GCA_004027455.1 of Hydrochoerus hydrochaeris. Classification (NCBI taxonomy): domain Eukaryota; kingdom Metazoa; phylum Chordata; class Mammalia; order Rodentia; family Hydrochaeridae; genus Hydrochoerus; species Hydrochoerus hydrochaeris. Next base: position 276,106 of record PVLA01001334.1, read on the forward strand.
AGAATTGGAACGTTTGGATTACTTTAAAAAAGGATAACTGTTTCTGTGTTAAGAAGCAAAAAAGTTGACAGATTTGATGAAATTTGATTAGTTAGACTTTAATATAAGTTAGTAATATAAATATTAAACCCAAAAATATATAGCAGAGAACCATTTGAGAATAATGAACTGAAAGGAAAAAATAAGAGTAATTGGGCATCTGTATGTTGAACTCCTTAGGTACTGAAGTTTCAAGGAATCATAATAAGTATCATAAAAAGTTGATTTGAGGAGTGATTTTATAGTCAGATTTTGTTTTCTTCTCCCAAATAGTTTTTTGGCATGGCAATTCAGTCTAGTCATTCAAAGCCAACAACAAAAATAACAGCAAAATTAAAAGCAATGTAGAATAGAAAGTTTTTCTTTCATTTATACCTGAATCATCTAAATTGACAGTGGATTACTTTTTTAATTTCCTGCATATATTTTTGATACTTTAACACTGTAAATGCCTTATTTTTTAAAACACATTAGTTTTCTATATATGAATAAGTATTTATGGCTCCAAATATTTATTTCCTCGGTTTTATGTTGTCTCTCAAGGGAACCATTTGCTATTCTTTTTCTAGGTTTTTGTTTTCCAGAATATGTGAATTGTATTAGCCTTTTTCTGTGTGTTTCCTGATTTCTCACTTTGTACAGAAGTAAATTTCAGGAAAATACTACCATGCTCTTTTGAATGCTTTATCTAACACTAAATCATGTAGCAATTTTGAGTCAACATTTGCGCAATGGTTTAATCATTTTGTTTGTTAAACCTGTACATATTATTATGTTGGTAACCTAATAAAGAATATTAATCACTGTAACAAATGTTTTGTCATATGACAGAAATGTTAGACCCTTTTTATGTTTGAAATTCACAACTGACTACAAATTCATCACTTACAGCACTATGTTGGATCATAATTAACCAAAAATATAATATCAGGAGAAATACTTAATTGAGTATATGGAGTGTTACTGGATTCATTTCACTATGAATTCAAAAGGCTTTTGCAATGTGTGATAGAACAAAGTTAAATGTTTTAAGATAAAAAACAAACAATACATAAATTAATCTACTGTGAAATATAACTCATAGAATTGGACATATATGTAATTATAATCATTCATCCAATAACTTTCAACTGCTATGCATAATGCAGACTATGTCTTTGCCCCTAGATATATTACTATTAGGAATATAACTGTTTTGATTTAAAAGGATTAGTACCAAATAGTTGATGATATCTAGCATACATTTGATACATAAAAAATCTTGATATTTAATTATATCATGTAAAATTAAAGGTAGAATTTAGACAACTATGATAACAATCTATCTGAACTTCCCACCTACTTCCCACCTCCGTCTTTTAGATTCAGTGTGTACCATGTCATCAGCTGCCAGTGTGCTTTTTTTCCACTTTTGTTGGAGATATTTTGTTATTTTGAGGTTTCTGCATCTTCATAAATTGTTTAAATAATAAATATGATATAATGTCACAGGATTTTCTTCATTTTCATTTTAATTTATTTTTTCCATTTTATTGCTTTTATCAGTGTTGTAGGATGTACGTGCTATGACATGTACAAGTCTTACCAAGTTCGTGGTTCAATAAATTTGGGTGATTGCCTGTTCCCACGTAGTAAAGATACTGAATGTTTACAGTAGTCTGTCTTCCCAGTCAATAATTGCCAGTAGTCTCATGGTGCAAACAATCACCTTCACGATTAATTTCATCTTGGGTAAATGCCAGTACTTCATCTGAATGGAATTTCAAAATATATACTATATTTTGTCTGGTTCTTTTCACACACCATATTTTGATATTCAACCATATTGCTTTATATAACAGTAATTTCTTGCTCTTTTTTTAACTGACGAGTATTTCATTCTGTATTTATACCATAAATATCAATTTTTCTGCTGAATAACATTTTCTGTATTCATATGGAGTATGAATGAAGCTGCACTAACAATCTGTTCAAATATTTTGGTACACAAATGTTTTCATCTCTCATAAATATATAAAATTATACATGTGCTGGGTCACAGAGTATGTTAATTTTAAGAGACATTACCACGTGGGTTTCCTGGTGGTTGTATAGTTTTATACACTCAAGAATGAAACATGAAAGTTCTACTTGTCTGTCTGTCTGTCTGTCTGTCTGTCTACTTGAACTCTGTTCTCATCTATTCTAATCCTAGCTGATCTAGTTTAAGGATTGTAAAATCTCATGCCACCTTTAGTTTTTGTATTTTGTGATTACTAAACAATAGTAAGTACTTTTCGTTTGGTTATTGGATACTGATGTATCTACACTTTTAAAACCTGTTTTAACTCTTTTGCCCAATTTCTTATTTGTATAAGATAGCCCAGGCTTAGGGATGGGCGTTTAGCTCAGCTACACAAGCACTTGCTTGACAAGGTTGTGAGTTTGATCCTCAGAACAAAAAGAAAAAAAAGAAAAAAAAAGAAGAAGATAGTCCAAGCCTTTTTGTATTTATTGATGTTCATTTTATTTTTTTTGTCAGTTGCTGAAAACAGCTAAAGTTTTAAACTGTAATATTATTTGTCAGTTCTCTCCTCATTCCCATTTAATGTTTTCAATACATTTCATTGTGGGTATATGCACACTTAAAATTATTGTGTTTTGGTGATAAATTGACATTTTATCACTTTAAAATATATCACTGTGAATACTGTTTAAAAGCTTAAATAAATTTGCATAGCTATCCTGTTTCCTTATGGTTAGCAGAATTGTATTGTGTCTAAGTTTTTGTATCTAAGTTTGTATTTAAGCTTTTTCATGAGTGAATACAAAAACTTTTTTAAATTTCTGATTACTTGGTGTGAACTTCAATATTTTCTTCTCTTTCACTTAATCAAAGAAACCCTGGACAATCTGAAGAGCTTGCAGGGATCACTTTACCTGCTCTTCTCAAATACCCATCAGGGTCATTCACTTCTCCGTATGTAAGCAGACTGTGACTCATACTGCAGAGTTTTTCAATTAGAGAAGAAGAACTCTTCTGCCTCTGTTTACTTCGTTATTGCTGACAGCAGTTGTGGGACCAAAGCAGTCAGTTTTTCTCGAGCGTTTTAGGAAAATCTGTCCAACTTTTTGGTATCTTCCAATAACCAGTGCTTTTTAATTTATATTATTTTTATTTTATTAATCTTCTTTGCTTTGGAGTGTCCTCTGTGAGCCATATCTCCTGTATTATTTCAACTCATAAAGTTTTCATTTTAACTCATTAAATTGCATAATTAATTCCTTTATTCTTGCTATTAAAATCGTTTAGGAAGTTCAAGTTATTCCAAGGAAAGCTTTAACCATAAGAATTTTAGCACATATATTTAACCATGAAGAATTTCTTTAAAAATTTTTGTGATCATTTATATTTAAATTACATTGTTGTTTTTCTTTTTCACTAATTACAAAGTCAAACTGATTCATGAAACCATTGAAGTAGCACATACTTATGGTTTGCCCTAAGTATGAAATGTGTAGATTGCCTATAATTTAAAACAAGTTAAACATATTTATAACTTTAAACAAAATTTTTATTGCAAAATCTTTAAAGATAATTTCTTTTTGATACATGCTTTACATGATTGTTACCTCTAATCACTATACTGTAGTACTTTACAATATTCTTATTCTCACGTGATTCTAACTCAGTACCCAATAGTAAAATTTCCTTTCCTTTCCCTCCTTTCTAATAACTACTCTTCTACTCTCAATCTCTATGAGATCAACATTTTTAGATTAAACATATGACATATTTGTCTTTCTGCATCTTATTTTACTCAGTATAATGACATTAAGTTCCAATCATTTTATTACAAGCAACAGTATTTTATTTTGTGTACTGCTGAATAATATACCAGTGTGTAGAAACACTACACTTTCATTGTTGGCTTATCAGTTGATAGACATGTATTGTTTCCTTTTCTTAGTGATTATAAATAGTACTGCAATAAACATGGAGTTGCAAATATGTCTTTGACCTGCTATTTTCATTTCTTTTGTTTATAGCCTCATTACTAAAATTGTCTGAACATGATAGTTCTATTTTTAATCTTTTGGTTAAAATGTGTTCCATAATGGTAAATTTACACTAACCATTAACCACTAAAGAGAATGCAACTGTTCCCTTTTCTCCACATGTTAAGGGGGCCATTCATTGTAACTTTTTGGGAAAAATCGCTTCATAATTAAATTGTGATTAGGGCTTGTCTGAGGCCTACTGTCTTGCCATGTGAGCTGCCAGTGTTCCATGTAATCATAGATCTGTGTGCCTCTGGTCATAGTTGAGGAAGGCCTCCATGATGCAGTGATGCTCAAGGACAAGATTGTATCAGCTGAAGACATCCTGCTTCCCTGAGAACACAGAAGTAATAAAAATATTTCACCTGGGGAAAAGACAAGCTTCTTACTAACCTGCCATCTCATCTTACGCTTCTCATCAGCTTTAGATCCTTATTTGCTTAAAAGCACTGCTGCCCTCTGAGTCATCTGCAAATCCCTTTACCATTTTCCACAATGTCAGCGTGATCAATAAATACCAAGGTCCTGTACTGACTGCCTTGTAGCTTTTTGCTTCCCGTGAACAACTGGCCATCCCAGATCCCCAGTGATTACTATTTTGTCTCTTGTTTTCCTTTCACCTGCAAAGTAACACCTTGCAGGGGTCACCAGAATTCATGTCTTCCCCAGCACTTTTTATCTTAAGTCTCTTAAGAATTGGACAGAGGGATAAGATGTTGTCTCACTTGGTTTCAGCTTACCTTGTCTTTGTCGTTTGTGACCCTGTGATTTTAATATGCACTATTTTGTCATTTTTATGTCTTGGAGAAATATTTAGATCATTAACAGTTTTAATTGATATTTGTTTCATCTTTATTTTCTGCGTTTTGGAGTTCTATACATATTCTGATATCATATCATTGTCCAATATAGAAATATATTTTCTAATTTGCAGGTTTTCTCCATGCTTTGTTGATTCATTCCTTTTCAGTGCAGAATGTTTTTAGTTTTACATAATTTCAATTGTCTATTTTTGGTTTTGGTTTGTGAATTTGGAGTCTTGTAAAAATAAATCTTGCCTAAAAAGACAATCAAACAATGACAGCACAGACTATTCTGTTTGATGAACTATCAAACACTTAGTAGTATGGTTATCTATCTTGCACACTTTAAGATAACAATATGTAATATATCAACTAGAGATGATTTCTTAATGTTATTTCTTTTGAAATTCTGTATTATCTCTATCCCTTTTTTCCATTTTCCTTTTTTAAATAAAAAAAAAATCTTGCCCATTCTGATTTCCTAATGTCTTCCCTCTGTTTTCTTTGTAATCCTTCTAATTTTCCATCTTGCATTCGAGTTTTTAATCTGTTCATACGTGATCTTTGAATCTGTTGACAGAGGTCTAGCTTTATTCTCTGACATGTGATATCAAATTTTCCCAACAAAATTTATTCAAAACACTGTCCTTGTTCCAATGTATGTTCTTAAGATTTTGCTACTATTGACAAAAACGTATTAAATATAGAAATGTGGTTTGTTTCTATGTTCTTTAATCTGTTTTATTGTCTTATGTAACTGTTTTAAAGCTGATAACATGCTTCTTTGATTACTAAAACTTTCTAATATGTTGTGAAGACTGGTAAAATAATATCATTTTTCACTCTGAAAATATGGCTATATTTTGCAATTGTTGTTGTTCTATGAATTTTTAAAATATTTTTCTCTTTCCAAGAATATCCCTTAAATTTTGATATAGATTATATTGAATATTTAAATCATTTTGGGTAGTACTGGCATTTTAGAATGTCAAATCTTTTATTTGACATGGATATAAGATAACCTTTGACTTTTTGTGTCCTTTTCAATTTCTTTTATCAATGTTGAATAATTTTATTATAGCAATCTTTCATTCTTTGATTAAATTTATTCCTTGTTATTTACTTTTTCTAAATATTATAAATGGGGTTGCTTTCTTGATTTCTATCCTAGACAATATTTTTTGCATATAGAAACACTACTGATTTTTGTATATTGATATATGTTTTTTATTAAAGAGATCTATTTACAGTTGCACATTATAGAATACAGAAAACTATTCACAGATTCAACAGTGATGCTGTTTTTTGTGCTTGGTTACATACTGAAGTGCTACTACACTCTGAAGATTTGTTAAATTTATTTATTAGTTTTAAATGTTTTGGGTGTACTTTTCAATGTTTTCTTAATAGAAGATCACGTAATCTTAAATTGACTTGATTTTCATTTTGAGTGTTCTTCATTTCTGCCTCTGGGTAACTGCTCTGAGTAGAGTTTTCAGTACTGTGCAGATAAGTAACAGTGAAATTAGGGATTCTTGACTTGACTCATTCCAGTTACTAAAAAGAAAGTCTTTGGTTTTCTTCACTCAACGTAACATTAGCTTTTGTTTCATTAAAAATGATCTTTATTATTTTGAGGTAAATTTCCGTATGCCTCATTGTGGATATTTATTTTTATAAAATGTTTTATTCCCATAACTGGTTTTGCTTTTTGTTTGTTTTTGTGAAACATCCTGTTGCTATGGTGAATATCCATGTTGAACCATCCTTTCATTCCTGTGATAAATTTCACCATGGCAAATAGTCTTTAATTTGAATCTTTTAAATGTGTTTTTAGATTCTGATTGTTAATGCTTTGATGAATATTCTTAACTGTATATTCATCAAAGATATTGGCCTCTAAGGATGTTTTGTTTTGTTTTGTTTTGCATGTGTCCATATTTAGTTTCAGCCAGAGGATAATGTTGGTCTCACATAGTATATCTGAAAGAATTCTTCCATCCTTTTGTTTTGGGTAATAATTCAAGCAAGGAGTTAGTAATACTCCTTTCAACACTGAGTAAATTTTTGGCAGCAAGACCCTCTCAGTCTATCCTTTTATTTGATAGAAGACTTTATTGTGCTTGTTTGTTTAATAAATCTATCTCTTACATGTCATTGGTCTGCTCAGGTTTTATATTTCTTCATAATTAGCATTTTGTAAGGTTTTTATTTTCAGGAATAAGTTCATCTCATCTAGCTTATGAAGTGTGGTTCCATATAGTTCTTCATAGTTTACAACAATACTGTGTGTATCTGTGAGGTCAGTTGCATGTTTCACTTTTTATCTTAGATAAGTCTTCTTCTTTAGTCTGTTTTTCAATTTTTACATTTTAGAAGAAACAGCTCATTTGTCTTCAATGCTGTATTTTTCTTTAGTCTCCATTTACTTATATCTGCTGTAATGCTTATTTTTAATAATTTTGAATTTAGACCATTCTTGATTCTCTGTAATTGCTTGAGACACGCGATAGTTGTTTATTGAAGCTTTTTCTACAATTTAGATGTGAGGCTTCATTACAAAAACTCCCCTTTAACACACCTTTGGCTGCATACTGCAAGTTTTGTCATGTTGTATCTTATTTTTCCTTAGTTGTTGTTTTGTTTTAAACATTCAGTATTTAATATGGTTTCCTAAAATTTTATTAAACTTCATTTTTGTAAAAATTACATTACTATTATTACAATTTCTATTGCCATAGCTGGACTTTGAACAGTTTAGTTGCTATGAGAAGTTAGAGAATTTAAACTAAGTTTTATGCTTAGTATCCTCTTTGCACTCTCTTAGGAATTCTCAAGTCAATACAGATGTTTAGCTCCTTTTATGGTTGTGCCTATGCCTATCCTTTATTTTCACAATTGCATTGTTTTCTTTTTGAGAAGTCAGGAAGAGTTTAGATTTGAAGCTTACTGATAGTTATATTTGAATATTTGGGTAGAAATTCTATTGTGTTTTTATTTTTTATCATTCAGTGTTCTGATTTTTAATACCTTATCTTAATTATTTTTCATTTGCTTCATTAAACATATATGAGATCATAGACAGACATAACTTCCTATAATGCATATACAACCACTGACTTCGTCATTGCTACTATCCTTACTCTATAGTTTTCCAAAATAAGAAAATGGAGATCAAATTTTCTATGCTAGTGCACTCTTGAAAAAAGTGCCTAATTGCAGCCTAAGTTTGTTTCTTTATTTACAGGAAAAAATTCCAATCTGTTGATAATTGCATCACTATATTAGTATCCTATGAAATACTATTTCCACAGATTTGTCTTCAGATACTTCCTTTTATACAATGATATTTGTCATATACAATGCTAGCAGCTACCAAAAAATGGATTCTTTCACTATGGAAAACAGTTTCTCTAATTCAGTGAATTCTGTTTAGATGTATGTTCAAGTACTCAAAGGGTGAAAGAACAGGTGGCACTAAATATACATTAATAATTGAGAGGAATTTCAACCATGCCTCTCTTCAGACTTGTCTTTGGTTTTATTTAATACCTTGTACTTCATGACTTAATTTGTAAATCTTGATTAACAACATTGACAATAGTAAGACATAGAAAAATCAGACCAAATGTTCCATACATTGTCTTTTATGTAATGTTTTTCCATTTTATGTTGTCTATATTATCTTCTATTGAAAACTAGGAAAACCCAAAATGAATTTAACTTCACCAATCAAAATTTGTCTAACAATTTATTTTTTAACCCTTGATAATATTTTGCTAAAACTGTATGCTGCCTTAATTTGTTCCTTGACAGAAATGTTTAAGGATTTCAGTGTTCAGAAGAAAATTTGGTTATTTTTTAAAAAGTAATTCACCACCATGTGTATAGTCTAATAGAAAGGAAATCACTGCTGATTTCAACTGTGTTCTGTCCATTTAAAGATACTCTAGACTCCTAGGGAGGTATTCACCTGTTATTCTAGATACTCAGGCTCAGATTGAATTGCTTTAGCCGGCAGTACAAGGAGAGAGCATGGAGAGACCAGCTCTCAAAAAAAGAAAACAACAACAATGAATAAACCCTATTCAATTTTAGCAGTTTTGTTTTTGTTTTTGTTTTCAAAGACAGATTCTTACCATGTAGCATAAGTGGAACTAAAATTTACTAAATCATACTACTGCTTCAGACCCCCAGCTCCTGGGATTACAGACATGTATCAGCAGACTCAGCAATAGTACAATTTCAACAACAAAAACAAATCCTTCTCTACATTTTATATTTTATAATTTAATATTTTCAAGTAGTTAGTAGCCATTCATTTTTGCATGGATTGTAAGACTATTGACGCTTATTTAACAAGCATTTATAAGTAGACATTAATTGCTTCTAATGTGTTGCTATTTAATTTTATAGCAATAATTTTCATTGTTGTAAGGTGTTCACTAATTTTATCATTAAAATTTTCTGAAGGTGATATTGTTGGTCGATAGTGGATACTTTTTATATGTTTCCACCATTCATAAATGTGCACTTACACATATTCATGTACATATACATATATATATATATGGCTTTATTTTTTGTGTTTAAATACCACCCCAGGTCAGTAGCATGCACTTGTTTTTTTTTACATATGCTCATAAAATACTCACTTTAAAATGACCAGTACTTAGAATTTTCTGATATATAATACACAATAATTTATAATTACTACCTGAGTTTTACAAACAAGTTTTTTCATTTGTAAGACACAGATTTTGGTACACGCTGCTTAAGTATTCATAAAATACTTAATAAATCTTGGTACACACTGCTTAAATATTTATAAAATAAAGAGTATTAGCATGGTTATCAGACTCAGGTGGTGAGAGAAGGAAGAAATAGGGAGGTGACTGTCAAAGGTATAATATTTCAGATTGTCAGAGGAGCAGGAGGATCCTAAGTTTCATCTAAGCCCCGGAAGCAATAGATGCTGTTCCAAAATGAAATATAAAAAGAGCTAGAGATGCGGCTCTGTGGCAGAGTTCCTCTGTTCCCAACCCCACTCCAAAACACACATACATAATTGCAATTAGATGGGAAGCACATGTGATCAAAGACTCTACTGTAGAAGATGATAACTGTGCAATCCCATACACTTGAAAAATACAAAGAAACTGCTAAATACTCTTATCTCAAAAACTGAAAAATAAGTGCGTGGTGTAATACATTCAGAAGTAAATGGAAAATATCCAGCTTATAATGTTCTTATTGATTCTTGAATTTTTTTATGTTCAGAGTGAAAAAGACGTTTAGGAAATCCCAAATATTTTTTACCTTGTTCATTTCTACATTGTATTTACTGAAAGATGTTTTCTATAGTTTGAGACTGAGTAAACATTTTTCACTGTAGACAGAAAACATTTTCAATAAACACAGTATAATTTGTTTAATGTAACAATACTACATTCTTTTATGTGCCTTAGATTGATAAATCATCCTGCTTCTTTTATGCCTACATTTTACTCTCTATATTGAATGACTTATTCTTGAACAATAACATATGAAATTATGGGGACAGTATTTCTAAACTTAAAGATATCATTGTGTCCTTCATTACAAAATGATTTAATATTTCTGCTCAAGCTAATTTCCTTCCATTATCTTTGCTTATTTATTTTTGTACTTTGAATAAATTAATTTTAATTTTTTATTATTTAAAGATTATGCATATTGTTTAATTTGTAGTATAATTCACTGTACTTGAATATCTTCAATTAAAAATTAATGTGTATTTTTAAATCGTGATATTTGCTTTATTTTTGTCTATTCACAGGAAATGAAATATGACTTTAAAAATGTCATGGCTTTGAGGAAAAGTGTTTTATGATATTTAAAAATTTATCTTGATATGTTTAGCTTTATACATATGTATCTCAGTTACTAGAAATGGACTATTACATCAATAATGATATTTTTTAAAGCCTTATGATATTTTTTCAACTGCACTTTCATACCTTACATTTAAAAGGATTTATTACTAGAGACATAAATTAACTGTCATTGTTTTCTCATAGAATGGATGAGTTACTGTAATTTAACAAACCTATCTAAGCAGTAGTCATATTTCTGTATTCTTCCGGGTAATAATGACAGTTTACTTATTGAAGTTGTCTATATATTAGACACAAAGAATTTCTTGCATTAAATCATTTAATTTTCCTAAGAAAGGTAGAAGGCAAAAAATATTTTCATTTTTAGGTAAAAACTAAGAAACTTAAAGTGATGTGGATCAAAATTCTGCCTAATAAGTAGTGGCTCCCAAATATGAGCCCCTGTCTCAGGTTCCTGGTGATATTTCTTCTTTATGAAGTGTATGTATTCCTTCAAATTCAGTATATTATTATTTTTAGTTACAATTATGTACCTAGGCCTTTTTAATTTTATCTATTATCTTGACACTGAATAAATTTTTCTTTATATTTATACTGAATAAGAGTTTTAAAAGTTTCATAAAACCAGCTAAACCATTGGATGTACAAATTCTTGTGTGTTCTTTATTCTAATGCATTATAATTTCGATCAGGAATTTTTCCCCCACAAGCCCAAGTGTTCTAAGCAAGTTGCCATCAGGAAGTGATAAAACTTAAGTCTTAGTGGGAAATTTTACTTTATCAGAGAAATGTTCTGCAAAAAGAGTCATGAGAGTCTACACTTCCTTTTTATAGCTTTTTTTTTCTGTTCATAAGATAGGGGGTTTTGTCTCACTGTACTCCATAATGATAAGCTATAACAGGACCAAGACAATGGGAACAAATAATGGACTGAAACTTTTAAAACTCTAAGCTAAAATAAAAGCTTTCTTCCCATAAGTTGATTGTCTCAACTATTGTATTAAAGAAAAGCTTCTACACAGTGTATCATTTCAAGTTATTAAATAGAATCAACACTTTTTATGGGCCAATAATGCCATCATTCTCTTTGTTTGTTCTGATAATCTTACACTCTTTTATCTATTGTTTCATAAAGATTTCATTTTTGTGGGTTATTTGCTCACAGCTAGATGGATTTGATTCTATCATCAGCTGTCTTTAAAGTAGGACTATCATTGTAGAAAAGCAAAGTGGCTTAGTTCATGTTGGTCAAGAAGCAGAGCAAAAAAACAGTACCACAGAGAAATGAGCAAAGGATCAGGGATTGTCCCCATAACTATGTCCCCATGACCTATTGTTATGGATTAAAAACTGGTGGTCAACTTAACGCCAGATGAATTAAATCAGCAGGGCACTGAGCATAGATGTTCCACCTGAGGAAAGTTTCCAGCATAAATAGAGATGTGGCGAAGGTGAAGCTACGCATTAGTGCATTAAGATGTTGAGAGTTCTCCTATGAGTTGCAGTATGAGCCATTGGTTCTGCTGGAGAAGCTCTGGTCATTACATCAAGCATTGCTTCCTGGCTCCAGAGGGGAAGACAAGTGCCGTTTGGTCTACAGGATGAACTCGTCACACTGGCTTCTTGGCATGTACTCAACTGTGCTTATCTTCAGAGGAGCTCAGGGCCTCCATGTTGCTGAGGATAGCTGTGGTGCTTTTCAGGACAGCCCTGGTCTTTGTTGTGAGTGTGACTTCTTGGCTCCAGTGTAGAACCCTCAGCCTATCAACATGGCTCCTTCACCCTGCTGGCATAGACTTTCTAGCTTCCGCTGCCAACCTTTGGGCCTTCCCAGCACAGATCTGTAAAAGAGACTGGTGTGAGTCCTTCTTGTTGGCTCTAGACCTCCAGTTGGACTTGTGGGAGGCATTGTCATGAGCTCTGGGTCTTCATCTGGACTCATATGGGATATTTCTTTGGGATTCAGGCCTTTAGCTAAATATTCTATGTCTTTAGTATTGTGAATAAATTTCCTGCATTATCTTGTGTTAACTCTGTATCACCATCATAAAACAATATTATAAACTCCATGTCCTGATTCTAATTGTTCTCGTCCCAACCCCTGAATGCAATACCTATCCAGATATAGTTAGGAGAATGCTTTAAAATAATCTTCCAGGTATTTCTTAATTTAAAGAAGTTGACACATCAGAATTAGTCAATAAATTCTAACCCTCATCCACTTTATACACCCAAACACATCTTTAAACAAGAATGTAATCCTAAAAAAATTACTGTTATATTAAACACTCCATCTAACACAATATGGCTGTTTGATGTGTAACTGAAGATACAATAATCTTATCCCCCACGTCCCAAGAGATTTAGCATTTTTTGAGAGTTCAAATCCAAATCCATTCTGAAATTTAAGGCAAATACGTAACTGTGAATACATGTAACAATAAATATCTTACATAATTCCAAAAAATAATACCACGGTGAAAACACCACAATTCCAAAAAGTAGTAATAGGGGGATAGAAAAGAATCTGATCTAACCAAGGGCAAAACTCTGAAGACCAAATATCAAGGCCTATAGCTCCACATCCAGTACATAGGGCACATGTGAGTGAGGCAAGAGTTTCAGAGGATTGGAAATTCCCATTCCTGTGTCTTTTGCAACCCATATGGCCTGACTTGGGCTGCAGGTTCCTTGGAATATATTCCATGTTCCTGGCATTCTGACATCCTGGGATGCCCTGTGTTTTGTGTTTAGTACCACAATATCTGTGCTGCCCTCTCTGGGGCTTCACACCAATATTCCTGGGTCTTCCTTTGAAATCTTGGTGAAAGCCTCCTTGATCCCAAAACTCTTGGACTCAGTATACCAGTAAAACAAGAACCATATGGGTGACTCGAAGGTCTGCTGGTAGCATAAGCCATAGCTAGGCCTCTTCAGACCATGGTTATAGTGGTCTTTGAGGGGCTGGATGACTGCACTGAAAATGAATCCTGAAGAACTGGCTCAGTAGGAGGCCCTTCTTGAGCACATCTTAAAATATTCTCCTCAGCTTAAAGGTTTACATTTTTGCATTCTTGAGTCTATCATAGGTAGGATCTTGTGGATTTTTGAGATTGCCTAAAGGGATCTATCTTTCTGTCCCTGTACAAAGTATCTTCTTGCTTTCAAATGGTATTAATTTCTTTACCAGTCATTTTTGTCCCCACCTTTACTCTACTTTCTGTGCCAAATTTTACATTTTTCAATTTTTTCTGCTCTGCCTTTTGTCCCAAATTATTACTATAAATTTATCTATAAAAAGCAAGCAGTATCCATGCCAGAACCTTAATATTGGGTTCTCTTGAAATTTCCTTTCCCAGACTAATTAGTCTACTGCCTTTAATCTCACTTTCCAAAAGAATGTCAGGAGACGTGCAACATATAGACAAATTTTCTGCCACTTGCCCTGTAGTCCAAATGTAAATGGAGTCCTTGTTCCAAACTATAGACTTTGAGTTTGGCTTTTATTGGCAGCTTCCCTTTCAGAGTCCAGCTTCTCTGAGTTCCAACCAGAGTTTCTCATCAATCCTTGGTTATAGCATTCTAGCAACTCTCTCAAACTTTCCATTCTCCTTTGGGAAGCCAGTTCCAAAAACTTATAAACTACACCCTCAGTTACAGTCACAGTAAATCTCACTTCTCTGGTACCAATTTTCTGTTACTAGTCAATTTTTACATTGCTGAGACACACCACCCTACATCTGTCATTTAAACATGTACCATAACAATTAAGGTCACAGTTTTGGAGAATTAGGTTCATAGTCTACTGGCTCCAAGGCAGGAATACCACAGAAGAGCATGGCAGTGTAAAACTGCTTAGGAAAGGCAGTTGGGAAGCAGAATGTGGAATCAATGCTACGGATACTGGCAAGGCTCAATATATAATATCTAGGGCTCTACTTCATGATCTACCTAGACATGAACAGAAGTCTGTATTAGCAATGTACTGCAGTTTTCTTAATCTAAAGAAACTGGCATATCAGGATCATTGGTCACAGCACTTTAAATACTCTTTTAGGTTGCAGAAAATTATAAAAGTTCTCATATTGTGCAGTAATGTTTTGTCTTTTTAACTGGCTGAAGATTAATAATGATGACTGGTTCTTTTAGTTTTCCTTCATGGTTGATCTGAGTACGGTTAAAGGACCTCCCACACTATCTATAGTTCAATAGATTGATAGAGAGCCCTTCTGAGACCTCACTGCAGTCTGAGAAGTTTATATTTGTAATCTCAAAGAAAAGTCATTGGAATTCTAGCGAGTTAATTTCAATCTACCATTTACAGTGCAACACATGGCCACAATAAAGACATCAAAGCATATTTAGAGTTGTAGAGGGCTAAGGGGTTCATGAGTCCATGTGAGGTGATGGTTAACTGGAACAAAGGCCTCAACGCAGGCTCAAAACCAGATTTTATTAATTTGTAAAGAAGGGAATGACTTGAGGATGAGTGGCTATGAGATTGGTGGGAATGTGTCAGTGCTGTGAGCTGGGCTAGGTAGGAGGCCTGAAATCACCCCTGCAATCTGCAGAGAGAAGTGTGTGCAGAAAGAGTCATCTGCATAACACGATTAGGGTAGTGTCTAATGTTTAGAGGTCAGTGCTTCATCTCTGCAGTATAATCTTTTAGGCCCTGAGAAGTCATAGGCTTTGTCTCGAGGTTCATCCCAACAGACAGCACAGGGTCTGGATCTCCTCATCCAGCTCACGCTCTTCAGGAGTATGAGGGGTGGGGTGGGAAGCACTGACTGATTCCGTGCTTTGAAGACTTCACATCAGCACCTAGGCCAGACTGATTTACACTGTTTAAGGCCAGTTGATGGGATAAGAAAAAATTCTAGCCAGCTCTGTACATATCATTAGTGTCAAAGGCAATGTTCAGATAGGCAGTAGCACTGGCAAATATCCAATTCTATTGTGAATCACTATCATGTTAACTTTTCTTCACTGATAACAAAATACCTGAGTTAAAAGATTCCAATCCATGGGAATGGGTTGTGCTGCTTTCAGGTCCATGACGAGTCAGTTCTTGGTTTGTAGAACAGTGATATATATCTAGTAATATGAATTGTTCTCTTAGATGTGATAAAATAGGTTCTGGTATTCTTTTTTGGCCAGTGGAAGAAGTATTTAGAAAGTTTATTTGGGAATTTACGCCACAGTTACATTAGCAACACATCAGTCTGTTTGATACCATACAAATTGCAAGATATTTCTGGTGGCATTCTTTTCAGCAGCATTATCTGTAAAAATACTAAATCTACTAAAATGTAGCTAATTAAATTGAAGATGGTAGGTACCACAAAAGTATAAAAACTTTGTTTTAGGATAAATCACATGCATCACTGGTTGACAAGATTGGTGATCTTGTAAGGTACTTGTAGTCTTTCTGATGTTTGCTTTTTAGTCTTTATCATTGAAGTCTGCTTTTAACTATCACTGTTAAAAAAAACTTTACAATAAACACAAAAATAATTTCAAACTATGTTTAATTTAAAAGTATTTAATCTTTTATTGCCTAGTAATTTCAAGGTTGGAGTGAATCTAATTGAATACAATTTACATTCAGTTACAATAATACGATTTACATTGAATTCAATGGCTGACTCTCATGATTTATTCAATTAGGCCCCCAAAATGTAAGAATCAAAAGCATAGGAAAAATATCTTTCATAGGGAAAATTTTAATAGTCATCATATTTTCAAGTAAATATCTAATGATAGAGAAAATATAGAAGATTAATAAAGGCTGTTATTTTTTTCCATTAGAAACATGTTCAAATAATGTATCAAATATTGGAAGAAAATAAATGGAAATGGAACAGGAAAGGGAGGCTTCAAGGGGCAAATAGCTATATATATTATCGATTAGGAAGAATATAGAGTGATAAGTATTGACAAATGTAATGGTATACCATAAAAAGAGAATTGTGCAGTTTGAGTCTTGAAATCATGTCATTTCTCTTTATTGCCATGTTTCAGAAAATAATTTAGAAGTATGAAAACAATAAACATAAAATATCTGAAAATTTCCAGGTGTCTGGAGGCAGTGTTACAAGACATTCAATGTCTAGGACAAAGGAAATGAGGTTAAAGCAACAATATCCAAGACTACTTGAAGAATCTTAAATTTAGCTTGAATTACCTACATGTAGTTTTCTGTTGTCCTTCCTTTTCAATTTTTCTCTATTCTTGCCTCAAAATTACATCACCATTATTCCCTTTGTAATCAGGGTCACCTCAGTCTTACTGATTCCATAATCCTGGTTCTTCTTTGGCTCTTTGAATATTCTCTGTGTCTTTTCTTCTAGTGGTCACTGTTACAGAGCTGGAGAAGTTGCAAAGTTCCAAAAAAATTAATCTTTCTAGAATTTTTCTGCAATTTTTGCTATCAGTGTCAAGGAGATAAACGTCTTCTATTCTCTGATGATCCCCAAATTTATATTTCAGGGCCAATGCGCTGGGCTTAGAGTTAATTCCACTTATTCATTTATATATGTAAAATAAACATACCATAATTTAAAATATCTGAACTGTATTTGAATTTCCCCCATGTTGGGCTTACCTTCATGCAATTCTCTTTAACCTCAGAAAATGGAAAGCTTTATTTCTAGTTATTTTTATAAAAATAAAACTAAGGAAAAAGGGGAGAGAAGGAAGAGGGAAGACTAAGGGACCACAGCGCTGCCAACAAATGTATTTATGTGAATTCTTTAAAACGATTTTTAGTCCAAATCGTTTTTCCAAGTCTCTTATTTGACTTTTTTTTTTTAAAGAGGTTTAGTCTACTCTCAATAATGTTAAAAATTTGAATCAAGCTCGTCTTGGTGGGGAATGCTTGCAATGTCAGCCCTCCAGGAAGCTGAGGTAGGAAGATTGTGAATGTGAGCCCAACCCGAGCAATTCAGTATATGAGCAAGATCTTTTCACAAAGTTACAAAAGAAATGGCTGTGGATGTAGCTCAGGGTAGACCCAGTGTGCAGGTCTTGGATCAGTCCCCACTACTGAAAAAAGAGAACAAAATTTGAACGAGATGATTGATTTTCCCTTCAACACATTCAAATAATTTCCTATCTCAGATAGGAACTTGAAGACCTTATAATTTTATTCAAGGTTGCATTTTTCCTTTTAGCGTTTATCTTATCATAAAGGTGTAAGTAGCTACGGATAAATGTAAATCTCGATACTGATTCAGGGTTAACACATGGCCAGTACTTCAGCACAGACAACCTAGAAATAAACTGAGGCTGGGAACTGACTTCACAGAGGAGATAGGCAAGTTAGTCTTGTTTGAAAGAAAACAAAACATAAAACAAGTTCCAGGGCCTTATTGGCCTCTAGGGGTGGGACTAAGCATGGCCTCTGGGGTGGGACTAAGAGTTGGGTAGCGCAGCCTGAGGTGCTCAGCGCCCCAGTAACCCCGGCGCTGCCCCCTCCACCACTGTCCAGGGCCCCGCTGGCCCGAGAGACCGCCCGCTGGTCTGCTGCCCTGTGCTCTGCGCTTTGGGCTGACACTGCTTCCAGACCGCAATGGAGAGGCGGTCTCAGAGAAGCCAAGACAAAGAAACCTCAGGACAGGGTCCCTGGTACCAGTTGAGGTGACAAGACCTCCGAGAAGCCCAGCACAAAGGAAGGTCCACTGAGTGTCTAGCCAGGGTGGCAGCTGGCAGAGAACTGGAGAAGTGAAAGACGCCCTGCCTGGGAAGAGTCCGGGGGCACTCCGCTCCTTTTGTGGGTAACAGAGGGTGCAGAAGGAGGTCCCCAGGGCTGGGAGGCCCGTGCATGCCCAAGACTGCCTCCCATTCTACATGGGTGGGGGCTGCAACCGAAGCACCACAAAACAAGAGCCTCAAGGTTTGCAAGGCCCAGTCCAGCAGCGAGAGGCGAAGACACCTTGAACACAACGAAGGCAGGGTTTTCCACTGAGTTTGTTTTAGCTGCCCCTTACCCTGGAACATGATGTGGGTTGTCCTGAGTGCAGAGCCTTCTCTACCTCGCTGGGCCTTGTTTCTAGGGCTCTCTGGCAGGGAGAGAAGATCAGGTAAGCTCAAAATCCCATTTGTAGGTTTTGGATGATGTGTCCCACCTGCCCTGGAGACAATCACATTAAGAAAACCTTTTACAATAAGTGAAGTCGTATGTTCCCTGTGTTGTAGGAAGAACAGTGTACCCTGTCTGCAGAATTTTATTAAGTTGCAGTAGGTGATAAGGATTCGAGGGGAGTTATGTAATTGTGTACTAGGCTCCTTTCTGAAAGGACACCCTGTCGGATGGTTACTGCTTTGTGCGGTGTACCACATGTGGTAACATAGCTCCTTTTCCATTAGAACAGAATTTCTAAGGGAAATAAATGCAATGAGAATAAATGAGAAAGAGGAATAAATGAGAAAGAGTTAGAATTGTACCACCATCATCTTTCCCCACAGAAGCACAAACATCACACAAATGTGACACATCACATTTAAATGTAAAAGAAAATTTAAAGTATTTTAATATAAAATTTTCATGCACTCACCAACTATCTCTTAAATAGAGTACCAAAAGTGTAAGCTTCGGAGTAAATGTTTGATGTGTTTAACTGTGTTAAAATGAAGATTAAGTGTTACTTAAAAGATACTACAAAGAATATCAAGACAGTTGAAATTTTAGTTATGTATTGATACATAGAAACTACACTGAAACCAAATCATTTTTTTTCAGGGTCAGAATTGTCTTTTATTTGAATAAAATATTTTATTTTTATTACTGCATGATTGTAATACATGACAATTACATTTATCATAGGGGCTGTATACATGTGCAGAATCCATTTTAATTATTGTTCATCTCCTTCCTTTCCCCTCCTGCCAATATTTCTGCTTGTCTCCTTTTACAAAAGACCTATTTCCCTTTTTTCTTTCAATTCTTTTTTTTAATTTCTTCAGATCCCTTTTCCTTTCCTTCCCTTCTCATCTCCCCATCTCTTTTTTCTTTCTTTCACATTTGAAGTTCTCCCAACTTCCTAATATCTATTTATTTTGCTCCTCATTTATATTTTAGGTTTCTTATATAAGTGAACCAATGTGATGCTTGTACTTCACATGCCTGCTTTAGTTCACTAAAGATTGTGGTCTCAAGATACATCCCTTTACTTAAAACTGCAAGTTTACCCTTTTTGTAGCACAGTAATATTCCAGTGCATAAAAATATCACATTTTCTTTATCTGTTAATCTGTTCATAGGCATGTGGATGTTTCTAAGATTTAGATATTTAAAATTGCACACTATACACATGTACACATGTATCACTATTGCATGATGATTTTACCTATTTTTACCTAGAAGGGGAATAACTGGGTCAAATGGAACCTTTGTTATAGTTTTTTGTTTTTTTTTTTTTACAATCTCCATATTGTTTTCCAAAGTGCTTGTATCAATTTACACTCCCACCAACACTGGAAAAGAGTTCCTATCTCTGCACAGCCTTGTCAGAATCTGTTATTATTTGATTCTTGATGATAGTTATTCTTTCTGGAATAAGATGAAATCTGAGTGCTTTTTGTTTGAATTTGTATTTCTTGAATGAAACTGGTCATTAGGGAAACAAGAAACTCACATTCATGTTTATGCTTAAATAATAGTATTCATATTCTTTCTATGCAATGCAGGTTAATTAGATTGAACTGCAAAGCTCTGCTTCCCACGGTGACACAGGACGTATTCATGCAGGGTGGTTCAGTTGAGTTTTCATTTGGGAATTGGAATATTTTCTAGAAGACTTGATTATCCTTTAGAATCTTGACCTATGTGGTCTTTCACCATTTTCAACATTCTATGCTCAGCATCTTTATAGACAGGGCATCTGGCATTCAAGAAAGAATATTGCAAAACACTATCTCCACTATGCAAGTGTTCATAAAATGTCCATTTCATGATATTCTACTGTCCAAAGCCATAAATGGAAGATGATCATGAAAAGATATGAAAATGGGAAACATAACCCATTGCAAGCCACAGTGTAATGGTCTGTTGCAGTCCACTGTCTGGCTTGTGATGATTCACATATCCTGCACATCCACACTGTCACTCCACATTGCCTGCTGCAGTGGTGATGAACCTAAGACACGAGTGTCTCAGCTGGATCTTTGCTATCACTGAAAGCTGTAAAAGGTTCACCATCACTGCACCATTCTCTCATCCATGCTACATCAGATACCGTCTCAAAGACTAGAATCTCATCATCTAAATAAGGTGCAAGTGGGGACGAGTTCCTCGTGCAGAATTCCTAAGTGTAGCTCCCTCATTGTTGTCTGGCATGTTCAGAGGTCTTTACACAGGAAAAGAAAAGATTGTCTGTCCCACTTACCCCCAGTATAAAATGAAGAATTCAAGGCAAGATCACTCCAAATGACACTACTGTTTACAAAGGGACCAGTTATCTCTAACAATTCTAAAATCTTCAATACTCAACCTTAAAAAATATACTACATGATATAACAGATTTTTCTTAGTCAATTACATTCCTTTTGGAGCCAAGCCTGGGATTAGAATAGTATAGCTGTCTTCCATTCTCTAGATTCTTCTATACACAATCTTTTGTTATTCATCATAGTTTAAAGTTTTTTATAACATGATGATTGGCTACTAGCAGAAAAATTTCTAAGAGGTTCAGGATCTTAGACACTCATGCAATGTGTTTATATCATCTTTATTAGTAACCAATTTATCAAAAAAGATTCACATCACCAAACTTGGAAACAATGTGTGATACCAAACATGGTTAGAATGTATAGAAATGCAGGTCATTGAGTTCATTAATGGAACATTTTACCACACTTTATAAACATAACCAATGATCACATAACTAAGCATGCTTATGAAAAATAAATAGTATCTATAAAGCAACAAAAAAGGACAACCAACCAAGTAGAATTTAAAAAAGATAAATAAGTGAATGAATGGGAAATATTTTCAGGAATAATTATAAATGGCTCCTTCAAAGAGACAATATTTCAAATATTCAATAATAAATAATGTGAACTAGATGTGACACTAGATATATTATGTAACACATGCAAGTTTGTATAAAAGAAAATATTAGAAAAAGGAAAGAATAAATGAAAAATTTTAAGATATTCAATAGATGAGGTTACAAGATATCTATAAAATTCTCATTTCAAATGGATCAGTAGTGAAACTTTAAGACAACATTTAAAATAATCTTGTGTTTCCCAATAAGATATGCATGTTCTGGGATTTTAAAGCCGTGTTAAATTTTTATTTTTATCTTTACTAATCATGCATGTGAACAAAAAAATGTTTAAGAGTTTTTAGTAATATTTTAAGACCACAATGTTAAGTGAAATAAATTATAAATCTAAATTTAAATTTTACATGGTCTCTGTTATATGAAAAACCCGAACTATAAACAAAGAGAAAATAAAATATAGATAACAGGAAATATGGCAATAGGTCTGTTTTGCAAAAGGAAAGAAGACCAAGAGCTGGAGAGATGGTAAAATCAGGGGAGAGGAAAACGTATCAACAATTTAAGACGCAGTATGTACATGTTTTGATTCCCCATAGGAATATCGTCATGAGGCACTAC
Organism: Hydrochoerus hydrochaeris; assembly: GCA_004027455.1. Taxonomy (NCBI): domain Eukaryota; kingdom Metazoa; phylum Chordata; class Mammalia; order Rodentia; family Hydrochaeridae; genus Hydrochoerus; species Hydrochoerus hydrochaeris. The sequence goes on from PVLA01001334.1 coordinate 298,492, forward strand.
AAGCATGCACCAGTAACAATTTAAAGAAAAAGTAACAGTGTTTAATAAAAATTGGGATGCCCGTGAACAGTTAAGCACACATAAAACAATGAAGTATTATTCAACAGAATATAATACAGCAATGAAAATGAACTGCAGGCACATTTGTTAGCATATCTTCATCTAAAGATGCAATGTTAAGTAAAAGAGAATGTCATAAGTGCATATATATGGGATGAATTTCATTAAAGTTGTTATTGCTATATACTCCTTACAAATTTAACAAGCCTGTAGACAAGCTAAATGAATAATATTCTGGGTACTGGTTATCTTGGAGAGGGGTGAGGGTAACTGAAGCTCTCAGAGGGTTTTATGAATCCTAGAATATTTTACTTGTTTGTGGGTGTAGGAGGCATGTACTTTTTCAGAGTACTACTTTTTGCATATATATCATTTTTCAAATAAATATTTTGTATATTCTATATGACCCAAGGAAACAAAATTTAAAGAAAATAGATATCAAAGACAATTTAATCCTGTATGTGCTCTCAGAGAAGAAAGCAAAGTAAAATATTACTACTACGGGCACATAATGAGAAGGAAAGAAATATTGGTTAAAATAAACATATTATATGCTATGCTCTGATAAAGTAGTGTCTTCCAGAAAACTAAACAAAAATCTGAAAGAGACCATGATGATAAATATCAAGAAGCTAGAGAAGAAAGTTGTATGAGCACATGGCCAGAAAAATGTCACTCAAAACAGGAAACATTTTGATTTACTTTGGATTTCTCTGCAGAAATATTCAAAGGTTATTAAGTGAACTGTAAAGTAAAGCTTATAAGGCTTTTTAAAAGCAATCTAATCCAAGAATCTCATTTCCCAGATCTCTAAGTTTAAAAAATGTAGCATAAATATGTAAGATAAATATAAGAATGGTTGACTGAATAGATGGGTAGATGAAGAGAAACTTAATTAAATTCAGCCATTCAAGTTATGATTAAAAGCAAAGGGTAAAAAGAAACCACGCTAAAAGAACACTTGTGATCACTGAACCAATTCAAATTAGTGAGATTAAACAACTATGGGAAATTTCTTGAGTACACAAAACATAGTTCCTTTCCAGGCAATGCATTCTTATAGAAGAAACTGGAGCAATAATAGTAGGAGTGAAATCTTCTAATTTCATTTTATATCAGTGTTAAAAATATTTAAAATAATAAAATCAAACGTCTTATAGGGTTTCCTTACAACATTCCTTGCTTTTGAGAAATGATTCTCAACTCTGTTTTTCATTAGATTCACATTTAAACTTTTTCATATCCTAGCTTTACTTTCCTTCACCAGTTAAGTTTGACCCTACAGAAAGGCCTGGAACTCAGATGTTACTAACTATGGATCTCATGATCTCCTTCCATGATCTACTTGTGGCTACTCAGTTTGTGTATGTTTACTCTTACAGTGACATAAGATTTATAAGAAATTAATCTTCCCATTCTTTTCTTTAGCTTCCCCTTTTGTTGTTTTTATTAAAAAGTAATGATTTTACAAACATTGCTAAAACATTTTTTAAACAATATCGTGACTTTATGTATTTATGTATTTATCTAGCCACTTTCATATCTATATTTATATCTCTTTGTATGTAATTAAAATATTCACTATTGTGTAAATGAGTTTTAAGAAAAATTAACTTGAATGTTGTTTAATGTAAATTTTTAATTATCTTTTTTGCCTTTTTTCCCTTATTTTAAATTTTATAGCACAAAATACTGATTTTTTTTTTTTTTTTTTAGTATCAGGGATTAAACTCATGACCTTATGTTTGCCAAGTAGGCACTAAACACTGCTGAGCTAAGCCCCTACCCCCCAAACACTGATTCTTATTTAAAAAGTTAGTTTACTACCACCTATTTGATTTGTGAACATGTATTAAATGAGTTCAGTGATATATTGTCTTTTGTTAGATAATTGGTCATATTTAAATTTAGAGCCATAGTTAGTCTTTGAATGATTAAATACACCATCCTGATTGAAGGTATCTTACTACAAGCACATTAACAGTGAAACATATATTTGTCAACAATTTAGTGTCTGGGTTGTATATTCACAGAGCTAGAATAAGGTAGAAGATGTTTGCAGTTTAATTTTAGCATTTCACAGCTTGCATTGGTGAAAATATATGTATCTCTGATGTGATAGTTAAATGGGTATACATCAGCCCTAAAAGGAGGAAATGAATATCCATAATTAAATTTTTATATGTTGTAGCCTGTGGTGGTGAAATAAATATCTGTCAGTGACATAAATGTTAAATGGTTATGTGTCAGCAGCTAGAGCTCAGGAATTAATATCTTCAATTAAATATCTATATGTTATGTAAGACTTTGATACAGACATTTCTTGCAATTGGAACTCTCTCTCAGAGATTTTCTATCTCAAGAAAGATAAGATCTCTTTATTTGCCCTCTTTTGAAGTCACAAAGAGGGCAAAGAGTTGAAGGAATTTAATTTACAAAATATCTAAAAATTGCAAGTAGTAAATGACTCATAAGTCATTTTGCATATGATTTATGATTTCAATTCCAGTACACAAAAAAGGTGCCACCCACCAAACGTCTTTACTAATTAACCTTCGTCACTTCCTTTCCATTGAGAGTTAGGAGGGAAAATGTGACAGAAAACAATAAGATCAAAACAGGATTTCATAGAGCAAAAATAATCAAATCACCACTAGAAATCAGGGTTTTTGGAGTTTTAGTTTATCACATAACAAGTCAATGCTGTAATAAATTATAAAATTCTATAAATAGTTTGCTTCTTTACAGGAATAGTACTCAAACATTTGGATATCTTACAGAGAGGTGCAGAGAACCTCATGTCCTAAACTGGCCAGTGGACATTTCACACAGATTTATCACAGAGTCACAGTGCTCAAATTCACTTGGAGAAGCCCACTTGTAAATAGTCTTAAAAATGTTAACTGTTCTGATAATGGCGTGGAGATCCAGGTCACAGACTTATAGCAAATGGATTATAATACTGTCCTAGACATTTTACCAGGGTAGTATCTCATTTACTATAAAAAAGTAAACCAATTGCTCCATACGCTAACATGAGAAGACTGATATGATATACTAACATTGGAAATAATGAAATTTACATATTCCACATAGGGAATGCGAACATATTAATCACAGGTTGCAATTTCATGCAGCTCTCAATTAGAAATGCAATGTATATCTATATAAATATACCGGTACACAGATGCACAAATGTGTACTGCACTGTGGACCATACAGAAAGATCATCACGTATAAAGTCTAGTTTCCGTTAAGGAAATAACCTTTCCCTCATCCTTCCAGTTTGATGACAAATCAAGCCGTTCCGTTCCACTGTGTGTTCACCAGGCAGAGTCTGCGTCTGAATCCTGGCAACCACAGACTGAAGCTGCTTTGACTCCATAAGCACAGGATGAGCAGGAAATTGCTAAACCCGAGAAACGAGTTTTAAGAAATAATTGCCATGAATAATAAAATATTTTAGAGTTGTGTTGGACGTAGTAACATTTCCACCAGTTGACTCAATAAACTCTTAATTTTAAACATCTTTGAGTTTACTACCAGAATAAGAATGTCAGACTACGAAATGAGATAGGCTTTGTTCTCTGATAATGTAATACAGATACCGACCCCAGATAGGAACACTTCAAATTAATTAACTGAATAATTCTTTTATTTCAGATTAGAAAATTTTTCCATTTCCATGATTCCTAGGCTGAAAGACATGTGAACACTATGGAAATATAGAAAACTCTGTACACATCACCTGGTTTGTAAGTACTGAGAAGTTTAAAACTAATATTGTTGCTATGATCGTAATAAAATAGCCAGGCATGATGGTGCATGACTGTAATTCTAGCACCTGGGAGGCTGAAGCAGGAAGATTACTGTGAGTGTGATGTCATCCTGGGCCAATAGCAAGTTCAAAACCAACGTTGCCTACCTAGCAAGATGGTATCAGAAAAACAAACCAAAAAAAAAAAAAAGGTAAAATAATTACAATACTAATGATTGTGAATAGATAAGTATCACTGGCCAGACAGACCAACCTTGTAATTGTATCAAAGATAATTAAAAAGTACTTATTCTCCAATTTCACAATAGTTATCATTCCTAACTTTCTGGTTCCATGTTTTCTGGAGTCAAAAGAGATGACTGAAAGCTTTTGATGGGGTAGAGCTTACTTCGAGTCTATGTAGAAAACTGAAAAAGCATTCCCCAAAATTCAACTAGAAAGAGTTTTCTGTAAAGATTCCAGATTGCAACCATGCAAACATAAAAACATAAGGCTTGATACATTGTGACAATTTGAGAAGTTTAGAAGTTAAACTAAGAGACTGAGCAGGGAGCCAGGGTCCTCACTTTGTAAATATCCCAGTTCTGTGCATGGAGAGGAAGGAGGCCACAAAGATGGTATAGGAGTAAAAGACCCACACTAGGGTGGGTGGCCTGCATACAATAAAAAGGAAATGAGAAGCCCTGAAGGCTGGTTCTTCGGAGGAACTCCAGTCTTCACCTTTGATTTGTATATCACCTCCTTCCTTCCAGTGCAGACTGTTGGACTTCCACCTGGTACTCTGCAGCCTTCCAGGATGGAGTCTCTTCAGCCTTCCATCCAGATGCATTGGCCTCCTGATATGGACTTGAAGGGAACACAGCTGTGAGCTCCAGACCTTGGGCTGAACCCTTCAGCCTCCAGCGTGCAGACTCTTGCCGCACACTTCCTCGTTCTGTGGCTGACCGTTGTAAGCCAGTCCTATGACTTCTTATATATTCCAGTACCTTGTGTTTTACCTTGCTCTAGTAAACCCTGACAGATACAGCCACTAAAGATCTTGTCTCAAAATAAAAAATGAAATAAGGTTAAGATGTATCTGTGTGAGAGACCTGAGTTCAATCTCCAGGACTAAAATACAGGCAAGCATACATAAATACATACAGTAACAACCAAAAAGTAGTAAAGAATTTTTTTAAAAATCTAATCTTAAATATTATTTCTTGCTTTGATGAAATTATGAAAAACTCAAAAAGAGATAAATTTACCAAAACAAAGGAAATGTAAAGTCAAAGCACTGGAAAATATATGTGCCACTTTGATTTGTTGACCTTGGTTGATTTCTTATGAAACAAGAAATACAAAAATTTGGGAGGTAGAAAACAGACACTTGCATGGTCAATAAGCCACCTAAGTTTTGAATAATCAAATTCTCCTTTAGCCTCTCCCAGCCAATCTACTGAAATTCTACAGGCCAGTGTGATGGTATTTTCTCTTTTCACATAAAATTTATCTTTACAATCAATATGGTCTCAACCCAAGTTTTGAAATTCTTAAGCACATTAGGTATCTACTTTATCTACTTTGAACATTATATGGTGCCTCAAATATGGTTTTGTATTCTGAAAGCTGATTTAGTACTAAGATGGTGATTCATTGCTCTTTTCAGATTTCAGGCAGAGTGCTTAAATACCTGTATCAGATAAAGAATTATTATGTGTGTAACATAAACACATAAAAATAATTATATAAAATGAATGTAGGAACAGATATAAAAGTAGTTTATTAATGTTATAAATTATGTTAATGCTTTATGTTATGACTTAATACTGATCACAGCAGCCTTGGTAACATAACTCAGGGATGGTCTAGCTGCTGCACTTTGAAATCCACTACCACATTTTGCAGCCCCCTTCCATGGGCTGCTGTGATGCTAAATAGGAGTACAACAAGAATTCTAGAGCGAAACTGTTCCTGGAATGCACAGACTTCCCGCTGGCTGTGTTGAACATTCCTGAGACTGCACACCTTTATAGAACACTTCCTGTCAGCTCGCTCTCCCTCGCTTTCACTCAGTGTCACAGCTGCATTTGTTTCTCAGCTTTAAGACCTTATTTTTCTTTCTCAGAGCCATTTTTCTAAAAAAAATTTATATAAGTGTAATTATATCTTAGAATCAGTTTCTCAAGGGAACTTAGCTAAAACACATAGTAGACTTTCTCCAGTATCACTGATTTTGAAACCGAGTCTTAAAATGGAATCAGGAGTGATTCTAAGGAAATCCAAAAGAAAAGGAGTAAGAAATGATTTATAAGAAATTTTTTAATGTACTCCAAAATATTTATTTGATAATGTAAACAAGAACACACACTCTTAAAACTTTTATAATAACCTCAAGTCATAGTTGAAAGTTTACCTTGTGGTTATTTGATGCAAAGCAGTGTAGTTTATGTATCTTACCTTTTAATAACTGTCATATAGATGTAATTTTACATAAAGAATATAAAAGCAATTCAGCATCTAGTAAGGAGAAATTTTACAACATCAGTGTTCTTCAACATATATATAGTTCAATGTTTGTAAGATTTTTTTAATGTGTCTCATTTGTCTGAGAGACATGAGAACTTACCCTTGGTAAACCTGATGTAATTTTTCACTGAGTATATTGTAATGATAAACACATTGTCCTTTAAGTGTATTAGTTCCTTTTATAAAATATGCAATACATTGTGCAGTGCATTTAACCATTGAACTAGTATTCTACTGTACTATTTTTAAATGTTTAGAATATTATTGTAACTAAATCTTTGTGCATACCAATAATTACTTCCATGGAACAAATATCTGACATTAAAGTTACCAAATAGCAATACCTATCCTGATATAGAAAACTTACATGCTGAAAAATTGTCCCTAAAGAAATTGAAATACCTGAGTCTTCATTTCACTGGCAATTGATTTTAATCTTTTAAATATTTAATTTAAAATGTTATTTTTGTTTAAATATTTTTATTCCTAGAGTCCCTGTTCTTCCCAGAATATTTCTTAGTGTTGAATTTTTATATGTGAATCACCCTTGTATTGAATGTTCCTCTTTGATATTAATAAGGCCACTGATACTATTAGTGGATATGGCCAAATAATCCATTCTATACTTTTGCTGAATGAATTTCCTTTTCTATAGTCTGTTGGTGAATTATACTTAGGAATATTTTTATAAGGATTAATATACAATTGTTTTATCTTTTGCTTAATATTTATTTCAGTTGGATTTTATTTCTAATGATGTGTTGCCTCTATAAACATAAATATTTTTAAAACTAAAGTTTGTCTCAAGTTCACCTGAGAAACATTTTAATGTTTAAATTAATTAACTAATTAATTAATTCTGACCTGTGAGACCCGGTATTGCTCCTAAGTAGCCCAGGTTGGCTTCAAACTCATGGTGATACAGAGATCCTCCTGCTTCAGCACCCGGAGTGCTAGGATCACAGGCTTGTTCAGCTTCACTTAAGATATTTTCTGCCCAGAACTTAACGAAAGTGTTATGCTGATTATTCCATAATCCTATCCTTCTTAGTACAATAAAACTTCTGTTTTCAAGCATAATTCATTCTGGAAATGTGACAGTAATACAAAGCACTTGTATATCAAAGCAAATTTCTCTGTAAGAGCTAATGGAGGGCCCAGGGATTTAGCTTAGTGGTGTAAGCCTCTGCCTAGAAGTGCCAGCTCAGGAGCTGGATCTCAGGTAGGGGAAAAGAAAAAAAAGAAAGAAAGAAAGAAAAAAGGACACTCAAATGATTAGTTCTACAACAAAAAACTTAAAAAGTGATTACAATACTGACACATAATTCAAAACAATAAGGAAAATATAAAAACAGAAAGAAAAATACGTAAATTAGCTAGCAATTGCCTTCGAGATCCTTTGGGGATAGTGTGAAGGGTACCGGTGAGAGGAGGGTAATTGCTCAGGAGGGCTTTCAAACCGCCAGTGCAATCGCTGCGATCTACTGACGCAGGAGAAAGGTTTTTTGTTTTTTTTATCTACGTGCAGCTTCACAAGGAACCTATCCAACGACACTTTTTTTTATCTTCTTTTGAAGATTTTGCAGATATGTGACTTTGGATTATAGTTAAACATATTTGCTGTTCTCATCGCTATAGCCTAACTCTGATGGTGCTTTTCTACAAAAGATTGCACTGTTTCCTCCATTTTACACATCTCCCTAATCTCATTTGAGGTGGAGGATTCCTCTGCCTTTTTCTCCTCCTCTTTTCCAAACAAACTCTCCTCCGTAACCTCTTGCTTTTGGGAGACGATCATCCACAATCCCTTAGCAAGAGTGAGAACTGCTGGCTTAGTTTTGATGGTGTGATGCTCAGTGTGAGTGTCGAGTGACATACTGGAAGACACCCTTCAATTATCAAATTAAAATTTATTGGAAATATTTGCTCATTTTGTGATACACTCACAGAACCAGTCACTCACTATCCAAGATGCTGTTGTATATGTTGCATAATATCTGCTAAATATTTTTTTCTATGATCTTGTTAAGTTTAGACCTGACTGTTTCTCAAAGTTTCAGCAGTTCTAAGTTTGGTTCTCAGTGGATGATGCTATTGAAAGATGGTAGAAACTTGAGCTTAGTTGGAGGAAGTGTTTCACTGGGGGTGTATCTTTGAAGGCAAGATGGGAAATCTATTTCTCTGTGTCTCTGTCTCTGTCTCCATCTCTATCTCTGTCTCGGTTTCTCTCTCTTTCTCTCTCTCTCTCTCTCTCTCTCTCTCTCTCTCTCTCTCTCTCTCTGTCTCTTTGTCTCTATAATGTAAGTAATTTTTCTCTACCATGTATTTTCCACCAGGATGTTCAGGTTTGCCTTGGGACCACAATTGCACCAAGCAATCATGGACCAAATTTTTGAAACTGGGAACCCAAACATATCATTTTTCTTTAAATTAATTTTCTCAGACATTTTCTCGATATTTTGTTTCATGGAAAGCTGACACATGTCTCTAAGGCACTGTTTTTTATCTGCAATTGTCAACATTAAACACACCTAATTCTCTAATGAAAAAGAAAAGTAGAATATATCCCAGATACAACCACATCATCCATTCTGAGATGATTGCTGAGAGGTTGGTATAATACAAATTATTTGTGGAAAATTACAAAAAATACACATGTACGCTCAGTAGTCATAAGTGGTCACATTTATGGAAAGAAAAAAATGAAGAACAGATAACTAGGAAAAGAAAAGGGCAGATGTATACATGTGATTTGGAAGTGTTACTGAAATTAATAGAGGCTATTTTTATACTGAAAACATATTTTTATCCCCAGTGATTTTAACACAGCCAGAAATCCAGAAAATATGTATAATTATTATTAATTATAAATTACAGTGAGAGTCCCATAGTATTTCTCAGATTCATTTGTAATCACCTAATCCTTTGTTTCATTTTATTAATTTAGCCTGAATGAGAAATACAGATGTAGAGAGGAAAGAGAAGTAACTCAGCTATGTGGAGCTAGGTAGCTACTGTTTCTTCTAAATTATAGAAATAATGAAAGCAGTAATATTTAGCATTTAGACTGCCTTTCCTTCTCAGAGTTTAAAGCGAGCACATAGGTTAAATTAAGTATCCTGCTTCTAACCTATTTGGCCAGTCTAAAAACTAGCAAAAAAAAAAAATACCCTATTCTGATTACTTCTCTGATACCTTCAAACCATTTTCATACTGTGTTGCCTTTACTATATAACAAAGTCTATTTTCTTTCATAATAGGGTATATGTACTTTCATTGCTTCCTCATCTCTAACAGCTGGTATTTAACTCCTGTGTAGGTGCTAAACTGATGTTTGTCACATGGGTGTGAGTATTGTGGTAAGCAATTTTGGAAAGACGAAGTGTTGACCAAAGACCATTACCATTCATCTTTTGCTTACCTCATTCTCATTATTAATAGGGATGTTAAACAGAGAATGGAACTCTTATTAATCAAAACAGAATTCTCAGTCCAAAAGTTCTTTGGAAGAAGTTATCAATAAAGGATTTTATTGTAACATGAAATTGTGCCAGGCCATTAATATAAAACAAATACAGATAGCACTTACAGATTGAAATTGGAAGTGGATGGATGTCGATATGAGAAAATGGACTGAAAAATGCTGAATCTCAATAATCTAATACTTCACAGGCTGTAATTTGCAACAGTGGCACTACTTCCAAGAGGTTTCTGGAGTAAATTATAGATGGCTGAAAAACCTTTCATTCTAAACATTGTTGAATTGTTATTCCTAGCTGCCTGACCTAACTTATTACTTTAGAAAGTTTCTGTCCTAGCTTTTATTTCAGAAATGTTTGCAGTGGTTTTTCTGTCTTAGTCTATTGTCTCAATAGCAGACAAGGTCTTTGCATGTGCAGGAGACAAGGTAATTTTCACGAAATAAGTTACTGTGCAGGTGATTCTTGAGTCTGGGAAGACCATTGGTATGGCACAAGCACACATTTCACCTCTGATGAAGGCTTTGTTTCTGCTCAGGGTATAGTGGAAGGCACCATGAAGTGAGATGCAGAGAGATAGATCTGTATTCAAAAAGTGACTTCCTCAGCAATCTAACAATCCATTAGAGGGCTTTGCTCTCCAGACCCAATCAACTCCCCGGTAAACTACCTTCAAAATGATTAACATATAAATTTGGAGTGTACCCAACGCCTGAATTTTGGGGGAACCATTGAAAGCATAGCAATATTCAGTCACAATTACTTTGTGCTTTTTAATTCAAAGTGTGAAACTGTCATAATCTGGGTCGATTCTTCCTCTTCTTAGGATTAAACAATATAGTGACACTATATTGGTCACTATATTGTTTAATCCTAAATTACTCTGGGTAATATTAACTCTAGAGCTATTCCCATGTTTTATTTTCATTTCACAAAACGAAGATTTTTGGGTTGTAAGTAATCGAAGTCCAATTCAAATAGCTTAAGTAGAAAACATTTTCATATATCTCAAGGAACTGAAGGAAGCAATTTTAATTCACATTAAAATCCAGTGGGAACCAAGAATTCAAATCCCATCGTGACGATGTCTTTCAAATTTTTTTAATTTTTAATTTTAAAAATTTTTAAATTTATACTTCACACTTGTTGGTGCTGGAGGTATTTTCTTGCTTCAGGAAGCAGAACAGCCACCGCGTATATATATATTACACTGAACTGTGGACGCTAGAGACAGCCTTCTTTCTCTTGATTCATCTCTCTCTCTCTCTCTCTCTCTCTCTCTCTCTCTCTCTCTCTCTCTCTCTTTCTGTGTGTGTGTCTGTCTCTATCTCTGTGTCTCACACCCTCTATAACTCACCCACATCTTCCCTGCCTCTCTTTTTCTTATTTGTTTGTCTCTTGAGTTTTCTTACCAGGCTCTAAAATCCTCAAGGGAAAAAAAAAACAAACAAACAAGAATCGACCCAGATTATGACAGTTTCACACTTTGAGACATTTCTGTGTTAAATTTATGCATATTCAATACCTTCCTTAGACTTCTCATTTCTTTACTATGTTATATTAAATTCTTTAATATGTTTCTAATAATGAATATAAAATATTTTATTGTTTCAATTATTTTTATGATTTTGACTTTTTCAGATCTTTTTGAATGAATCCTCCTTTTCTTTTTCAATTATTTTCTTTTCCTTGCATACTCTTTGCTGCTCAAACTGGTAGTCAAGTGCTCAATTTAACTTCCCAATTGCACTGCACATCAACTTCGCTGAAGCTGCATTTTTAAGATGAGTCTTTGGGGTATTTCTTATTTTGATTTAAGGGAGAAAAATTGACAGGGTCATTCATGAAGAATTTTGCACACCAAACTAAATATCTGATTATGCTTTCCTGCAGTGGATTGTTCTGCACTCCAGATGTATGCACTGAAATACCTCTTTAATGTTCCACAACTCCTAGTAACGGCAGATTGAAACTATCTTTTTTCCCTATTGAAAACTGAGTTTATAAAGTTTAGTCAAAAAATAGCCATCTATATCATGACACGATCACTAAGTCAATCATGTTTATGACCGATTTTGAGAGAAATGTGAAGCTTGTGTCATTTATAAGTTTACCTGGTGTACAGATTTACATAAAGTGTAACATCAAGTGTTTTTGCTAACACAGGAATATAGAAATATACTCAGAATACTGCTTCCAGAATTCCTAAAATAAAGCTTAGAAAAGTCATAAAAGATTAAGAATAAAATGTTTTTTTTGGACGATGATTAATCAAAATGTAAGAAATACTTTATTCTTCATGTCAAAGGCATTTTCTCTATATGACTCTGTGTGTGTGTGTGTCTGTGTGTGTTTGTGTGTTTATATATGAAAAATTGTCAGTGTTAAACTTCCTTCAAGTGCACTATAGGTACTTTCATGAGCTCTATGTTTTACATGCTCCAGTATTAATCCACTGTAAAACACAAATGATTTTTTTTATTGAAATACTCTTCAACATTATATTTTATACTATGGTGATTTTGAAAGTGCATTAAAGAATCCTTGATACAAAACTCTTAGCAGTGAAATAAACTAACCACAAGTTGATCTTGTAAATATAAAATCTGCATGTAAAACTCAATGCATTTTTTAATGTTCAAATTAAGATGCACTAATTACAAAGTATCTGCTAAATAAATGGCATATAATTCAGAGTTACACCAAAGACAGACACTCAGATTTCAATGCTTCTAATCATGGAAGAACATTGCTTAGTGTCGATAAAATGTTAACTTTGATGAACAAACTGGTAATTAGCCAAGAAAAAATATACACTAAGGAAATATTGAGTTCACGTAATTTAAGATACCCTTAAATTGACAACTTTAGAAGATTGCTTTTAAATTATTTTAATTTTTGTTAATTTTATTTAGCATTCCATAATAATGAAGTTTCCAATTTAGGAAAAAGTATGTTTAAAGAACTCCAGTGTGTAAACACACAGAATCACTATCACACATGTGTTTCAAAATATAGGAAACAAATATATACTTTATTCCAAGTTGTTTTTCAGTGTCATGTTTCAATATAATTCAGTGATTAAGGTATGACAATAAAATAACAAATGTAAAAATAAAAGAAATAAAATGAAAATCTAAATGGAAGATTTTTAAAATTATTATTATTTGGGGGTTTTTTGATAATAGGATGGTTCATTAAAAAGAATTTTAAAAATAGATCAAAATTTCTTGAGTTTTAAAATTCAAATTCTAAGTTATGTTAAAATTAATCAAGTGCAATGTGACATAATTTTTAAGGACTAAACAAACTTTTAATATATGACTCCTTTTCCTTCATATATTTTTAACTTACATTTACATTTATTGTCTTTATGTAAGGCTGTTCTTTTATTAAACATATATTAAAAATGAAAAATGACAAGAAGGCAGAAATGGACAATGATTTTGTAATAATCAGTGAGTAGTTGGTAGGGAAAAGAAATAAACTAATTGAAAGGAATTAACATGCAAATATGGGAAATTGCCTGAACTGAAATAAACTGAACACTAAGTGCAAGAATAAGGGAAATGAGGAAACAGTAATTTCAAACTTTAAGTAGAAATAAAGGAAGCAAAGAAAGCTAGTGAAGAATGGAAAATGATTTAAAACAATATAGTCTCTAGAATTATTGAACCTCCTTATAATCAGAATAGGAATAGGAAGTCTCAAAACATTCCCCAAACTAGGGCACTGGGGATCACTTATCAATGAGAATACAGGTTTATCTATGCAGGTTTTTACTCATGATTAAGTGTATAGTGGCAGATAATTATTCCTTCTTTCTTGAATTGACTAGGATTTCATTGGAATAGCAAAAGCATATGTAGGTACTTTCAAAACAAAGAATTTGTTTCATTACATATAACAACCCAAAAAAAATCACAAAATATTATGTCTTAATGAAATCTAAATCTGATCTCTATGCCTTTCCTTATACTGGGCTTCAAAATCCACTGCTTAATAGTTATAGCACACTCATTACAAAAATACTTTTGAATAAATACACTAGATATATCTAGTTTTGGTATTCTATTCATTATAAAAGGTTGATAAAACCAAGCTTTACAATTATATATTAACTCTTCCCATAACTGCATTGTCAGTTTGAAAATGGACTTTATTGGGGGATAATTGCTATAGATAAATTTGCATGTATTTTGTTATTTATTTAAAGAAAAAATGAAACAGAAAGAGGGTAGAAATAATACAAAATTTCAAACAAAAACAAAAACCAGTAAGAAATCACTAGTTGACAATTACATATTTTCTTCCTAGAAGTAGTTGTTCAAGTTACAAAAGTAAACCATACAAAGTAGACATTTAAACAGTGAGACTGCAATTAGCTCTGTTCATCTATCCAACAAAAACTTAGTAATATGGTCATCAATCCTACACACTCAAAAATACATGCAGTTATATCCTTTAGAATATTTTCCTCTCTCTCTTTTTTTTACAATAACTTAATCAATTCTCATAAACTGTTTACAAGTTCTACACATGTATAAGTCTCTACACGCATACCTAGCCTTTTTATATTAGAGGGAAAAACAAACCAAAACACTTCAACAATAAAAATTCCTAGAGAAACACAAAATGAAAAGGACATATAAAAACACAAGACTAGGTGATCTATGGTAGTCATCATGATGTCTCCTGTTATTTTCAATAAAATTGCCTATATCGTCAGGCATAGTATAATTAAACTTAGCAGTACATAGTACTATTAATAAAAACCAAACATTGGAGACATTATAGGACTTCAAAGGCAGTTAATAATCAAACCAGAAGGGGTATCCTATTGAATCCTGCCATCCCCAGAGTAGTTACACCTACTTGCAGACTTGACACCTTCAAGCATACCTGATTTGAATAAAATCAGTCAAGACAAAACAGCGATATAGCCAATCTTCTCTGCCGATGAGGTCAAGGGTGTATTTCTTTATTTCCGATGAGACTGTGTCTGATATTGCATGTTTGCTGCCCTCAATCTCCTCTGTACTTACCTTTTCTGGGCTTATTTTCCCTAGGTCAGTGGTTGGAGTTTTTTGTTGTTTCTCTGTCTTATCATGTTTCTGGTTTCTTTCTGACAGGTGAGTGGTGGAGGAGGCATCCAGACCTTTACCTATTGCTTACAGTCCCTCTGCAGCGTACTGGCTAAGGAAGTGCTGCCCTCTCCTGTTTGCTGTTGATCTGTGAAGTGCACACAGGGGCAGTGTGGGCCAGCCCCTGCCCTCTAAGCCAGTCAACCAGTGAGTATCTTCAGCACATTAGTCCGTGCACCGCGGATGACACAGGTTCCGTCCGGACAGCCTGGTCCCTGGCTATTGGGTCCCGACCAGGGTCATGGCCCAGCCCCAGCAGATCTCATCAACCCACTTTGGGCCAAGAGCTGCTGACTGAAGCTGCCTCAGCCATTGACTCAAGCCTGTCCTGCACAAATCCAATATGTTGTCTAGCCGGTCATCTCGCTCTGGGAAATACAGTTCCCAGCACTCACCTAAGTCCATGCAGCTCGGCTCACCATCTCCACTCTCCGTTGCAGGGCCTCCTCCCACCAAGGGTCTCGAGCTAACCAGCCCCAACTCTCGGAGGGGTATGACCCCCGCTTGATCCTGAGTTGCCCGACTTAAGTACTCGCCCAGCACAGCTACTGGAGTCTGCCCAGCTCCAGCCCTCTGTCCATGCTTCTCCTTTTTTATTTTTATTTTTTCTTTTTCCTCAGTTTCTTCCTGGGTCATGAGAATTCCTCTCCTTTCATCTGGTCTTCTCCATGGTGTCAGATTCTAGCATCTGAGTTGTTTTTCTCAGAGAGACGGTCTATCATGCTACCTAGCAATCGCCCATCTTGGATCTCTCAACTTGCATGTATTTAATACGCATAATTTGTTGAATTCAAGCAAGTATACACACATGTGAAACCAACACTGCAATTAATGCCATAAATATAGTGATTACTTCCTATGGAATTCTCCTGTTGTCTATTACTTTTGCCGGTACTTAATAAGATGCTGAATATAAGATATAACCTCTTAGAAATTTTTAAAGTATTAATATATCTTTGCTAATTATAATCACAGGAATGCACATATCTGGGTATTACTTATCTTGTACAAGTGAAAGTTTGTGCATTTTGACAAACACTTCAGCCCATACTTCCCAACACTTGGACCACTATTTTACTCTCTGCTTTTAGATATGAATTTGACTATTTTAAATCACTTGTATGTAGGGAATTATGTGATATTTACTCTTTGTGTCTGGTTTATTTCACTTAGCATAATGTCCTTCATGTTCAACCATGTTGTAACAGAATATAGGCTTCTTTTCTATGTTTTACAATATATAGATATACATACATGCATACATATACATACACACATACCCATACATATATGCATACATATACAAACACACACATACATATATATATATATACATATATATATTACAATTACAAATACATATACACATACAAATACATATACACATACATATACACATACAAATACATATACACATACATATACATATGTGCCACATTTTCATCATTCTTTCATAAGTATGCATTTAATTTTAAATCATGTCTGGATTATTATGAATAAAACTGTAGTGAATGTGGAAGTACAGATAGCTCTTCAATATTTCAAGAAAGTACTTCTATTTTTACAGTGCAAATTATAGAAATCCACAAAAATAACTCAAATAGTAAACTCTTATCTTGACCAAATGGAGAGAAACCTCAATTACCTTAGTACTAATTAAGATAATGAGACTTCTTTATTTAGAGTATATTTATACCAGTTGTGGCCAAAGTGAGGTCACTTGCTATAGTGACATTTTACTTTTGTAGAAACCTGGAATGGGACAGTTTCACTAAACAAAGAAGTATGAGAATTTATTCAATGTCTGGGTTAGTATTAATAAATAAATTTGCACTATTATAAAACAATCATATTATACGGTGTAGTAATAGTATCCCGTTAAGAGATGAGAAAGGGTAGGCTTAATTATAACCTATAATTTTAATGGACGAGAAAACATACCTCAATTTATTATTTTTTCTCCTCTAGCTTCATCAGAATTACCTGTCCCAAATCAAGATTAGTAATAGTATTTAACTGGTAAGCCTTAAGTGACGTATAAAACTTGTCTTTAATTTCAGAATAGCATTTGGCAATGAACTTTCTGATAACATTTTAAACTTTTTTAGCATTTTCTTCCACACCACATTATTGTATTTTTATATTTTTCTTTCTTTGTATCATTTTTAAATTGTCAGTCTTTATGAGATCCATGATGTATGTATGTATTATTTCATTTTATATTATGACCTTACTTAAAATATTTCCTGGAATAACCTAATATATAAATATGTGTTTTTTGTAATTTCAAAAATAATGCTGTATTACTGGAATAGTGTATAAATTTTAGTGTTTCGGTACTGCTGTGTTTGTTTGTTGAGGTAAAGTACCACAGATTTCACCAGATTTCTCCTTGAGATCTATGAAATTTAGGACCATGTTTCATAACTATTCTTGTCCTCAAACCCAAAATTCTTGCTCTTTATATAACTTTGGTAATCCCTGAAGAGATTTTTTTCTTAGCATTCCAACATTCAATGCATTATCTTCAAAAATAATTCCTTATGACTTACTTCTTTACATTGTCAAATATGTTTCTTGGATTTTACTCCATAGCTGTAAATTTTAGTGTTAAATGTAATTTCATTTCAACTCTCATTCTATCCATCTTTAATACTGATTAATAATTCTATATCTGTTCATTCTAATCTAATATTTTACTGAAGAAGCATCCAGTATATTGTAAAAAATACTTCTCCAAATTATTCTTTTTTCTGTCTTTTGCCATGCTATCAGATGATTATTCCAATTCAGTGATCAAAAACAAAAAATAAGTAAACCAAACAAAATAGCTGTTGTCATCTTCCTGTCTGTAAGAAAAGACATGATAGAATTTCTTGTGCTTTTTTAGGCTCAGATCCTATGCTTAGTTTTACAGTACTTCTAATCATTCATCAAAGAATCAACTTTTTCTCAATCTTTTCCAGATAAAGTCCTTTATGTGTGTACACTTAGCAAATTTCCACTTATCATCTAAACCTTGGTTTAACTATTACGCCCAAATGGAAATTTTCTCCACTCAAAGAAGATGATTGGCTGTGCTGTCCTTTAGTTCCACTTAGCATACACTTTTTTTCTCTCTTACATCATTTCACAAGCCGCTTTATATTTTTATGAATTTTCGAATTCATTTTCCATATATGGAATAATGAGTTTCTTTAAGATATTGTTTCCCATATGGCCTATAGCAGTTAGATCATCTAATTATCCCATTCTGATGAGAGAAGAAAAGGCACATAAAGAATCATCAAACAGCATCTGTGATTCTTACCTTGAGCATTACATCTTCAATGGTAATTGTCCTAGAGGCATATTTTTCTAAATGATGCCTATATTCCAAACTACCTAATTCATTTACAAAAAATCTTTTATCATTTCTTTAAAACTAAAGATAATTGATAAAATATGATTACTGTTATGAATTAAAAAGGGCGAATCTTAATAATCATTTCAAACTGACAATGGCAGTTACAAATACACTTGTTACAGGGATCAAAAACTTCTTCAAATGAAGAGTCAGTACAGGTACTTGATTATGATACTTTTTCCCATCGTTACATGATCTTTATTATCATCAACAATGAAAGCCATGTCCCACTAGCCCAGTAATTTCAATAGCACATTTTATAGTAAGTTGATGATGTCCTATAAAATTTCTAACACATAAATCATCCATCACTACAGAATAGGAGTTTTCATGAAATAAGAGTAGAAAACTGGAGAAATTTTAACTTATTCTCAAAAACCTCTATTTGCAAATCGTGAATGATTAAAATAATAATTAATCACTCTTTTAACAAGAATATACAAAATACTTATGTTTCCAGAAAATTTTCAGAACATTGTCTCATAATGAAAGATAGCTAAATATTCTAAGTGGTAATCATTAAATATTCCATAAAGTAGTACTAGTAAAAACATGTACTTCTTATGGACTAAAATTGTGGAATTTAATATTTCTCAATTTAATTATAGACACATAATCCTACTATTCAACAAACAACCACAATCAAGTTAGGATCTTTATCCAAAAATAAGTATTTTTAGATTCTTTTAGTACATATTTGCAGCTCATAGTATTTACATTCATGTTAAAAAGTAGGTATGAGTACATAACGTATGTTGATTCTTTTTACTTACATACCTCTTCTCCTTCTCATTCCTACCTCCATTTCTAGATGTGCTTCCCCCATTTCCAACATCGCTACTGCTATCGTTAAGTTCATGTTTGCAACACATGAAGATCATGTTCATTATAGTTAGTGAATGTATATGACACATTTTAAATCTTTTTATGTCCCTGTCCCAGTTCTTTCTCCAACCCACCACACTCAGTTACTTCGTTCACTTTCCCTTTGTAACAGGTGTTTCATTTATTCATTGCTATAATTTTTATTTTTATCTCACGCTTAAAAATCTTTTGATATAAAAGTACAAGGAAAATTATTTCCTATACATCATATTGATGTACATCTGAAATTTTTTATTACATATTATTTTTCAATTAATTTCAAAGGTCAACAAATCTTTTTGTAAATGGCTAGGCAGTAAACGTTTACCATAACCACGTCACATTTTTTTATTAAACTTTTACAGGTATAAAATTATCCTTATATCAAAAGGTATACATACATAGGTTCCAGTTTGTCAACTTTTTAAACTCTAAGTCATATCTATAATTTATAATAATTTAACATTACTATAAAGTTGCATTAGTAGTAATATTACTATCTATGAAAAATTGAAATTGTATTTATGCTTTTTAAGGAAAGGCTTGTTTACCTTAGTGTTAATGGATTTATGTAGGACTTGAAAGTCATAAAATTCAGTTTAACATAATGGGATATATAATATGTAAATGACTCATTTTTACAGTTCTCAGGGATGGTATGTATTGGGAGTATGTGGTAAAACATTTGTTTATTTTTGATATTTACAATTAAGTGAAGATAAAATGTATAATATTAAATACTTTTGAAGAATATGTATCTGCAATAATACTGCAACTATAAAATGATGTATGTCAGCAAAGCGTGAATTAAAATTTAAAATAAAAGATAACAAAAATGAATGAACTTCTAGAAATAGCACTAAATGTATGCATAACCACATCTTCATTTCGAAAATGGTTAAATGACTTAAATTTTATACTGTATTTTAAGGCTTTCAGACTGAATGTTTTAAACAAGCAAAAAAAGTAGGAGGGGGTGCGAAATTAAAAAATTAGAATCCAATTTTAAGAAGCCGTATCAAGAAAATTCATTGATAATGAAGTGGATTCAGGAGTGATAACCTCTGATACAGTAGATTTTATGTGAAAAATATTTGTGAGAGTTGAAAGAGGATTATCAAATAGAAAACACAATGAAGAATAGCAAATAGGACAAAAACAACTTCTGAAAAATTGACAGTCATGAAATTGGAGAACTTCTGTATCCTTGCTGGCAAAAGTAAATCAATCCAAGTAATTTAATTAATATAAATGTTTTCAACATATCCATATCAATGATTTTTGTTACAATGCAAAAAAGTTATTTTCCTTAGAGTATTTCAGTGGCATTTGTTATTTAATTATAAATTAGGGTCTTAAGAAGTTCAATACATTGAGGAAATTAAACATTGAAATAATGCTTTCAGACAACAATATGAAAAGGTAAAAATATGTAACAAAGGAACCCATGAAAGCAACTACACACTTTAAATTAAAAAAACACATTATTTCACTAAGTTCATTTTAGTTGAATTCTTCAAAATTTGATCAGCTTTAATTTTCACTACTTTTGACATATTCTATTATTTGATAGTGTAATTTCTGAATGCAAGAATGCTGTTATAATTCTGCAATGATCTCATCCAAAATATGAGGACAAATATTTGCATCACTGCAGATAAACAAAAGCATTAGGCCCTCCCTATCACAGTGATCCAAGAGAAGAGCATGGAGAGCAGTTCTTCCAATAGCCATCACCACTCTGCTGTCCAGGGTGGCCCATGGTGAAAGGCCCAGTGTGTCATGCCTCCCTTCTGTGCCACCATGACTGAGGTGAATATGCAGAAAGTCCCAGAGACCAGAGGGAATGCCAGCAATAGAATAGGGCCACAACTAGGGTGTGCAGAATACACAGGTGGGACCAGTGGTTTGGAAAAGCCTGAAGCAGCAATAACAAAACAAGCCAACAGGTGGTCAGTTACATGAAGCACCATTATGTTTAGGGATAAAGGCACATGTAATAGAAGCAGGTGGATGCTTTTCTTTTTTTAATTTTTACTTTCTTTTGTCTTATTTTTTTCTCTTTTCTGATTTGCTGGGGAGAACACCAGTTGCAGAAATCTAATCCATCCCCAAACCAAGACCCCAAGTTCAGATAATCTCTTGCTTACTGCTTCATTCTTTCTCTTCTGCCCTCCTCTCTAGTTGCCAAAGTTTGTGTGGTCATCTTTTATCCTTCAGTCTTCTACTTTCTTATCAGTTATGTTTGTTTTATCTACTATCCTTCTCAAATCTCTCCACCACAGGATAAAACCACTCTACCAAGAGAAAACATTTTGAATACAAGCTCCCAATTTACAAACATTTCTGTTACATAATTATAGAATTTGCCTCTATGGTTTAAGGTAGAAAATTAGTAGCTACCACAGCTCGACAATTTCTAAACTGAGCACGATACTAGTGTTATTGCTAATTGTGCTACTTTAGCTAGGATTCATATCAGTTGTAATCAGTTGTTCTGACTTCTGTATCAATATGGGGAACCTCTGGGATAGTAACATCACTACAGCCCAACACCAAAAAAACTGGGGAATGAGTCAAACAGATACCAACACTATTAATTAACTGAAAATGTAGGTTCTGGAGATAGACACAAGCCAAGGACTTCTTACATACAGAAACTATCTCTGAGGAACAGGCTTTTTCTAGAGAAGCCTTGATACTAGTGATAAAGCCACCTACTATAAAAGTTTACAAAGATCAACACAGAAAAAAAAAAGTTTTTGAAATAGAAAATAACAAGATGCAGAAACAAGATGTAATCTCAGACTTCCAGCCTACTCAGAAAAAATGCAGGAGACAACAAGGTAGAGAACAATGGAAGACAAACCTGAAATTACTGAAATGATACTGTCTTGGTTACTTTTCTCCCCTTGCTGAGACAAAACACCCAATGCCCCAAATTAGGGAAGAAAAGGTTTATTTAACTTACAGTTTTGGGAGGTGTCAATCCATAATCAGCTGGCTCCAAGGCAGAACGCATAGCACTGGGACAACACTTCATGGCAACAGCCAGAGCAAAAGGGAGAACAGGCCTCTTCTCCTCTCTTATATTGTACACAGGCCACCCCACCACCACCTAAGGAAGGTGAGCACTCACAAGATCTTCTTGCCTTCCTTTGCACAGGGTGAGGAAGAACACTGGCTCCTTGCTGAGTCTCTCAATTACACTACTAAACTTCTCAAGTTGACACAATGCACCAGCTATAACAGATACAAACCAAAGTAAAGAAACAAATACATGTGATTATAGAGGAAATCAGATCAGAAGTAACATATGAGAAAAAAAAAAGAAATGTCAACATTCATAATTTCTCAGTAAATCTAGTGTACAGATAGATTTAAAAAATATATGAGGAAAGAAAACCATGGAAATGTTATGAATGAACAATATAAGAAATAAATAGAATGTATGAAATAGATTCAAACTAGAAATGCCATTGAAAATTGACAAATTTTCCTGAACAAAGCTGAAGACAGACTTTTAGATCTTGAAGACAGGATCCAGCTACTGATCATGAAAGAAATATTTCTTTGAAATAATAAGAATTAATGAACAACAAAGCAAATACTGCAAGATGATGCAAAGAAAATTAAGAGAAATATATGACAAAGAAAAAGCAGAAGTCAACACAAGTGACATAAAAAGACTCTGCAGAAGTAGTGGCAGAAAATGTCCCAAACACAGGAACAATATCTGAAATACAGATAAGGGAGGCATACAGAACTCCAACAAGCCATGGACAAAATAAATCTACATCCAGACATATAATAATAAAGATCCCAGAAACTCAGCAAAAAGCAGAATATTAAAAGTTATTAGAGAAAAGAAACAGATCACCTTTAGGAAAACCCTTAAGGAAAAACCCATCAGAATCATGGAAGACTTCTTTACATAAACCCTGAAATCAAGAATAGTTTGGACAAATATATTTCAACTCCTAAAAAAAAAACAAAACAAAAAACAAAAAACCAAAACAAAACCCTTCCAAACCCAAATTAATATGCTCTGCAAATCTATCTTTCAAAATTAATAGGGAAATGAGATACTGCCATGACGAAGAATAACTGAAGAAATTCATGACTATTGAACCAACCCTACAAAGGGTACTGAAAGATATTCTAGGCAGAGACCAAAATGGCCATTATTCCAAGATCAACAAGAAAAACAAACCATTCCAAGATCAACAAGAAAAACAAACCATCAGGCGATTAAAATGAGCAATTAAGCAATTAAAACAAGCAAGAAAGCAGAGGACCAAGTGTGGGAAAATAACATGACAAAGATAAGCCAAGACAATATGAGTTATAAACCTCAATGTAAATAACTTCAATTCACCAATCAAAAGAAACAGACTGACAGAATGGATCAAGAAACAAAATATAACAATGTTCTGTACACACACAAAAACGACTTAACTCAAAAAGAAATTCATCAACTGAAAGTCAAAGGATGGAACTCAATACTCCATGCAACAAGAACCCAGAAAAAAGCAGGAGGAGCTATTATCTTTGAAAGCAATGTAAACTTCAAGCCACAATGGTCAAAAGAAGCAAAGAAGTTCATTACATACTTGTCAGAGGAAAACTTCATGAGTAAGCAATAAAAATCTTAAGTACATATGTACCAAATATGAGATCAACTAAGTTACAACTATTAGCAGACATGAAAAATCAAATAACCAAAAATAATTATATTACAGAAGCTCAATATCCCGTTGTCATGTAGAGATAGATGGAGTACAAAAAAAATCAGCGAAAAGAAATATCAGAACTGGATCAAACCTGTGAACAAATGGACATAGTAGGTATTTTCAGTGTTCACTCAACATCAGAATGCAGATTCTTCTCAGCTGCACATGGACCATTATCTAAAATAGAACATACACTAACCCACACAACATACTTAAGTGAATGCAAAGAAATTCAAAATTCTCTCATGCATATTATCTGACCATAGTACAATGAAATTGGAAACACATAGAAAAAGAAACTGTAAAAACTCCATAAACATATGGAAATTAAATAACACCCTCCAGAACAAACAATAGATCATAGATGAAATTAAAGAAAAAATTAAACAGTATCTACAGTTAAATGAAAATTAAGATGTGACATACTTGAACCTGTGGGAAGCAATGAAAGCAGTTACAAGAGGAAAATTTATAGTGGTGCATTGTCATATAAGTAAAAAAAATCACAAATAAAAAAACCTAATGATGCCTGTCAAGTTTCTAGAAAAAGAAGAGTAAATCAAGCTCAAAGCTGACACAAGGAAGGAATTTCAAATAACAGTGCAGAAATTAATACAATGGACACTAAAAAACTTGAATAATTAATGAATTGAATCTCCCTAATGAACATAGATACAAAAATTCTTAACTAGAATTAACAAGAATAATATATTAAGTCATTAAGATTATACATGACAAAGTAGGATTCATCTCATGAATGCAGGGATGGTTTAACACATGGAATTCAATAAATGCAATACACCATACTGATTGAACCAAAGAGAAAAATAACATGAACATTTCAATAGATGCAGAAAATGTTTGTGACAAAGTTCAACAGACATTCATGTTAAAAACTAAACAGAAATTAGAAATCGATGGCCTTTACCTCAGTCTGATGAAACCTATCTATGTGACAAACCAACAACCAACATAATAGTAAAAAGACAAAACCTGAAAGGATTCACTTTAAAGCCCAGACATATAAGAATGTTTGACATCACCACTCCTATTTAATATGGTCCTGGAAACATTAGCCAGAGAAATGAGATATGCGAGAGAAACAAAAAGGAGGAAGAATAGGAAAAGAAGAAGTTAAATTATCATTATTTGTAGATGAAATTATATGCTACATAGAAGACCCCCAGAGTGCAACCAAAAGACTTCTAAACTTAAAAAGCAAATTCAGTAGTATAGCTATATGCAAAGTTCACACTCAAAAATAAGCAGCATTCCTGTATACTAATGAAAAACTCACTGAGAAAGAAATTAAGGAAAACACTCCCTTCACAACAGTACTGCAAAAAAGTGAAATACTCTGGAATCACAAAAGAAATAAAAATTCATTAAAAATTACACTGCTCTGAACAAGGAGATTGAAGAGGATATCAGAAAATGAAAAGATAACCATTGCTCATGATAGGAACAACCAACGTAATGAAAATGGCATATTCTAAATCTGTTTTAGACTTAATGTAACCCTAATGAAAATATCTTTTAATATACCTCACAGAACTAGCTAAAATATCCATATAATTCATTTGGAAGCATAGAGATCTAGAATACCAAAAGCAATTCTAGGCAACAAAGGCAAAGCATGAAGCATTACAATCCCTAGCTTGAAATTATATTACACAGCTACAATGATAAAATCAGCTTGGTAGTCCAAAAAACAAAACAAAACAAACAATAAAACAGACCTCGAGATTGGTGGAATAGTTTAGAAGTTGGAGACACAACTATAAACGCACTCAGCCACCTTATCTTTGACAAATCAGCCAAACATGTTCACTGAAAGAAAGAGACTCTTTAATAAAAGGTACAGGAAAAACTGGCTCTCTACATGGATTAATGTCAAAATGGATCAAAGATCTAAATATTAAAACAGAAACATTAAATCTTCTGGGAAAGAAAATATTGAGAAATCTTGAAGGCATAAGGATATGCAGAAACCTCATGAATGAAACCCAAACAGCTTGGGAAACACTTCAAAAATCAGCAACTAGGTTCTCATCATATTAAAAAGATTTGCAAGTCAAAAGAAATCACTAAAAGTGAAAAGACAACTCACAGAAATGGAAAAACATATAGCCAGTTGTTCCTCAGACAAAGGACTTATATCTAGAACATATAAAGAACTGAAAATGTCAGACCCCCAAATTCAAAGACCCAATTTAAAAATGAGCATCTGGGATGAACATGCACTTCTCAGATGAAGAAATACAAATGGCAAGTAAATATATGAAAAAATGTTCAACATCAGTGCAAATATGCAAATTAAAACAACATTGGGATTCTATCTCATTCTAGAAAGAATGGCTATCATCAAGAAATCAATTACAAATGGTGGACGGCCTGTGTCACAAAAAGAACACTTCTCCACTGTTGGTGGGAGTGCAGACTGGTGCAACTACTGTGGAAATTAGTATGGAGATGCCTCAAAAAGCTAGGATTAGCAGTCCCATTGAACCCAGTTCTTCTGAATATCTTCCCAGAAGACTTAAAAACAGCACACCACAGCAATTAATGTACACCAGTATTTATAACAGAGCAATCTGTAATAGGTAAATCCTGGAAACAACCCCAATGCACGTTAACCACAGCATGAATAAAAAGATGTAGTCTTCTTGTACAATGGAGTACTACTCGAACATAAAAATAGCTAAGACTTCATAGGTAAATGGAGGCAACTTGTGACTATACTCATTAGTGAAATAGATCAGACTCACATGTATAAACACTATATTGTTTCCTTGATAAGAGAAAACAAAAGAGTAAATGAGGTCTAAAATATACTACTGTTATTGTGAAATGGGAAGAAACTGTTAAAAGGGAAAAAACAACTAGGACAGGGTAAAGAGAAAAGGAATGAAAGGAAAACAGAGAAAATGCAAGTTAATTACACTATTAGTGTCTCATAGTTCATACAAAATGAAGGTTTGCACTAATATTGATTGGAGAAATTTTATGCCTATATCTAGTAATCTGAGTAACTACTTTGAAGATAACAATGCACAATGAATTAACTGTTGTAATTCTCCTATAATCTTGTAAGGAAATTTTGTTTCACCTTTTTTTGCAGAAAATAAAAAAATGCATCTTAATTTTCAGCTCATAAATTTGAAACATATAATTTTAGTATTATAATACCAATGGCAGAATCAATCATTTTTGTTTCAAGATTTTCCTTTTTGACTCCCTAGTCATGTGATTTGCAGCAAATAGCTAACTTCTCTGAGCTCCAGTTCCCCCTTGTGCCACATTAAAACCATCAGAATACTAATAATACTTGCCTTATGAGATTTCTGTTTTTGCTGTACTTTTGAGATAGGGTCTTATCATGTAGTTAGTTCAGGTTGACCTTGAAATCACTATGTAACCCTGACTTCCCACAAACTTCTGGAAATCTTCATGCTTTCTTATTCTGAGTGCTAATTATTACAAGCCTTATAATGTTACTTTAAGCATTAAATGAGATAGAATATGTTAATGTTTTGAGTATTCTTTAGCCTATATCATTAATTGCCCTACCAAGGCAATTGAGTCAATCTCAAATTCCCATTTACAATTTGTCTCAGAAGAAAACACACACAACTATTAACAGTGCTTATTACTTATTATTAGACTACCACACAATAAAATATCACATAGATAGATAAGATATACATTTATACATATATATCATACATAAAAAGACTGAATCTTAGATTCTAATTTGATAAGTTATTTTATTTGCAACATGATATTAAACAAATTTCTACTAATTAGTACACAATTTTGGATGTTACTATAGCTGCAAAAATAACATATCTGAAAGAGATGATAATGCATTATTATAGACATCCAACTAAAAATACAGAAATTAATTTAGAGGAATTTGTATTGTTTGCCAAAAATTAAGAAAAAAGTTCATTTAAGAAAGAGAAATCTTTTCTTCTATTGCATTACTTCATAGAGTTGAACCATTACTATTTTGTAGGATTTTCATAGATGCTCAATTACAAGATCTGACTTCATGATGGTAGGAAAGCAACACTTATTCAGGAGAAATAATACAGTGTTTTGAGGTTTCTAACTTTTCATTGTTGCTACATCACTCTCTCATGAGCCCCAGTTCTCAGTCAAACTCGTAGTGACCAAGGTATATAATTGATGAACAAACGATTTTCAGCAGGGTACAAACATTAACTGTATTTTCATCTTAAATACTTAAGGGATGATTGTAATAGAACATCAGATAGACAGAAAGAATAAATTTCAATATGTATTCCACATGGATTAGGTAATCAGTAAACATGTTTGTATATTTCAAAAAGTATAAGCGAGTAAACTTCAAGTGTTACACAAAAGTGACATCTAATCAAGACGATGGATGTGCACTTAGCTTGATTTGGCCATTGTATATCATACACATTTATTCAATCATAGCATTAACCTGCATAATGTGTATAGTTATGATTTGTCTGTGAAAATAATACCAATAAAATATATCTTTATTTTAGGGAATATAGCTAGAAAAACATCATAGGGACATACTGACATACTTTGCTTTACTTCATCATTAAACTATGTGTAATTATTTACCCAAGTAACTTTCTTCCCAGAAAAGGAAACAATTCAGATTTCTTTATATTGCTGCACATTCGTTCTGATCCATTTGAACCACCATAGATGTGTGGAGGTTATCGTAGAATTTCCTGTGGAAAAAAACTATTCATACTAGGTTTGTAATTTGAAAGTTGAATTATTTTAAAAGTTTAATTATTTTTCACAACAATTTGACACATGTTTCAAAATAGTACTCATCTTATATGAATTAGTTTAAAATGTATCTCAGGATACCTGTGAGATAAGCTTTTCAGGTGTATGTCATTTCAATTAAGGTAGCTGTAGCATACAAAATATAGGAGAGGAAATCTAGAAATTGACCTTTTCTCTTTCTCTTGGTAGCTGAAAATTAATGTGAATGGAAGGTGAAAGTGTCACTAGCATTATCAAAAAGGTTGAGCAGTCAGTTAATAAAATGTGTTTTGTTAAATTTATTTAAAATATTTATTAAGGACCATCAGTCCTAGGTAAATAGTGCATCCCTAAAATATATCAAAAAAAAAAAAGAAAGGAACAGAAGAGACCTTTGTATTCAAGTGAAAGACTTCTTAATTAAAAGAGGCATGTAACAAAACTATTAAGTTCAGGCAACAAAACAGTGTAATAAAGGAGCAGAAAGATTTCCAGTGCTCATTAGTATAAATTTTAAGTGGATTACCACTAAGAATGTGTTTCATGGGACAGGATTTGCAGAATATGAACTACTAAACTTCTCAAGTATTTCAAAAAGAACATTACAATCGGAGGGAACAGGAAAGAATAAGCTGAGTGTGGGAAGAGTCAGCAGGCAGTGGGAAGCAGGGAGGGGTGACAGAATGAAAAAAAACCAGAAGGATACACTCAGTGGGAGGAGGTAAGACACTTCTCACAGAATAACCTGTTCACTAATTTTGTATTCATTGACCTGGGATGAATATTACAGCATCTTTAATGACAAATGTGGCTGAGGATTTCGTAACTCAATAAAACTTCATGTGGACAAAAGTCTAACTAACTGCCGCATTGCTAGGGCAAAATACTCCACACCCACAAGTTAAGGAGGAGAGGTTTCCCTGGCCTCACAGAAAGAGAAAGGGCATGGAAGGGGAGCATGCGACCAGCTCTTTCAACCCTGAGCACAAAGGAAGTAGAGAAAGAGAGAGGGTAAGAGGTGGGGTTGAGGACCATTTACTTATTTATTTATTTATCTTCTAAAATCAAAGAATGAATTTTAGGAAGAATGGAGGGAAAGGGAAGAATATATTTATTGAGACTGCAAGATGGCCAACTGAGTGACGGCACTGTAAGAAAGCTTCTCTGAGGAAAAAAAATAAAAATAAAAACAACTCAGATGCTGGAATCTGGAAACATGGAGAAAGTCAAACAAAAGGAGAGGAATTCTCACAACCCAGGAAGAAACTGAGGAAAAAGAAAAAGAAAAAAAAAAGAATGAAGAAAAAGAAGCATGGACAGAGGGCTGGAGCTGGGCAAGCCCTGATCGCTGTACTGGCACGTCTTAAATTCAGGTGACTCATGATCCAGCTGAGATCGCGGCCCTGCCAAGAGCGGGGATTGGTGAGCTCCAGACCCTCGGCTCGGGGAGGTCCTGAGACGGGCAGTGGAAACAGCCAGTCGAGCTGCATGAACTTTGGTGAGTGATGGGAACTGGAATCCCCAAACCGGGAGGAATGGCTGGGTGACATTTTGGAGTTGGGCAGGGCCCGCTTGAGTCGGGGCCCTAGGCAGTGTCTGCTGATGACTCCTAGTCCAAAGCAGATTGGTGGGATTTGCTCGGGCTGGGCCACACCCCTGGTTGAAACCCAATAGCCAGGGAGGAGGCTTTCCTGGGCCAGTGGCATCCCCAGGGAACACACAAACCTGTTGAAGCATAAACTGGTTGACTGGCATAGGGGGAGGAGCCAGTTCTCAGCCTGCAACTCACAGATCTGCTGCAGATTGAGGGGTGGTACTTCCCTAGCAAGTGTGCTGCAGAAAAACTGTAAGCAAAACAAAAGGCCCAGAGACCTCCACCACCCACCCGTCTGAAGGGGGCTGAAAACATGACAAGACAGAGAAACAGCAAAAGGTCCCCAACTGCGGAAACAGGGAAAGTGAGTTCAACAGAGGTAAATGCAGAGGAGGTTGAGAGCAGCAAACCTGTAATGTCAGAGACAGCCTCATCAGAAATAAAGAAATACATCCATGACCTCATCGTCGAATTTAAACCTGAAATTCTAACTCAGGTGAAGCAAGATATAAGAAGACTAATAAAAGAAGTCCTGGGTAATCCTCAAGTAGACACAAATGAAAGCATAGAGGAACCCAGAGAAAGGAGAGAAGCCTTTGATGAAGAATATAAACAAAACCTAGAATATATGAAACAGATCCAAAGAGACTATCAGGAAATTAAAAACTCCATTGAAACCTGGCAAAACCTTTTAACAGAAACTAAAGACAAACTTTCAAAACTTGAAGATAGATTTGCAAAGTATGATCGTGAAAGGAAGGATCTCTTAAAAATAACAAGGAACCAGGAAGCAACGATACAAAGGCTAGAGGATGACAAGAGGATTTATAACCTAAGAATAAAATATGTGAATGAAGATGTAGCAACAAATACAAATGAAATAAAAAGTCTATTCACAGAAATAATTAAGGAAAACTTCCCAAACATAGGTAATGGAAGTGAAGTTCAGATAAATGAGGCATATAGAACTCCAGCCAGCTACAACCAAAGCAGATCTACACCCAGACATATAATAATCAGGATCCCAAAAATCCATCACAAGAACAGAATATTAAAAGTGGTCAGAGAAAAGAAACAGATTACCTATAAAGGAAAACTCTTCAAAATCACAGCAGACTTTTCAATGCAAACCATCAAATCAAGAAGAGCTTGGAGTGAAATATTCTAAGCCCTGAAAGAAAATAGCCTCCATCCCAGAATGATGTACCCTGCAAAACTGTCTCTCAAAATTAATGGAGAGACAAGATATTTCCATGACAAAGAGGAACTGGGGGAGTTTGTGACCACCAATCCAACACTGCAAAGAATACTGAAGGACATTCTAGAGAGAGAGAAGAAAACCACCAGGGTTCCAGGAATAATGGCAGAAAGGCCTCAAAGAAAGGGGCAGACAGTGGAATGAAGGAGAAAAGTAAACAAATAACAACAGAAAAATAGCATGGCAGAGACAAAACAGAGAAGATTGGTTATATCACTGTTTTATCTTGACTGATTTTATTTGAATCCAGTATGCTTGAGAGTGTCAAGTCTGAAAGTAGGGACAACTACTCTGAAGATGACAGGATTCAGTAGGATACCCATTCTGGTTTGATTGTTAACTGCCTTTGAAGTCCTATAATGTCTCCAATCTTTAGATTTTATTAATAATGTAAAGCAATGTTAAGTTTATATTACATTTGACAATATAGACAATTTTATTGAAAATAACTAGAGACATCATAGTGACTACCATAGATCACCTAATGCTGTGTTTTTGTATGTTCTTTTCATCTCATGTTTCTCTAGGAATTTGTATTGCTGACTTGTTTTGATTTGTTTCTCCCTCTAATACAGAAAGGCTAGGTATATGTGTAGAGACTTATACATTTGTAGAACTTCTAAGTAGTTTACGAGGATGGATTATAGTTATTATAAAGGAAAAAAAAGGAAAAGAGAATATTCTAAAGGATATAACAGCATGTATGTTTGAGTGTGTGGAATTAATAACCATGTTGCTAAAGTTTTAGTTGGATGGATGAGCAAAACTAACAGCAGTCTCACTGTTTGTATGTCCACTTTGTGGACTTTAGTTTTATAACTTGAACAACTGCATCTAAGAGGAAAGTACATAATTATCAACTAGTGATTTTTACTGGTTGCTATTTTTATTTTTGTTTTGTTTTGTTTTTGAGATTTTTGTATTGTTTCTACCCTCTTTCCATTTCAATATTTTTTTCTTTAAAACAATTTAAAAAAAAAGAAGCAAGAGGAGGAAAAGAAAGTGCTCTAAACTAAAAGAGATAACTGTATGTAACCTTAAGTGTGTAGGATTGATAACTATGTTACTAAGTTTTTGTTGGATTGGTGAATAGAACTGTTTGCATCCTCACTGAATGTCCACTTTGTATGCTTTAATTTTGTAACTGGAACAACTATATCCAAGAAGACAATATGTAATGTATCAAATAGTGATTTCTTACTATTTATTTTTTTTAAAATTCTGTATTGCTTCTACCCTTTTTTCTGTTTTCCTTCCCCCCTCTTTAAATAAAATTTTAAAAAAAGAATATATTAATCGAGAGAAAGAGTCTGTCTGAGAGACAAAAGGGATCCCAAGTGGATTGCCAAAGGACAGTTTAGATCTAAACAATAACACTACTTCTGCCTGTCCTTAAAAAGATATATTGCCACCCATTTGTTTATCCAAAAAATAGTATATTTAAGTCATGCTTTATTGATTTGTTGAGTATTACACACCAGTATACTTATGGAAGTACAACAGAACAAAAAAAAAATCTCTTTCCTATTGTAAGCTCTTAGCAAGTTGGTGAGGATATGTTTCTGTAGAGAATTAAGATATCTATAAAAGATAGATATGATTTACATCTCTAGATAGTAACATGTTACTTGTGGTACAGTGAGAAACCCTTTGAACAAATAATGTTGCTTGACAGTATTTTTTATTTATAACATAGTAAGCCTGCCCAAGAGAAAACAAAAATGTCTCTCTTCTGTCCATTCATTCTGTTTATGGTAGAGAAGCTATAAGGCTTTATCCACAAAGAATCAACTTTTGGAAAACAATTATTCACTTTTTGCTTTGGCTACATTATATCTTTCCCCTTTGAACCTACTTGATATTTACAGCAAGGTAAGGAAATGTTTCATCTCCCAGTAGGTAGCTGAGAATCCATGGGAAGTTGTTCTAGGCTAATGAATGACTTCCAGAAGTGTATGTCAATTCCATGAAGTCTATTATTTTCTTCTTAATTTCCATGGAATTCTATGTGAAGAGGTTTACCCATGACCTTGAGAAGAAAGAATTCTCCATTGTCCAAGTGTACCCTAAATCCAGTGGAAAGTGTCTTAATAATAGAACATCAGAGGAAAATTAAGACATAAAAAAGAGAGGAAGAAAAGGAAAAGAAGAAATGGAGCTACAGAGCCAGAGAATAGAATGAGGTAGCTAAAAATCAAGGGACTCCTGATACCAGCAGGCACTGGAAGAAACAAGCATGACTTTTGTAGACACTCAACAATATGTAACTCTTCTTACACCTTCATTTCAGACTTCTGACCTGCAGATTCTGGGTAAATCAATTTTTTGTTTTAACTATTTTGCTAATGATGCTTTTACATGAAACCAAGGGAATAGATGTAGAAGATATAGTACCTTATATAGTCTCTTAAGTTATCAAATACACTTGAAATTTTGAGAAAATAATAAAAATAACTTAAGGGTATTATTTGTTGAACTTTTTTTCAGTATTTTAGAATTTATAAATAGAACTGAACAAAGGTAACAATCATAGCAAGTGTCCGGATTATCTCTGATATGTATTTTTCTTTCATCTGCCATTAGGGTTGCTTTGGCAGACACATTTGAGAAGTATGGTACTACATAATTAAAGATATGTAATGGTTGATACATTGTGTCAACTTGAGAAGTTTAGAAGCTTAACTAAGTGACTCTGCAAAAGGCCTGGGTCCTCACTTTGTAAACATCTTGAGCCTGTGCAAAAGGAAGTTGCAGAGATGGTGAGTGGTACACCAGCCTTAGGGCAGGTAGCCTGCATACAATATAAGGGAGGAAAAGTAGTTTGCTCCCTGTATTGATTTGTAACTGGTGGTCAATTTAAACACAAGGTGAACTGAACCAGTGTGGTGCTGAGTGTAGATGGCTCACCTGAGGATTATTGCCAATATAAAATGCAATTCAGAAAGAAAGAGTAGCAGTGTGGGTTCTTTTAAGTATTGTTGTTTGGAGCTATTGCTTCCCCTGGAGGAGCCTGTCATGCTGGATCCCCTGATAGGAACTTGCCCCTTGTCAACAGAAGAGCTCAAGACCTTGTTCCTGAGAATGGCTGTGCTTCACTTTGGGGGAACTTTGGTCCTTACTTTGAGCATCGTTTTCAGGCTCTGCAGGGAAAGTTGTGTGATTCCCAGAAATGTACTTGACTATTAGGAGGAGCTCAGGACCTCATTGTCACTGAGGATTGCTGTGGTACTTTTCAGGGGAGCCCTGGTCTTTATTTTGAGCATCACTTCTTGGCTCCAGTACAGAGCTCTCTGCCTGCTGGCACAATCCTTCATGCCAATGGCACAGACTTTACAGTTTCCACCACTGACTTTTGGGCCTTCCCAGGGCAGATCTGTGGGATAGACTTGCATGGGTCATTGTTGTGGACCCCAGGGGTTCAGCTGAACACATGCAGGTTATTGCCATGGACCTGGGCTGGATTTTTAGGTCTTTAGTGTTATAAACAGGTTTCCTGCACTTTCTTTCTTTTTAGCTCCTTGGGTCACCATCATAAATAATACAATAAATGATGTGTCCTGTACGTAAATGTTCTCCTGTAACCTCTGACTACAACACACACTCTCTCTCTCTTTTGCTCTTGTAGATTTTCTGTCTTTCAGTCACGAATGTTTCCCCCTCTGTCACTCCAGGCTGCCTTGGAGCCCGCTGATTATGGACTGAATCTTCTACAAACTGTGAGCTAAATAAGTGTTTCCTTTATTAATTTGGGGTATTGGGTGTTTTGGTCTCAGCAGTGAGAGGAAAGTAACCAAGAGAAGATCCAAAATGAAAAAAAGGAATATTTGAATAAGAAGAATATTTCAGTTGCTTCTAAATATGTGATTTTTTAAAAAAATTAAAACTATTGAAGAATTATCATCTCCTACAAAAGGAACATATATTGAGAAAAATTAAGTTCAGGAAAATAGGTACTGGAGCCTATGCATTCACTCATGTATTGTACATAGTTGCCTTTAATTTTTGTAATAATCTTAAATGTAACTAATTGATGATACAAATCTAACAATGAAATACATATTTCAATCTTATTCATGGTTAGTTAACAGGTATTTGTTGGGCAGCTCCAGAAAACACAGTTCAACTATTAACCACTACATGTGAAGTTCCACTTTTAAAGTTTTCCAAAACTATCATACAAGGCAGGAAAGTTTTAATTAGGTGTGATGGATAGAAAAGTATCTGACACGTAGGATGATTGCAGAAGGATTCATTAAGTCAAGGATAAACAACTGGACTGCAGTTGAGGTTAATTGTGACAAAATAAAATGCCAGCTTCCCCTAATTCAAACTTTGGCACACATCTTCTCTGATTCTTTTGGGAAAAGTAGCCTCGCACAGCAAATAACAAGTAATGTTTCCTGTCTTCAGCACCACTTTCGCCTGGTAGCTAGTGGTAGCATCATATTTAACAATTTTTCTAACATATAGTATATGGTACATGAAGTATGAAATAAACTGTTATAAAATCAAAAAGTACTTTGGAAAAGTTGAGGATTTTACTTTGCTACTGGGCTTTCAGTGAACATCACTAACTTAAAACTCTGGAAAAATTATGAAGTTCAAGGGGAAAATGTGGTCAAGTTCTTTGAAATGTGTTTGACTGTGGATTCCTTTTATCACCTAACAGGCTTTCCTGAGAAACTCACTTTGGGTAAAACTGACAGCTCAGCTCCTTTGGTCTCCACTTTTTTAGAATACAAGTGACTGAAGATAGTCGAAGCCAAATGTTTTAAAGAGTCAAAAAATGAAGGATATAACCTTAGAATTCTGTACAGTTAGGTTATGTCACAGTAAATTTACATGGAAAAAGTCTGAGCCTTCTCATATTTGTAACCATCTTAAGGTACAAGAAGAGAGGATAGAATCATAGGCAATTATTTTACAGTATTGAAGCAACTTGATTTAACACAAAATGCCTAAGACCCACATTTATTCTGTCCTCCACACAAAGCATAAAGCTATGATTTAGAATCATACTGAAAATGACATCCAAATAATGTAGCATCTAGCACATCTTCTGTTACTGCCCTTTTTTTTTTCCTTAGTAAAATACAACATAGCCTTAAATTCTGGAAAACGAGGTACTAGCAATTGTTTTCCCAGCCAAAACATCAACAGCAAGAAGACTCTCCAAGTACACTCCCTGAAATTTTACCAGTCGCATTGACTAAATTAAGCGATTTTCCCCCCTCTAGTTTTACCTAGCATATCAGCAAACATTCTTATTTTATTGAACACAAGACTCTATATACAACAATTTTATCCCATGTTCTTTTCTTTTTCAGTACCATACAGATATTACCACTTGCTTTTTATCCATCATAGATATTGTACATAAAATTGTATATTAGATAGAACAAAAAATTTTTAAACCCCAAAAGCAGAAATTAGGAGACACTATTGCACATCTGTTCTTGCGGGTGTTCTTTCATTTTTTCTCATTTATAATTAATGAAAAATAATGGTGCTGACACAAGTTAATTACTATGAAAAATTACAGTTTATGCTATTCATTATAATAATGGCAAATTATTTGAGATTTTCAAACACTGATCCTAAGCAATTAGAAGTGTTTATAAGGAGTTCACCTGTGAAATTTTGTCATCTGCGTTTGCATTCTGCGATGTGCTAGAACACCCAATGTTTCTCATTAGCAGCAAGATAACACTGCAAGAGATATTAATCATAGAGTTCTGTACCTGAACAAACATTTAAAACAAATTGGGAGTCTGTAGTTGAAACAGAGGTCAAAAAAAAAACACAAAGATACTCATTGTCACCAAACAGGTTCAAAGGGACTATTAAATCTGTTTCACTTAGTAACAACTTACTATAAATAATTAGAATTATTATCTTTTCCTAATTTACCAAAAATATTAAATTACTAATTTTAACATTAGAATTAATATCTTTCTAATTATCACATACAAATTGGGATATTGCTTCACCACAAATTTGCTTTTTGTATAAAAGTATAAATTGTAAAACTAATACAATAGTCTCCAGTTTATTAATAATAACTTGGTACTAAAAAATACTAATTAAGACTAATGTGCCTGTGTAAATCAGCTAAATAAAAAATTCTCCATGAAATATTTGGTCAATAGTATCCTAAACAAAGAGAATAGTCAATAGTCTTCAGAAAAAAAAATATTCTTAAGAATAAATAATTGATACATATAGAGACAAGTAAATGTAAATCATTTTTGGAAAATAAAAAGAAATATGTGCATGAATTATGGCCATTAACTATAAAATCAGTTTTGATAAATTGATTAAAACACTTAAGATTTAAAATACTTTTTAGTATCTTTCCATAACCAATATATTTTTAAAAGAATTTCAAACACATGATGTTATTAACTTTAATTTAACATCATCTAATATTTATCTTATAAAGTATTAATTGCCATACTTTTATTTAACATTATCATCTTTTTAAATGCATAAACAATTCAAATCAATGTACAAAACTGAGTGTATTTAAACAAAATAAATATACAAGGAAATGTCTTCATTTACTTAATAAGATTAACTGATTAGAATAAAAACCAGAATATAAAATTTTTAAAGCAAAACAAAAAAATTTGACTCATACAACTCTTTTGATATCATTTTGTTCATTTCATTTTGCTAAAAGAAATGACTAATTAAAACCAGGCATTGTGGCACACACCTGTAATCCCAGCACTCGGAGGGTTGAGGAAGGAGGACATAGAGTTCCATGGCAGGATGGACTGCACAGTGAGATCAAAGCCAGCCTATTCCTCACAGTGAAAGCCTGTTTCCAAAACAAAACAAGCAAGCAAGGAAGCAAACAAACAAAGAAACAAATATGTGTGGCTACAAGTGATGAAAGTAAGGCACAGTGCTTTGTTTCTCTGATTATCTTTCCAAAGACTGAAGTGTTGGGTAGTGACAAAGGTGAGCACCACCAGCCTACGAAGGACATTGACCCCTGAGGTTTTTAACTGAGCCGAGTTAATGGTTGTCCTCATAAACACAGATGAAAACTACTGTTTTCAAAGGTGATAGTAACTGGGAATAAACCTAGAAATTATATTTGACATATATTTTCATGAATATAGGAGTACTTTCTGAATATGTTTCTCAATTCTTTGTATATATAAATGGAAATTTCCAAATATTATAACAATGAAATAATAAGACACAAATGCCAACTTTGCTGACTACATTAGAAATGTTATCAACATTGTGCTTTTCCTAACAATAAAATGATTATGTAGAAAATGTTCTCTTAATTTAAGACACATTGATAATTAAACATTTCAATAAACTGCTCACAAACAGCTGGCAGGCAGTTAATCCTGGAATGGGGACCAGTTTACTTTACTGCAAGATGATTTTGCCTCATATTATATTCTACTCCCTATTTTGAATAATCTGTATTAAAAAAGAATTAACAGCAATTTTATTAAAGATACATTTTACTAAAAGAAGTCCAGAGATTTTTCATTAGTAAGAAAAAATTTATATACAGATATATAAAAATTATACATCTTTTTTGTCTGGTACTCTAACACTGTAGCTTTTGACATTGCTTGAGAAAAAAATTACATGATATGCAATGGAAGGCTATATATCAAAGGGTACTTGTATTCAGCAACTCAGAAATGGATATTAATAGTATATTTTGAAATAAAGATTTTGCTTTATGTGGATTTTTGTCTCTCAGTTTATCTTGATTACATATTTTAATTTTAAGGAAAAGACCCTGGATTATAATAATAAATTAAAATTTGAAACCAAATATAATTTTGAGTTTATATATATGTATATATTTTATGCTTTAAACTGCAGGGATGTTCATTCTATGAATTAATTTCTCTGTGGAAAATGTTCATTAAATTTTCCTTGTAAATTTAAGAATTAATGGAAACAATACAAAAGTAATCATCTAATATAACCTGCATCAACTCTTCACACTTTCAACACACACCTATAAGACACAATATAAACCAGAGGACAGTGTAATTATCTGAAAGTTCCCTTATTTAGAAACTTTACAAATAATTCCCTAAGTAATCAATCAGATGTGTAAAGAAACTACATTATTTTCTTTAAGTGAAATTAAGTCTCATTTCTGAAAACTATTCCAGGGAGTTGATACAGCATTTTCAACCATTCGGGAACCTACCTATTCAAGCATCTGGGGGAGAGATGAGGTCACATAATTATCAAAAATAAATAAAATGAGCATTGATTTGCTGATACAATCATCACTGAAGTCCTCATGATCTCTGAAAGAACCACCACACATTCTCTGATGGATGTGGGTAGGCAATGGGTCCTTTTTTATAGTGGGGGTGGCCACACTCCCTCCCCTGATTGTATAACACAGGAGCTAATGGGGGGCTCGCTTTCTAGAAGAGGGGAACAAGGCATCAGCCAGGCTCATCTGTGTCACTGTCCCGGCTTATGCTACCTAATTCCACCTCACGGATGATTCCCTCAGTCTCTGTCTGTATCCAGACCACTACTGTGGATCAGTAACTGGGATGCTGCTTCCCTGAGGCCTACATACCTCTGCTTCCACACCGAATATATGGCGCCATCCCATCCCTGTCAGAAGCCTGCATGATACCCGCTCTCACAATGTATCCTCCTCATGCTGGATATGTTTAAATAAGCAAGACGAGGAAAAAGGTGTCGTTCTTAAGATCTTCCACATTAACTTCAGCAGAGGTGATTTAAATACTCCTATAGTTTTTGCACTAGGTAAGCACATATTTTCTCATGACAACTATATGTTGCACATAACATGTATGCACTTTTAAGGAACTTGACGGGGTAAAATGAGGGTGAGGAAGAAGAAAGGTAATAGTTATTGGATGCCTACAATGATTTAGATGCTTAATATGATGTTGTGTCTTCTATTACCTTCACTCTAATTATAGTAATATAATTTTTATCACTCGGAGGAATCCAAAATTCATTGAAATGAAATAGCTATAAGATTCCCAGTCATACAGCTTGCATCTAAACTTTGATTTGCCTGACTTAAAGCTCTATGATATTTCCACTCTTTGGGTGTCACCAAAACGCAGTCATTTGATCTGTATCACACTGGTATTTTGCCATGACTTGGCATGTAACCATTTTGTGTGTGCAAAAACCTGCCAGGCACAGCCTCACAATAATATCTTCCAGAGTGTACACTTACTCCAAGGACAAACTTCAGACCCAAAACTTCCAGCCAAGTGAGCCTGCCGAAAAAATAAGCCTCAGAAATTCTCCACAGGTTTGAATGGAGGGTGGGCAGCCCTCAAAGGGAACAGTCAGGAAGACAACAAAGAAAGTCAGTCTCCCTTTTCTATCTCCCCCAACTACTGATCATCATTGAGAAACACTTCAGTGAATGTTTTTCAAGATGGAAAGTTGTGTTGTCTTTGGATTGAAGGTCCAGACAGTAAGACGCAACAGGAAATTGAAA
The DNA here is from genome assembly GCA_004027455.1 of Hydrochoerus hydrochaeris. Taxonomy (NCBI): domain Eukaryota; kingdom Metazoa; phylum Chordata; class Mammalia; order Rodentia; family Hydrochaeridae; genus Hydrochoerus; species Hydrochoerus hydrochaeris. The sequence goes on from PVLA01001334.1 coordinate 339,591, forward strand.
AAAGAAAAAAAAAATGATGAAAGTGGCATTCTAGCTGTCAGGGGGCAAAGCTCTAGAGCAGAGTGTGTGTTTTCAATCTCATACTAAGGTTTAGAAATAAGAATTAGAGGACAAAAATAGCGGAAGAAAAATACGCGTCTAGCACAGAAGGCAAGATGCCCTACAATAGCGGGTGTGCGGCTGTCTATGGGCTCCTCTGCTGGGCTTGAAGAGGGCTGGGAGTTAACAGCAGCAGGGCAGAGGAAACCACAAAGAACTGGGGAAGAGGACCTGACCTATCATGGGTTTGAACTGGAATGCTCCCCAGATTCCCAGCCTGGAAGGTGACTGGGTCCCCGGGCACTTTGCTTCTTGGCAGATTTATTCACTGATGACTTCAGTGACTGAATGCACTGTGAGGAGACAAGGCCTGAGCGGAGGTGGTCACTGGGAACCCGAGGACAGTGCGTTCTTATCCCTGGCTCCTCTCGTCTCTGCTTCCCGGCGGTCGTGGGTTGAAGGGCGCTGCTCCAGCATGCCCCTCCTGCACCCCATTTCTCCCTTGGAGTCAGCCAAGCATGGCCTGAGACCTTGAGACAGAGTAGACCTCGTCTCTTTTCACTCCTTTCATCTCAGCGACTCAAAGACGTGACTTTGTAGCTTGAAGGTGGGAAGAGTGAGGAAATCTGTGCAGAAGATAGGATGGATCACCTTTTATACAGAAAAAAAGGGGAAAAAAAAACAACAGCAGCAAAACAGCCAACAGAGTGGAAAAACAACTCACCGAATGTGAAAAAAAAAAAAATTTTTGGCAGCTGTTGCTGAAAGAGTAATATCATCTAGAATATTTAAAGAACTCAAAAGATTAGATTTCCAGATTCAAAGACCCTATCAAAAAATGGGCACCCTCCTGCCTCAGCCTCTTGAGTGCAGGATTTACAGGCATGCACCATCTCATCCAGCCTGATTATTAACTTTATAAGGATGAATAAGACAAATAAATGAATCTGATGTTGATGCGACAATAAAAGATAGATAGGAAGGGGCAAACTGAGAAGTATTATGTATATACCTTAATTTCCCACAATGAATGTAATCATTATGTACTGCAGACATACACTGTACTAATTAAAAAAAAAAAAGAGGGTGTTGTTGGAGGCCTATGGTGGCAGCCAAGCCATGCACCAGAGGGAAAAAATATTACTCCGTAGTTTGGAAAACACAATAGTGGAAATCATTTGAAACTGAAAATAGTAATCCAACCTGAATTTAGATTCTTACATTTCTATTTGCCATGAGGCTATATATATACCTTATGTCACTGCCTTTAACCTGGAATGTGGCCAGTACCATTAGATGACTTACATAACTACATCAGATATTGATTAATGACATTTTAAAATTAAACTGAAAGTCAATTCAGGGTAATGTTTTAATAAACTTAAAATCTTATCAATCACACTAATTATATCTTTAGTATTTATTCTATTGATATAGTGCTATCTGGTACTATTTTATTTTGCATTTGGATATGTGAATGCAAAATTGCAGCAATTATAGAAAAAGTCTCATGGATTGTATGAAAATATAGTTTATCACTCTGCATTTTTCCCGATTATAAGAAACATGTAAGAGAGAAAAGGAATAAGGAAGAGAAGGATGGGTAAAAGGCAAGATGGAGAATATGAAGCTAGAGTGATAATGAAAGACAATGAATAAAGTTAGACTCAGGATGAAAGTACCAAGAAATATTGTAAAATTTGTATTATTTATAAGAATTTAAGTATTTTAGACTGTTAATTCAATTTGAAAGGATTGACATGTGACTTATTTTAATTTTCACATTAATTATATGGAATAGATATACATTATTTTTCTGCTAATCCTAATATTATTTTGTTCAATATAATCATTTTAGTTGAACACTGAATATTCAGACAACACACGATTCTGTAATTGAGGTCTGGTTGATGTTCCACACAAATATATATTGTACTTTACTAAAACACTTCACTTTGTAAGTCAGCCCTAAGACACTTGTAACTGTAATTGTTTCAGAGCATCTCCAAGTTGCCCAATGTGAAAGTACAATCAGTTAAAACCAAGCAATTCTATGGTATGTACTGTAAGAAATGTAAAATTTCACATTGGCTTCTGAAGAAATAATGTAAAGAGTTCAGCTTATTTATAAAAGGAAGAAATAAAAACTAAAAATGAAATATGCTTTTAGGAACAATAGGTGACAACATAAATTGTGTCTCTAAACTTTTCTCTAACTAAAATCATGATTTCAGGAAAAATTGTCCTACCCCATAGTATGCAATATTATTTACCAAAATGTATCTTTTTGTCATCAACTCAAATGTCTTACTGCAATAGGAGTGTGTTTTATTTTTTAACTATTGCTTGAAGTAGAAGAAGGGAGAGACGGATATTTGTGCACTAGGAAGAAAAAGCAAACTCAACTGATATAATGTCACTGTCCATGTATGCATCTGGAGAGTGCCCAGAAATTACTGTTTTAAAATGAGACAAAAAATAATGTAAAATGGGATGAAAGAAGACACGAAAGATTCTGCTGTTACCAACATTAAAAATTTTAGAAAACTACCACAGTTAAACTGGAAAACTTCCTTATGGCCAACTCCAGAATTATTTTTTTCTGCCATGAGAGTCCCAAATGCATGAGCTCAGTCTTCTGGAGTTTATAATCAATTGTAGCTACAAAATGCATGGTTTAATTTTCTTTTGAATTTTAATGTTTTCCTTGGGCCTCTTTCTCCTGCCTTCTGAAAGTGATTTTATCACTGTAATATAAAGCAATGGAATTAAATAAGTAAATCTTGGCAGCTTACATGTTTTTTCCCAAGCTAAATTAAAATAGCATTGAGTTTAAAACTTGCAAGCACAACTACATTTAGACCAAATTTCCAAGAACTGAATTCTTACATGTTATAATCTATTTCAAAAGCCTCTCTTCAAAATTTTACAATGTGAGACATTCAACTACATGAATGGAGAATATATTAATTTCATTAATTGGGAATTCAGAGAGACCATAGGTGACCATTTACTAAGAGAAAAATTAAAAAGAAAATTTTAGGCAAACATGTAGATTTTGAGATGGTGTTGGGTGATATTCTGTAATTTCAATAAATTGGAAGGTGAAGTACATCTTTTGATTAATATTAGTTGATTAATATTAGTATTATCTTTGGATGCATATCAGTATTCAAAACAGAAATAATAAATAAACCAAAAGTTATAATATGGTTATATATACATATATATGTATTTAAAACCATGATGTATCACTTTCGAAATTCCAGCTTAAAGGGAAAATTCATGTACTGCCTAACAGTGGACTTTAGGTATTTATCAGAGTTTAGTAAGATTATCTCTTACAAAGACATCAGTATTATTCCTTAATGAAAACATGAAATCTTAGCATTTCTTTAAATACCTATAACTGTAGCCTGTGTAACATACATTTTATACTTTCTCTCATACTCTGAAAAGGTAAATATGAAATATTAATAAAAATAAATTCAGTGGTATGCTCAGGTCAAGTAAAGAAAACTTTGATACCATTTTAAAAATCAGAGATAACAAATAAAATTTTTACATATAAAACTCAGTTATTCCCACAGCATCTCTTATGCCCAAAAGTGAAAAGAAAAATGATTTGTTCTAATATCAGAAACAAGACAGCCATGCTCACTTTAATCACTGACATTCAATATAATAATGAAATCTTTTCAGCAAAAGGTTTTGGCAAAACTGGATGTTCTATTGTACAAAAGTGAGTTTCAGCTTTACCTTACATGATGTAAAAAAGTTAGTTTAAAGTAGATTAAAGACCTCATAGCAGAACTAAAATAACATTTTAAGAAAAAAAGTCTCCATAACATTGGAGTTAGAGGTATTAATTAGACAGAACACTGAAAGCATAGCCAATAAAGAAAAAGAGATTATTAAGTTAAATAATATGAAATTGTGTGTATGTAGAAAGGACACAATAAACATAATTGAAAGTAAACATTAGAATTTGGTGAAAATATTTGTAAATCCCATGCTTGATTGATAGATAAAATTCATAATATATAAATAACTATGACTTAAAACAGTGCAAAAAGTTAAAATATACAGAGAAGATTAACAGTCAATCAGGTCATGAAAAAGTGCTTAAGAAACACAGATAAAAACCACAAGACATATCACCTCACGCTAATTAGGATTGCTAATATCAAAGCAAAGTGAGACAAAATAAACAAACAAAAAAAACCAAATGAAATGTGTTGGTGCTAATGTAGAGAAAATTTTAATGGCGATGCAAATCTGTTTAGCCATTACAAAGAACAGTAAAATTTTCTCAAAATAAAAATTGGAAAGACTCCCCATGATTGACCAATCCCACTACTGAATACTATGCCAAGGGAAACAGATTCAATATTTTAAAGGGGTACCCCTGTTCCCACGATTATTGTAGTGAGATTCACAACAGGCAAGAAATAGAAATGACCTAAATATTCAATTAACTGAAGGAGGAATATGGAAAATGTAGCATATAAACATAAAGGAATACTGAAGGGCCACAAAACGTGATTGAAATATGATCACTTGCAACAACACGAGTAGTTATGAAATAATCCAGGCACAGAATTACAAGCACAGCATTGTTTGACTTTCATGTTGAGTTTAAAAATTTAATCTCCTACAAGGAGAATGGGGGTTTCTAAGGGCTGGGGAGAGTGAAGGAGAAAGAAATGCTCGATAAGTACTAAATAACAAGAGGAGAGAGTACTTAGTAAGAGGAGGAAGTACTAAGTTATAAGAGAAGGAAGCAGATCTGATGTGCTATTGCATGGGAGCATGGCCAGATAGGACTGTATAATAATGTGCTGTATATATCAAAAAGCTAGAAGACAAAGTTTTGAGTAATTTTACAATAAATAAATAATAAATACTTGAGGATATAGATGTGTTTGACTTTCTCTCCCAAAATGTCACATGATTTCCCATCAATGCATATTATTTTTACATTTTTATGTAAAATAAAAACAATTTGATGAAATGATTTTTAAAATTGGTAAAACAATTACCATATAATGCAGCCATTATGTTTCTAAGTACATGCACAAAAGACTGAAAACAAGGACTCAAAGAGATTACATGTCCCTGTTAGCAATAGTATGAATCACAAAATCAAGGGAGAGAAGCAATCAGTGTAGATTCTGACTTATTTTAATGCTACAATAAACAAAAAATATAACCTGAACACATTGCATACACAAATGAATTCTAAATGTACGCTTGTAGATACAAATGTTACAGTTAAAAATTAAAAGCTTTTATAACACAAAAAGAAAATATTTTGCAGCTTGGATTAAGAATGTTTTTCTTTGATTGAAAAAGCAGGAAGTGTACTTAAAATTTAAATGATAAATTAGACTATCAAAAATTATCTTTATTATAAACATAAAGAAATTAATCTTTGATACAAAAATTTGGAGAGAGCATTGGTTGAGCATGAATCTGAAGAATAATAGCTAGAAGTGAATCATGTTTATGCAAAAGCTTTTGCAATTCAGTAATACAATGACAACTTGACCAAGAATCATTTACAAAATATTTGAAGCATAAAATTTGAAATAAGTTTTGAGCATGAAAAATAAGTACATGTACATATTTTCAATAGCATTCATCATTATGGTTGTAAAAATTAAAACCACAGTAAGAAAATTCTACAAAACACTGACAGAAAAATTAAAATTGTTGGCAATACAAAATAGTGTCATTGAGGTTGTAAAATCCCTAGAAATCTCATTCCTTAAAAGTATAAATGAGAAATGATACACCTGCATTGAAAAATCCTTTGACATTATTTATAATATTAAAATTTTACCTCCCTTAATCCCAGAAATCTCACTTCATTATAGGAGGTTCAATCAAACAATATAGACTTAAATTTTTTTAAAAAGTTCATTACAGTGAAATCTGCATTTCTGTTAATCCTCAAAACATTATTCCTTGCTTTGACGTGCTATTACTCAATTGTTACCACAGTCTAGAGTAGTTCTGGAAAGTTCTTTTTTTGTAAAGGTATTTAGTCGTGGTGACAATACTACCTTAGTATCCTGAATCCATTGATAATATTTACCTCTCCTGATCATTTTGTCTTTGGGGAAGAGACGGCAATCCTACAATGTCAGATCTGATAAATGAGACAGATGAGAACACGCTAATGTTATATGAGCTTGTCTTTCAGTGGAATGGCATTCAGCAGTGTCACTCACTGAATTTTTGATCCTTACTCCTAAAGACACACACAAAATGAAATTTCCAGAACTGCTCCAGAAAGTGGCAAGAATAGCGAAAGAAGTGTGTTTCAAGGAGGAGATTATGAAGAAATGAAAGGCATGGTGCCCTTTACTATTATAAATATTTTTTTTCTTTAAACATTGAATTATTTTCAATTACCACGTTTCCAGGAGGAGCATAGTTAATGAACGGGTCTGTTATTTGGTCTAGAAGCTCTACCTCTCCACCCTGTTGGATAGTTCTAAAAAATGGGTGCTCTAATGTGAATTTTGTATTAAAGTAACAGATGATGGCATAGAACTGAGTAGTTCAGGCTCAAGATGTGAAGACTGTAGTTCCACACTCAGCTAATGGGACTTAAGGTAGCCACAGAGTTCTGCAGCGTTACCATGGAAACAGACTACGTGTTTGAAAGTAAGATTCTGTTTTTCCTGTTTGTAAGAAGTAAATGTTTCTTTAAAATTGGGAAGGTATTGAACCAGAAAATATTTTATGTAACTAAAGTATGTAACTTTTATGGACCATTCAAAAGCCAAGAGGTCATTTTTTTGTATTTTCTTTTTAATGTTTATCTTAGAGCTATAGGAATATAAGTGCTTTAAGTTAGAGAACCATTGTTTACACTTTTGGAATCGAACAATTAATGTATCTATCTTAGAAACACTTTGCAGAAACTATTCTAGATGGGCAGAATGCATAATTATATCTCTGGCAAATATGTATCAGTGATTTTGAAATGAAATATCAAGAAAAGCCAGTCCTTAAATATAGTACATCTATCTTTAAGACAAAATTAGATGCAACCATTTTGATAGATTGTTATATTTCTTTAGGAGCATAAACTTTGCACCATTAATAATAAATACATATCATAACTGGAATGAAGCACGGACAGTATCATGTAGTGTTGTCTCAATTGTATTTAAATTAGTTCAGAGTAACAGGTTTGCTTTACCCTAAGGTTTCCAGATTTGGAACCTATTTTTTATTAGTAGCGTCATTAACTTGTTGAGCAATGGCTGACTTTGAATCTGGTTTGCAGTGATGAGAAACAGTAGCGATAATCTCGATGCCAGGAGAAAATGATGATTACTGTGGTAGACAAGTGATATTTACGATGCATTTCCCACCTGTAGTTTCTTAGAAGGGCTATGAAGTTTTCCAGCCATTAAATTTTTCTGCTGTGTGCTTCCCTGCCCATATTTTCCTGTCACTAAAATGGTAAGTATGATTTAAGAAAATGAAAAATTAAAATGGACAAAAATACCTTTATCCAGGCACTCATAACAGCTTCCTTTGCAAAACCCATAAACAAAACAAGATAAAATCAATTGAAATGTTCGTGAAAACATGCAAATGAATATGGTACCAATATCTGGTTTGTTCATACCATAAAATATTATCTTGCAAAAAAAAATTACACATACACACCAACTTGAATGAATCTTAAAGCTATAATGCTAAGTGAGGAAAAAAGCTTTGCTACAAATACATTTCTTATTTTTATATGAAATTACAGATAAAAATAGAGAACATAACAATGTTTTTAAGATCTTAATAGTTGGGTAAATGGATTGACTGTAGTGGGGCACAATGGAACTTTATGACATTATAGAAATGTTCTACATCAATATCATGATTATAGTAACAATCATCATTTTGCCAAATTGTCTCACACAATTAAATCATTGTAAATAAATCATAAATCTCAGATGCTTAAATAAATATCTTACAAAATGATAACTAGATATCAATCTAGAAATTAGATAACAAAACTTGGTCTAATATTTTTCTAAGACATATTTTAGAATCAGACATCCTATTACATTACTAGTGTTCTGATTACTGTGACTTTTTTATACTGAAAATGTTCATAAAATTGCCTTAGTGGGATAAAAACCCTTTATACACAGTAAGCATATAAAAAATACTGATGAAATTAAAGACAGAGAAAAACACCAAGAAGAGCCATAGGAAGTCCAAAATTAAAACGATCTCGAGAATTGAATTTTACTTTTTTTAAGAAAGAAAGGTAAGTCAATAAATTTTAATGATTTGGATGCTGTAAATTTATTTTGGAAATGTATAGTTTAAAAAGAAACTAACAAAATAGGAGTTCAAGAAACACTGCTTATATTAATACGTTTGAAGAGTGGAATTAAAGTACTGATTTTATCATTGTATATTGCCCTAAAGTCATCCTAAATTATTTAGCAAATTCAATCCAAGGTCAAGACATAACTTTCCCATGAAATTCTGTAGTTTCCTCAGCTCTACAAGCCATTAGTGTTCAAAATTATCAAGTACTAAATATTTGGGATGCAATTGTTTAAGTGGTGTTTCATTCCAGCCCTACTCTCCAGGGAAGTTGTAAATTTTTGAAACACCTCTCTTTTACAAGATTAAATATGTTTTATAATACTGTCTTGAGAATCTAATATTGCCTACATCAATGCTTCCCTCATTGACCTAAGCAAAGTTTTCACATTTCATAATAAGATCTCTTTATTTTCATAGCTGAATAAAACTAAAATTACTAACCAAGAAAGTCCTTCTTGTATTCCTGAACATTTTCATTCATTCCTAATATTTATCAGTACTGCTTTCTGAGGGAAGGCTTTATTAGCATTTATATTGCTGAGCTTTTTATCAACATTGAAAATGACTATCTAGAACTTTTAGTGAGCAAACTATATAAGCCATGCAAGTTTGAGGACTTAATATGCCACTCAAAGAAAAAAAAAATAGTGGTAGTACAGTAAAGGCGGGGTGTGGCTTGAATTTCAAGGGGAATCTCCATTATTTAGGGAAAAGGTAGAATTTAGTCAGAAAATATACATTTTTCAGTTTTTCCAGGTTCTTTGTTTTGTTCTTTGGTACTATGAGGAAAAAATGTGAATTTTCATATAAAGTGAGATTTCTAAAACATCTGAGCAATTCATATTAATATTAAACAAACTGGAAGTACAAAATAATGAATAAAATGTATTAAATAGTGGAAGATGTTTTCAATCTTTTTGAGTAATAAAATAAGCAAATAAAAATGTGCCATCAAGCAAGAGATGTGCCAATAACCATAATAAGATATTAAAAGAGTGCCAATGAACACATATTAATGCCTCTTAATAAGAATTAGGGAAGCAATGAGAAAAAAAAATAATTAGGCAAAGCTTAATTGATACAATCCATTTGAAAATGACCTTGAAGAAATTGCTATAAATGTCAAATAAATATATGATAAACTTCTACATACCTATATCCATTAGGGAAATGAAATCAAAACTACAAAGAAATTCCATCATCTTTCAGTTAGAATAACTATTTTTTTAAAAAGGACAAGTACTGGAAAGGATGTGGAGAAAAAGGAACACATATTCATTCTCAGTAGAAATATACGTGAGTAAAACCAATGTGGAAAACTGTGTAGATATATTTTAAAAATTTGAAAAATTATTTCCACAATCTTTCTTATATATCTAAAGGAAATAATGTCAGAATTCGAAAGATATACCTATATAAACATGTTTACTTATTTCTATAGCATTCTCATAGCCATGGTTTGAAATTTATAAAGGTAATTATGAACAAAGAAATGCATAAGAAAATAAGATGTATGTGCACAATGCAGTATCACTCAGCTGTAAAGAAAAATGAAATTCTTTCAATTGCTTGTAACGGAGGACAACATATTAAGTGACATGATCTATGCCTTGAAAGATAAGTACTGTATAGTTTCTTACACTAAAATAAAAACCTAAAGGCTGGGGCCGGGGACTTAGCTCAGTGGCATGCGTGCCTGCCTGGCAAGTGGGAGGTTGTAATTTCAATGCCCGGAACCAAAAAAAAAAAAAACCCTAAAGGTTGAAATGGGATATGAGAGAATATAAAATCAGATAGGAGGAGGGGAAGAGAGCTATAAAGAGAGGAAAATGTAGAAGGATGGATTGATAGAGTAATATGTTCAATGCAAGATACATGCTTGTATTAAAATATAGTGTATACCACTGATGTCCAAAGTAATATGTACTAATAATTATAATTTTTTAAAAAGAAACATTTTATATGGAATAATTGTGTAGAAGAGACCTGAAAGTTTGTAATTTCCAGAGGTGATGTGTGAGTAATGAAATACAGAAACTCAGAAACATACATTAACACTTTTCCTCTTGCTTATTTCATTTTTGTTTAGAGATCCCCTCAGATTTTTTAAAGACACAAATTTACACATATTCATATATTACTTACAGTTCATTGTAACTGGTTGTAGTTATTGAAAAAATACTGTAAATAACGAGGTAATTTTGAAATTTATAATACATAATAATTAAGGAAAGATAAAATATTAACTCCACTGCCGGCTACTGTTGCATTTGATGTATTTTCTTTATGACCTCTTCCTATGCATTTGTTTACACAGGTGTAATTTTTATGCTTGACTCTTTCTTTGATAACATATCATATATTTGGCCATGAAGAATTCCAAGTAACAGAAAATATTTGGTCAAAAAGGAAATTACAACCCTATTCATTCTTTTTAACCTTGGGAATTTAAGAACAAAGCTTTTTATCTATGAGCAAAAGGACAAAATGGAAATGGAAGAGAATGTTTTACTACTTTAAATGAACAGTTTTGTGGCTTTAATCCACAGCTATACTTTGCCTATGTATAAATGTAACTACTTTGGCATAGATACGCACCTATTTATAATTCAAACAATTATTATATTTTATCAGCAAATGTATATTGTCATCCAAAATCTTTTCTTTTCAGTAGCATAGTGTAGGACTAACAGCAACTCTATTTTACCAGAAACACAGTCACATTAAAAGAGACTTCATTATGATAATCATGGTATATTTTCAGAAGCTACACAATGGTTTCTGAAGCTGCTTTAAAATATTATACCATAAAATTACCATAGAATATTAAAATCTTACAACTCAGTAACTTGAAGCCTAATTTAGAACATTTCTCAGGAGCTGTTGCCTTAGTATGGAGATGGGACAGGTTAGGCATAGATGGAAACTGACTGATCGCTGCTATTTAATACAGATTTTCTATCATGATAGAAAAAAATCTAAACAATAGAAGGTAGAATTTGTCCCACAAACGTGCTTTTCACTTTGAAATAGGAATAACAGACTCAAGTAGTTCATGTAGCAACCATTGTTCCATGAGATAAAGGAAGAAGGTGGAGGACACTGGGAAATGCAATCATGCCCACGAGAACAGACTTAAGACAGCTTATATTAGAGGAAGATTATTTATCTCCCCATCCACAACCCCAGTGATCTCAATTATTTGTAGAAAGAATGTCAAAGAGATTTTATTTCATCATGAACACTGAACAATGAATGTTGGCTGCTTGGGACATTGCGTCAAGAATTCCGAATGACTTTCATGAATGCTTATCTAAATAGGGATTGAGCAGAGGAAAGAGAAATGTAAATATTTCCTGTATCTGGCTTAGATTTAATTTTAAGACCATCAAAGTGACTGTTTTTAATATAGACATGCACAGTAAGCCACAGGATGTTTTCTTGATGACTAATGTCGTCATCAACAAAAGTAATGATGCTCATACTTTGTAATTATTTGGGCCACAGTGTATGTACATTTGATGCAATCCATAGACATCAAGTAAAGCATGGTTTCTAAGCGATCAGAGACACTAGCATGATGAATTAACTAATTATCTGAAGCAACGCACAATGTGCATAAACTCGGCTGAAGGCTTACCACAGACTTAAAAATATAGTGTAGAAATAGTTATGTTGGTAAGAATACTAAGGCTTGTTCGTTGGAACATTTGTCATTTGTTTTTTTTTAAGACATTGTTTCTTTAAGTTTGGTTATTTATTCAAGTTAATTTAAATTCAATACACAAAAGAATAAGAAGCACAAGATAGACAAATATAATTCCTCAATGTCTAAGTCTTTCAAGGTAGACTTCAAGACAGTTAGAATGTTAACTGTCTTGCTCTGTTAAGAGTAGTTATCTAGCATAGCGTAGAGGGTACCATCAGATGAAACTCTTCGTGAGTTAGGTATAAAACACGCTTAGTCTGTAAAGGTGAAGGGCATGTAGCTAGCTAATTACTTGCTGAGTACAGGTAATTGCCCTGCATTATTTTATATAAAATTGATTCAAAATTAATGGTAGTCTCAATTATCACGTGTTTTTTATTTCTGATAATGTACCTATCCTAGATCAGTAACATTTAGTTGTTTGTCTTTCTCTCAATTTATCTTTATATCAAAAATAAAAGCATTTTTTCTTAAATTGTGATAATAAAATTTATCATGAAGTATAATTGTGAAAGAAAGAAAGAAAGAAACATTTTGTTTCAGTTATCACTGTAGCACCTTAAACAAATTTTTCCAATAAGCTCTCCTTATGACTCATTTTTTGTAGTCTTTATGTAATTATTCTTGATGGCTTTTCAAATTAAAAATGTTGAAGTACAGCTACTAAGGAAGAAGAAAAAAAAGTGAGTCTTTCTACATTGACCAACTACTTTAACACATTCTGCTGATTCCAGCAAGATGTCTTCACCTCTTCAGGATCCAGCTTCATAATGGTACCTTGAAAGTGTTTTTAATGCTGCCCCTAATCTATTCCATATTCTCCAAAGATTCTTAAAATGGTTTTCATGGGAATGTGAGGATCAATAATTTTTGTCTTATTGCCTCAAAATGGAATGGAAGTTCCGTACCTTGCAGCTGGCTCAGTCCTCTAGATAAATGTCTCTTTCTTGCCTGCCAACCTGAACATACTTATTAAGTTAGAATATGGATTCAATTTAGTATATAAAAAGTAAGAAGATAAATGAGGAAGTAAAAAAAATAAGTGTGCTACGGGTGGGTTACAAAAAAAATGCTGCTTTCAGCAGGCAAAAGGGTAAATGGAGCTGCTAGAACAAAAGGTATCATTTGAAATAAAATTACAGACTCTTAACCCTGGGCAAAGTTTGATGAGGTCTTTCCTCCCTAAAGTAAGAAAAGAGGAAGGAAGTGTAAGTCTTTATGTCAAGGCAAACCAATGACAAACATTAGTATCTACTTTACCACAAGGAAATGTTTCTCTAACAAAGTAATAAACAAGAGAACATTGGGAAATAACACCAATACCATAGAATAATCAGAATATTTTTATTGTTGACTTTGCTAATAAAAACATGCCCCTGATAATCTGAGGAGAGAGGAAATCCCATAAAACTTGAAGTTCATGTTTATTTTATTTTATGGTACAAGTTTCGTTTTTACAAGTGCATGAGTGAATACCAATATGACTCAACCAGGGGCCGCCAGTACCCCTTGCCAATTTTAAAATCCTTGATGCATAAGAAAACATCCAGCAGAGCATGTTTTGTTAGTGAGCTATACTATCTTTCATAAAAAAGACGGAGAAAGAATGTGAAACTGAATGAGACACAGTTATTTTAGGAAATTTAAAATATATGTCTTCAAAATAATTCATTCTTTTGTGGGGATTGAAGAGTCACTGCTAACTGAATAATAATAATTGAACACAAATGCAATTTTTCATAAATTCTAAAGTTGGTAATAGAGGAGAAAAGTAAATACAGAAGTACTTGTGTTTCTACTGTTGCCCAACCATTTAATTTTTGAGACAGGTTTTGGCATTCAGTTCAGGGCTGCCTTCAACTCACTTTGTACCCCAGGCTGCCCTTGAATGCGAAGCGATCCTCCTGCCTCAACCACCCAAGTGCTGGTATTACATGTGTGTACACCATGCTCAGCACTCCAGCCATTTCAAGTGCTCAATAACAAGTAAATGCTTCCCAGAAATACTAGAAATATATTAGAAGGGCTCTTCTAAAGTTAAATATATTTGAGGTTGGATAAGCTATTGCTTGGTAAGAAAGTGGCTAGGTACAAGTAAATAATTTGTACTGATTTACTGAATAATAACTTTTTAAAAAATAAACCCTATCACTTGCACCAATGCAGACAAACAAACAAACAAACAAACAAAAAGATGTGATATATATATATATATATATATATATATATATATGATTTAAATGATCTGTAAAATGCACAGAGAATAATTAACAAAAAACTTATATGCATAGATAGTAAATATAAGGACATAATGGTGCAAAGGTCCCAATCGTAGCTGTGCATGGTCAACAGAGCATAACCAGTGTAACTAACTAGAAGTTAAACTTCTAGGTCAAAAGATACTATTGAATGTCACATTTACTATTGAAGCCCTTAGACTGAGTTCTTTGAAAATGAATCTCTGTATTAAGATTATTAGTAGGCTCTGCAAGAGTGGTGAAGAGATATGAATTTAAAATTAAATCAAATCTTTAGAGAATAAATGTTCAAGTATGGGGAAGTAGTACAAGATTATAATTAAAGAATCAGGGAAAGAACCAAATGAAGAGAAAGCAAAAAAAAAAAAACAGAAAGAAGAAGAAGGAGGTAAGAAAAAGTAGGAATAAGATAAAGATAGGAAAAAGACAAACAGGTGGGAGAGAGTTCTAAAATCAGACAACATGAGCCAAGGACTGGAACTGTGATGTTAAACTCTTGTCCATATTCAATGACACAATTAGAAATACTACAAGTTTCAGAGAAGTGAAGTGCTTTATTGTTGTTGTTATTGTTGTTGTTTTGTCACTAAACTCAACATTCAGTGTTGAGTGCCTGGAGTGTCACATACTAATCCTTTGACACAGTTTAAAATGTTAATAAAGAAAAAAAAAGTAAACTTGAGACTATCCTTTACACTTTTGAAACAACTATTTTTAAAAACTTCCTTCTAAGTTGAATGAGGTTGCACATGCTTATAAATTCCAGCACTCTGGAAGCTGAGGCAGAAGGATCACAAGTCCAAACCAAGTCTGGACAGGTAAATAACTTGGTGAGAACCTGTCTCAAAATAAATAAATAAAAAATTTTAAAAAATTAAATGGGCCGGGGGCATAATTCATTATGAAGGTCCTCACTTCAATCTCTAGCACCAAAACAAACAAATGAAAAACAAATGTTAGATTATGAAGACAGTTGAGAAATTGAATGTATTCCTTCTTTTCTAAAAACTCAATGGTCTCACACAAAGTTTCTGCTTTTCTCCTGTGTAGGCATGTGAAGAAATAAACCATAGACTAATATAGTAAATTTTTAGTGGTGTAGACTTTAGTTATTTGCCATTATATAAGCAGCAAAGTAATTTAAAGTCAAGAAACTCCATTTTTAGGTCTTAATCAACGTGACCAGATGGCAAAAAAGATAAAACATAGCAAGTAACTTCTCAAGGGTGTGTATGTGAAACATGCATTTCATAAGCAATCCTTTTCAATACTGTATTCACTAACATTTGAACAATTTGTGAAGTATTGTGTATTCAATATTAAGGTAATTTGTGGCTTACAAAACCTTCATTTGTGAAGATATAATGAAAAATCAAAAAAAAAACATTTGATGATTTGATCAGTATTTGCCAAATATTCCATGTAATGAATGACAAGTATTATTGTGCTAAGAGGTTTCAAATTTTGTGTCCATATGCACTCTAAATAAAAAATTGCTGAAAAATGTTGTGATCTTAGCATACAGAAAATTCCCATGCCTCATTCTTCTTTCCATTTATAACATTCTATTTCCAGTTTGAAGAAGAAAATAAAATCTATAATTTCTTTTAGCATTCTTATTATTTGTACTCAGATTTGTTTAAATCTCTGCTACAGAAGCATGAGAAGTTTTCAGGGAAACACGTAACAGATGTGGTTTCACCATAAAAGCTTAGTATTTAAATAATAAAATATGGCACACGTTAGGGAGAAAACATTAAACCAAAAAAAAAAGAAAATCAGCTTAATTTATGATAACTTAAACATAACTATGATTATCACAAAAGGTTCAGAGAATTTGGGACCACAGATTCACAATGGCTAATTTTGCATACTTCCCTAAAGGAAAAATGGAGACTCAAGATTGTGGTATCACCCTTCTTAGCATAAAATCATCTCTGCCCTCTGGAGGCGTTGCCTGATGGGCCATCCCTCTCTGAGGTTATTCCTTCCTATGATTGTGTACACCCATTCCATGGCACATGCCCAGTGAATACTGGCGGGTTTTGAGTATCTGAATCTTTGCTCATCATGAGTCACTGACTTCCCAGTCTTCCTTCTGCACCTTATTAAATTTCTCTGTCTCTTACTTCATCCTTTCACCATACCCCTCATATAGGCAGTTGGAGATCTTGACCAGGTCCCCAATAAAAGACAAAGTATCTCCCTTGCGTGTTGTCTATCACCACCTAAATATACTGCTCCAAGTCAAACCGAGGTGGTGAGAGCAAAAATAGGAAGAACAGTAGAATTAATTTCTTCCTCCTGTATCATTTTCATATGACTTCTCAAGGTCACATTAAACAAATACATGTAACTGTATTTCCCATGTGTCATAAATAGTCAAACACACTATTTTGTAATCAAAATTTTTGTCAGTTATAAATGAAAAAACAACCCTTGTCATTTCTACGCATTTCCTTTTTCAATGACCTTTCTCTGTTTTTGCGGGGAAGTGGGGAATAAACAAAATTCAATATTGGTATTCTATAGAAGTAACTTTCTGTTTCAAGTATTTTGTTGTCTAGTACATTTTTTTCCTCCATGACCAAAACTACACTAAGTCAATTTTGGACATCTGTGTCACCAGATAAAGATGAGACAAGATCAGAAAGTTTCCAGAGCTCTAGCAGCATTGCTTCTTGTTCACAGTTAATTCACTTCATCTGGGGTAAGATTATACCCATGTGAATTCACACAGCCAGCGAGTTTCCATTTTCTATGTTATGCCAAAGCAAAGTGCATCTTTCTCTCCTTCCATGTGAAGAGGAATCATCTTATCAGCACACAGAAACTATAATCTCACAAAACATCTTTCAAGTAAACTAAAGGAAGCAAATAAAGAGTTAGGGATATTTCTTTTGGAGTCTGAGTCACATTTTGTTTGTTTTGAGTTCAGCAAATTTGTGG
This sequence comes from Hydrochoerus hydrochaeris, assembly GCA_004027455.1. Classification (NCBI taxonomy): domain Eukaryota; kingdom Metazoa; phylum Chordata; class Mammalia; order Rodentia; family Hydrochaeridae; genus Hydrochoerus; species Hydrochoerus hydrochaeris. Next base: position 356,907 of record PVLA01001334.1, read on the forward strand.
AAACCATTATTTTCATGAATGCTTAGAAATAATGTAATTATGTTCTGTCTTTTTTGTATGAACTATCATTAAAGCAATATTGACTTAAACATGAGGGCCTTTTGCCTTTTTAAAAATTTTCTCCAAGTATTTATCATGTTCCTCTAGGTAATTTTGCAATCCCACGCTCTGTTAGTTTATAGTTTTGCTTTTTGCTGAAACTGTTCTTTATATCATCTGCTTAATAAACATGAATTAATCATGTGTCACTCTTTGAGATCAGAAATGACATTTGTCTGTAAAAGAGGTCATGATTTGGCTGAAGAGATGGACAGATAGGCAAACGGACACACACACAGACACACATGCATACAGATACAGAGACATCAAAGCAAAAACAACAAATCTATAAAGCAGCAAATTCAATAAGGAAAATAATTAGTTGGCAGAAAATACTCTATGAAGTATAAGAAAGTTACCTGTATGCACTAGAGCATTCAACAGGCTGCCTCTAAAGGATAATATTTAACATGGTTCTTGAAATGGTTACAGGGCAGAGAAAATAGCCCAAGAACTATTTCTAAGATGAAGATCTTCATGGTGTGTTGATGAAAATCAGGATGATAGCCTGGAAAGATGCACATCAGGGAGAGACCTGAGTGTTAGATAAACCTCTCTTCAAAAGATCCTTAGAAAATTTGGGGCCAAAACAATGAAGAATTGCAGACATGTTAAAGTGAATGTTTCCAAATATTTCTTTATCTCTGCTTGTATGTGATATATATTTCATCTTAAAGAGAAAAATATGTATTAGTTGTTGAATATTAATATACTAACTGTATGCTTACTGAATAATCTCAATGTTTGTAATGATGGGTTTCTTAGTGACATTTTGATGTTTGATGCATTTTATTTTTAATAATGATATTTTAGTTGAAATATTTGTTCATATTTATTTTTGCTATAAACCTGATTAAATGCATTTATCATTTTCTTTGTGATCAAAATAAATGTTTAAATAGGTTTTTACTTTGTTTTTCTTTTTGTTAGAAATAGAACATATTCATATGTTATAGCATCACTTTGTAAACATTAGAAAAACAGTTGAGGAGAAAGAAAAATACAGAAAAGATATTCTCCATGAATTCTACATTAAGAGATGCTGTGAGTTGTTCTGGCTTATAAATGAAAAAAAAATACAATTCTTGGTTCCGTATTGAAATTTAAAGTCATGATAATGATGAGAATTACTTTTGCAATGGTACAGTTGAAAAGAAAGAAGAGTTTCTACTGCTAAGTATTTCTCCTTCTAATGAGGATTTTTTTTTTTTATCGGTAACAGGGATCGAACTCAGGACGGCGTGCTTGCATGGCAGGTGCCTATGCCACTGAGCTAAATCCCCAGCCCCTCTAATGAGGATTTTGAAACCCATACCCTACTGATTTATAGGATGAAAAATTCTGTGCATTAAGTTTAGCTAAGAAAAGAAGGAACTTTTATAGACAGGTGAAGAGAGGTATGACAGTTACTGAATACCACACCAGGGTCAAAATATCAATTTATTCTGTAAATTAATTCACTCAACAACAGTGAAAGGACAGTGAATAAAGTTCAGATCAATTGATTTTGCCAAAGGTACATACTTCATTAAGAAACAAAGTAAGGATTCAAATTCATCAATGTCTCTCTGACTATGACTCCCACAGAGATTATAATTTAGAATATTGCTATGTGGACATAGGCACCATTAGTCAGATGTATCTCTCATCTGGAAATAGTGTTTCTTAAAATGATTTTAATATACAAGTATTGAAACAATAATGCAATAATACCAATGTTATGGTTACTATGAAAAACTGTACCATAGATTGAGGCAAAGATTGTAATTTCCATAAACAATATCCATGTTTTCCTTCTCACATACACAAATAACTTAAATTTTTATCAGAATGAGTAAGTATGAATTTTTAAGTTTCTGTTACAAGTTGGAGCACTATTGTGCGGCAGCTCTAGCCAATGTGGTATAAATGACAGTTGTTGAATATTTCTTTGATTAAAATTCCTGACAATGTATATTTCAGGAATAAATAGCAGCTCCATGGTGTGTGGTCTTTTGCCCTCATTATTTTACTGTCCTGAAAAGTTGTACAAGACACTTAGAAGTGGGGAGGCTACCTAGAAACTGTTAGTTAACTCTTATCATTTAGGAATAAGTGAATGAAATTTCAAAGGATTTTACATTTAGATAACATTGTAATGCTATTTCATCAATACCATACTGCCTTTTGTCAAATTTTTTTTCATTTCAGAGACAAAAGGAAAAAAAAAGATTAATTGTTTAAGCCAATATTCTCAAATTTTACCACTTATAATTTAAAAATAGCACTCCAAAATATGTTTTAGCCTGTGTGAGAAGATGTTAATTACTGTGTCTATGGAGACAAATGGGAAAAAATGTCAATAAAGCTTGCTTCTATCGATACTAGAATTTTTATATCCTGAAGATGCAGAGGTAATTCTAATTCTCTGTTTTACAATTAGCTCTTGTTTCAGGTTTAAACTAATCATTTTAATAGGAAGAATAGTTATTTTTAAGAAATTCATTTAAATTAGTTGGAATGGTCAGCGTATTACAGATAAAAGAATATTTGTGTGCTAAATGGTATAATTTATTTTATCATTCTACTATTTCTATGAATCAGATATAATTGGTTACAGTAACTGTAAAAATAAAATGCCATTGTATCTCATCTTTCTGTTATGGATTTCAATTAAAAAGAAAAGAATAATTATACAAGGTTCTATGCCAAGATATTACCATATAAATGAGGACCTCATTGTTTTATAGAAAAAGATATATAAAGGTATTAATCTGTCACATTATTTACAATGTTTACAGAATTTATTATTATATATCTTCAATTATCACTTAACTAATTTTATAGATATAGATACATCCTGTTCAAATTTGTATAATTATATTAGCTATAGTCTTATGGTTTTGAAGTAATTTTCATTTTGTATTATTTAATATTTAAATGATTAAAAACTCAAAACACTTTTAAAACTAATTTAAACGTATATTGATTAATTTTTAAACGTTTAAACATGAGGACAAATGCTACAGACTTATTTCCATCACTTTTGCCTGGAATAGCACATAGAGTATGATACTGTTAGAGTAAAATATGTTGTTTTCAGCTTTTAAAAAAATAAAACTTAAAAGGTTTTTTTGAAAGTTTTAAATTCCATTTGGTCTTAACTGATAAGGGACACACTTGGAGATTACAAGAACCATAATGCAAATATGCTCTAGCAAATGTAGTTATATGTCTTGCTATAAATATTTAAATCCTTCCAGAAAAGAAAATTTCTCTTTAAATTTACATTTGCGATTTATCAGTTATTTTTTAAGGAACCATTTGATTAGGGGAGAGAGATTTTAAGCATTCCATTAGGAACACTGGTTTTCTTTGAGCACTGATGTTTATTATGCTCTTTCTAGACAACAATTCCATAAGTTTGATGTATCTTATTAATTTGTTTTGTAGGAGTTGATCAATTAACTTGAGAAAACTCTATGTAGCGTTGATTCAATCACATAACAAGCGTAATTTAATATAAATGGTGCATAAGACATTGATTTTGCCCAACTGCTCTGTAGAATTAGTGTCACTAAAGAAGGCAGCCAAGCTGAACTAACAATATTAAGCATTTGTGCAATTTATCTCTTGCTATAATGAACAGTAAATGGTATAATGACCAACAAGATTAATGATAAAACAAACATGCTAGTTAGATTCATGCTATAGAAGACCAATTCACAGTATTACTTGGTAATCAATAATGTGAAAATGAATTTCACCAATAGAAGTGTGCAATCAAGTAACAGAAATAATCAAACCTTTTCCAGGAACAAATCCATTGCTATATCATTTAACAAGCTCAGTTCAAGATTGAGTATGCTATAATTCCTCTTTTTAAACTTTTTGTAAACTGATTTTCCAGAATAAAATTAAAAACATTAAGTGTGTATTGTGTTAACAAATACCTGTATTTAAATTTTCCCTTATTTATAAAGGACTGGTTAATTAGAGAGTCTTTTCCTGACCCAATTATAAATGGAGAGGATATTTACCTATAGCTACCATTTACAACCAATGTACTTTCCTTCCAGTGACTTTTTCAAATATAATCAACTAAATCAAGAAATGTGGCAACAAAAACATAAAAAATAAATTGAACAAATTTCTTAATGGAAAATACTGATGCTAACAAAAAATCTGCTTTGTTGTCTTTTTTTTGCCATTTTCTGCAACTCACTAACTCTGCCTGACTCCCTCAAATTCTTTTAAACCCTTACCCTTCAATTAACGACGATACAGCAACCATACATCAAGAGTTCGTTGGAAACGTTCTAACATTTAAACTCTATGTTTCTCTAGAAGGAAATTCTCGAGAGTATTTCAAACCTTCACAGTAAGTGGAAGTGTTTCCTTTCACTTTGAAACCTTCACAGAATGAAATGGCTGAAAGTTAATACTCTGCACTTTTCTTTACTCAGTGTGGCTGTTTGGGGCTTGAACTACAGCCAACACTTACTTCCTCTGCACCAGAGAGCTGTAAGTATTTTTACCGTGGTCAACTCCACGATAAAAAAAAAAAAAATGTTGCATCCTGGCTCTGGGTGCATTCAAGCAAGTCATATAAATTAATTTTATGTGAATCAATTCTTATAGATTCAAAAAAACTCTATTAACTTCTATCCTACCATTATACGAGAATATTTTATTTTATTTTATTTTATTTTATTTTTGGTACAAAGAGATTAGGATCATTTCTGTGCTCAAATGTACAAATAACAAATCTTTTAAAACATGTAATTATAACATAATAGTATGTAATAAAACTTACCGGGGACATTCTATATCCTATGTCGGTAAGCTGTTCAGATGCAACAATATTCATGCATCGTATCAGTTCTCTGAAATAGATTATGAAATTACACTTTATTTTATAGTTGTGGAAATAAACGCATAAAATAATTACTAAATATCCCAGTTAAGTGGAAAATTTATAGCTGGTAGCCAAACTTTCCAGTCATGTAAATCCTGTCTCATTAATTTGAAGAGAATTTCTTCTTTTCATTTCATTTTCTTAAAGACTTTGTTTTTCATCTTTTTTTATATATTCTATTCAAAAAATATATATACTCTGTCCCTTTACTTATCAAGTTAGGTTTAGTTGATTATAAAGAACAGAATTTCAAGGTATTACATGAAAATGAACGACCTAACCTCAAAAAGGACAGTAATAGGACTAAAACAGAAACACAGATTTTTACTAATAGCTACCACTAATATGTTACTGCAGCTTTCTACATAATTGCTGCTTTACTTTGTGTTGCAATGCTCTTCATTAGAGTTTGTGTTTAATTTATACTTTTTGCTCACTTTTTGCTTTTGCCACTTCATAATTAGAATTTTCATTTTGGGTTTCTAACACTGCTTAAACTCTCAGTTTGAGCTTGCATGCCTAACTGCATTACTACATGCTTAATACTCATTTCTGAGATGGGAAATTTGATTAACTAATCCAGTTTGGGTAGAGAAAATCCTGTGGAGCTGACTGGTGCACTTATTAACCCTTTGGCAACATGTTCCTACCTCAGTCCCAGCTGTTTTATTAGAATAATCTGAGCAAGAGTCTTGCGTCCTCAATTACAATGAGGATCATCTTTAAACAGTTTTAGCTTGGTCAACTATGTGCCATCTATTTTCCAAAGTAGTATTTCATGATTTTTACATATCAAACTGAGAAAATTGTGACAGTATGACTTTATTCTAAAAAGTAGTGATTTTTTAAACAGGATCACTTAAAAGGATAAGTTTTTAAACATGAAAGAAAAAGATTTCAAGTGTCCAATAGAGTTGATGAGTTGAAGCACACTTATGTGCAGCAACAGGCTGTGTAATAAAAATCCCATAAAGTTATCTAATCTTTTGTCTTGTGTGCCATACCCGGAACTGCTCTCTTATTTCTCAGGAACGATTCTCAAATAAAGTTCTTGATTTGATATAAACAATTGAGACAGAGACTTATTTATATTTGATAAATATCTAAATGTGATAGCTAGTCTAAAATAGTTTAATATTTATCAAATTTAAATATTTATTTAAATAACATAATATATTATTTACAATGCAATATATTATTTATTTATATATTATTTACAATGCAATATAATAAATACTAAATGTAAATATTATACTTAAATATTTATCAAATTTTACAAACATAAATGTAAAATTCATTTTAAACAAAAGCTAACATTTACATTTCTAAATATATTTTTAGGATTAAATTTTATATTCTTATTTATAAACATACAGTCATTAGAATTTTAAATTTATTTGGGCATAAAATAGGTGTTCAATAAGTATTTAGTACATTTCTTAAATGTGCATATATCTAATTATAACTTGCATATGTCAAAACAAGATCTATGTTATCACAATGCTGATCATTTTACAAAACTAAATTAGCTTCCCTTCTTGCTTTTGTTGGCTCAGAATTCAATGAGTTATGATGCAATTCAATGAAGTCAAATGCATAGAGTGCACTACATAGTATATGTTAATAAACTAGTATATGTTCATAGTAAATCACAATTTAATAAAATAAAATACATCAATATTATCTAATTCAATTATTGTTTTCATCAGTACTATATCCATAGTTCCCAAAAGATAGAGTAGTTTATTGAAGACTAGTTTTCTTAAGTTTGTGGTTTTTTTCAGTTTTGTTGCACATACCATAATTCAAATATCGTTTATATATGAGCAGATATAAAATTTAAATAAGCCAAAATATGATTAAACTAAGGGCCAGGGATGTAGCTCAGGGTCCCAGCACCTACCTAGCAAGCACGAGGTCCTAAGTTCAATTTCCAGTTAAAAAAAATATACAATTAAACTGATACGTGATCCAAAGTACCATGAAAGCTTACACTATCAAAATATATTTTTCAAGTATTGTTTCAATAAATTTTAAGAATCTGTAAATACATTGAATAAGCTAAAATATTCTAAGATTAAATATTGCTGAATATATCATGCAAGGCAAATCTATAACTGTTCATGATGTAATTGACATTAAGTCAGCTTCATTCTCATTTTTCTCATGTGTTCTTCCTGAATTTTTATCTCCTATTTTAAAGCTACCCAAAATACATGTTTGGCATTCTATATATAGAGTTATAACTTGTTTTTTCTGATTATTAGTAACATGCTGGGAATATAGTATGTTAGTCAGGATCAATAGAGAAAGAAAAACAGATATGTACAATTAATCAGGATACTATATTAAAAGTTGTCTTCTATCAAAAACCAAAGGAGAGAGTAATTAATTCTGCTAGGAAACTTATAAAATGTGGAAGAGCTTTCACAGAGAGTTGAATATAAAAACAAAAGCTAAAAAGGATATATATATATATATATATATATATATATATATATAATATATGATTGTCTTAAGAGAAAGGTATGTGAAAAATGAACAAGAAGTAGTGTTTGAAGAAATGTGTGACTCATAGATAGATCTTGTGCCATTAAATATTTGACTCTTAGCAGATGTCTCTTTGTCTTTATTTTTAATTGGTCTATAGCAAATATGCTATGCAGTGCATATGATATTAATGTTCTGCATCATTCTTTCAACTCAGCAAGATTCTTTATCTAGACGAATGTGTGATCCACTCCCCGTTCCTTACTCCCCAGACTTGCTGTCCCTGTACAGGAGTATCTTGATAGTGATCATTTAAATAGCGTAATGGTGCTCAGGATCAATCAAAAACAAAACATCTACAGATTTATTGGCATTCTTTTCTCTTTGCTTAATTGTGGGTCTGAGTGACATACAGCAAGCATACTGTGCTCTACCCTATTCTCCATGCTTTGAAGTTTACAAGAACTTCCTCAAAGGAGGAGGAGATTAAAATGAGCAATCACCCCACCTAACCCAGCAGGCAACTGCTCTAGTACTGAGGATTATTCAATATCTTACTTAGAAATGTTTAAGTCACATATTCCAATATAAATTGTATCTACAATAGAGTAGTAATTTGGCCTGTATTTTTTGCTATCTTTGATTCAGAACTTTAAAGTGGAGAAGGCTAATTTAAAAAAATACTTTGCAGATATTTATATTCTATAATTATGGAGAACAGTTTGATGCCATATTTATATGTAGTACAATTATATATATATATATATATATATATATATATAGTTTAATTATCATATGAAGGCAATTACATATCTATCACTTCAAATTTATCATTTTGAGAATACTCAAAATCACATCTATTATGAAATGTAAGGTAATTTATTATGACTGTAAATCACCACACTGTTCTACAGAACACTAGAATTTTTTATTGAGTTTCACAGAATTCAGTTTATAAGACCTTATACAAATTTTGGAGTTTTCATAAATAAACCTGTAGCTATAGGCATGCTACTGAAAGGAAATACTATTTTTAAAAGTAGAATTTTGGATCAGTTAATTTTTACACTGAGTTGATAAAGTATAATATTCAGACATGTTGAACACCACTGTTTGTGATCATAAAGATTTCCTCAAAAAAAAGATACATTCAATTATTTATGTTACCTGTATTTTTATTCATCCTACAGGAGAAGAGTTGAGTAGTCAGACTGAGAGGTATGTCCTGCAAAGCCTAAAATGTTTGCTATCTGAATCTTTACGTGAAAAAATTTTCTGAAATTTATAGGAAATTTTGTTTTAAATTGACAGAAAATAATTTAAATTGATAGAAGCAATGATTTGTAATGAAATTACACTTTTGATACTGTATTTTAAAAGTTTCTTTAGTTTGAATATTGAAATTGCTTGAATTGTTAATTATTTTATCATTATTTACAGGTAAAACACAGCCTTGAGAGTAGACTTTTAATTCCCTGAAGGAAGTGTACCATGTCTTACTGCACATTGAGAAGAGGCTAATAGTTACAAAAAAAATTAAAATGTGTAAAATAAACTTTACATAGGTAGATAAAGAGGTATTTATTCTTTGTGCTATGGTCTCTTGGTTTTGTCTATGGGAGGTAGATGTCTGATTCTCAGAGGAAGATGTGAGCATTAGACCCTTTATATGAAAGAAGATCAGGAACTTCTAGGCAATAGCTGTGTTGTGCTCCTTCCTGAAATAAAATTTTGCTTATTCAGATTACAAAGGTCAATCTCATACTCTTATTTTTTCTGATATTCTGTATTACTAATAAGTGTTCTGTTTATAAAGGCTAGATTCATTTAATCTCTATTATTAGGCATTTGGCTAGATAAAATTCATAAACTTAACAAATACAATGAGTGATCAAAAAACATGTCATTGTTTAAATACAAAAAAACCTTATCATTGTAAAATATACATGACCAAGAACAAAGAAAACCTGTATTTTAAGTGAGGGAGATTATTTTTAGGATTTTGAGGGTAACTAATGACAATGTGTCTTCCACCCTAATATTTTTTTAATTTACTCATTCTCTATATTTTTATTACATCTCATTGATCAACAATTTACGACAATTTTTCTAAAAAATAAAAACATTACAGTGTGTCTTTATTGACTTTCTTTAGAGAATCTGTGGGATGCAACTTCTGGGTCTTCTACAATGTCAATATCACCATGAAAGGTAAAAATTTAGAATTTATTCAGGATATTAAGGTAGCCAGAACAGTACAGAAAAGACTTCCAGAACTGCTTCAGTGTGACAAGAACAATGGAGTAAGTGTGTAAAAAGCAAAGCAGGGTACTTTGAAAGGGATTAATGACAATGTGTCATTTACTGAAACATTTTAATTTTAACATTCACTATATTTTTATTAGACCTTGTGAACTTCAAATGTCAACGATTTAGCAAAATATTTTATTTCTAACCCTCAAGGAAGTTCAAGTGAAATGTTTTGTTCCTGTAGTAATTCAGGCAACAATCCTGTCATACGGTCCCAACTGCATGATACAGGTAAAGAGGAGAGGATCGATCAATGCATCTTACCTGCAATTATATCATCCGTACTATGGAATTGTGGCCAATTTGAGCTTCTCTATTTATTTTACTTTCTGTGTTGTAAAGATTGTTCAACTACATTTAAGTCACTCGTTATGTGTAAGTGGGCAAGCAGCTTCAGAAGCCATCTTCCTTTTCACCAAGATGAAAGCTAACGAGGAAACAAGGAAAGAAGACCAAAAACCCAGTCAAATACTTTTATTGTAGGTCATTTTACTATTATTTTCACTTCATTTACTTGATTTCATTTTACTGAGTAAGGCAACAGATGTTCTCCATTGGCTCAAATTAAATAACGTGCAACAAATGTGCTGATTGGATAGACAACTGCAAACTCTGGCAACTGATGAACAGTGTGAGATACAGATAAAATAAAAATTCACACAAAAGGTAAGAAGGTCCAAAATAAACTTATTAATCAAAGTTAATACATGGTAGAGTATTCCACAATTACGTTAAAATTTTCAACATAAAATGATTACAGAATATTAAGTTTCTGGTTGATCTGTATTGAGATCTTGTTATGATTATTTCCTTTTTATAACAGAGAAAACAAAAACTTGAAGAGGATCAGTAGTTCAATTGAAGGCAAATGATCAATAAAGAAGATGCTGCTTTGTGGTTCAAATTTTCTGTCTCCATTTATTTTTTTCTATTATAGTCATTGTCTCTATAAGGTCAGGTCAGGAAAGGTATGTATTCATTATTGTAGGTCAAAATTGCTGCATTTCCCACACCATGATTTATTTCATTACATGTGAGGTGTGCATGTTTGTGTGCATGGGTATTTGTGTGTGTGTGTGTGTGTGTGTGTGTGCGTGCGTGTGTGCAATGGAAGAAGGGACCATTTGCTTTTATTAGTTCAAAAAAAGATAAAATACCTTCACCTGCCTCTCCCTCTCTTATTAAAAAGAGAGCCAAGTTGGATAGATTGATCCTTTCTCTCTGTGTGGCTGGGTCAGACGGAGTTAATTAAGCATAGTCTGGACCCCCCAAGCAAGAAAGTGCTTTTGGATGAAGTTCAGAGAGAAGTCTCTGAAGCTAGCATGGAGCTGGCCCCAACTACCTTGTTCTGGCCAATACAAATATTATTATGGGTCTTATTAATCAGTTACAGTTTTTGACTCTATGACCTTCTGAAGGCAGTATATTTCCACAATGCTGCATGAAGTATTTCCTTCTATTTGTTCAAACGTATTTGATATCAATTTGTTCTAAGGATTTCATGCATACTTTGTAAGAACAATAAAGAAACAATATGGGTTGATTTTTGCTACACATGTTTTAAACTCATGATTTATTCAATTCCTTTTTGATTTATAATTTTCCAGAAATAGAAAAACACCCTAATATATCTCCAAACTTACATTTTACATAAATTTAAATATGAATACTAAATTTTTTCAGGATATTTTTGCTTTGATAAAGCACTCATTTTCTGAACTTGCCAAAATAAAAGCAATATCTTGATTGTTTTTACTGTTGTTTTATTTTCTGTAATGTTCATGATATGTTGTATAATAGCACTCAGTTTTAGTCTAATAGATCTTTAAACATCAGGATTGAAATGTGAAAAATCACTAGGCTTTTATCAACACATCTATATTTAATTGGAACTTTTATATTATAATATTTGCTCATGATATTGGCTTGAATTTTATTTTCTTAAAAATCCATAAGTAGTTTCTATCTAGTATGAATTACTAATTAATACCATTAGCTGATCTCACTTACTTGCTGTCTACATCACTTTTTAAATTATTAATTTTTATAAGCAGGGTAAAATTCAAGCCGTTACTCAAGGTAACACTTTTAGATATGCAGAGTTAGAAAAACTCAACTTCGTGTTTTTACCACACAGGTTGCTAAGTCAACAATGACTGGCATTGATATGTGGTCTCTTAGCACTTCTGGAAATATACACTGTTTTGGATTTTTATAAGTATAGTACATACTTGTTATGCTTTGTAATCTAAAATTACTTCATTGAATTTTATGAATGGAAACTGTGATAACATAAGATCAAAAGTATGTTGTATGAATACTTTTAGTTTTCTAAGATTTTTAGAACAAAAGAACAAAATATTGTAGATTTCTTATTTAATATGATCTTTGGCCATAATATGTTATTTCCTTTTAAAATTACTTGGCTTTAGGGTGTGGTCTAACATTTCTTACTGTAGATATTTGTGGTCATAAATACTCTTTATTCTTGGCAAGTTTGTAATTTTTGAGAAAATGTTTGCTAAAATTTGTCACGGATACTTCTTTATATGTACCTAAATTCCTACACATACATGTCTCTAAAATAGGATGAATTGGGTGCTGAAGCATTTTGATGGAGGAGTAAGCATTCATGATGTGGAATGCTACTTATCAACTAATATTTGTTAGTAAATTTATCATAATAAACAGGTTTGTTGTATGTTGTTATGTGTTTTACAAAAATCAGTGCAATCGAACATTATCTAGGTCTTATCTTGTGTTACATAGCTCAAACAACATTAAAGGGTAGAAAAGCTTATGAAAAAAGGATTTTATTTTGGTTCATGATTAGAAAGTCTAAAATCACTAGATCACAACTTTTATGAGTCTCTTACTACTTTAACTCATGGCAGAAATCTGAAAGACAAGGGAATAAAGTATCAAAAAAGTAAATCTATTATCTGTGTATAGTTATAGTTTGGATTTAAAATGTCCCTGAAAATGTCATCTGTTCGGAAGTGGATTGGGCTGGAAGAGTGGGTCACTGGGTTCATAACCTACATGGCTGTAATCTTGTCCCTGGCTCTTCTGCTCTGCATCCTGGCTGCCACGGTTTAAGCAGCTTTCTCCATTATGTTTTCTCTACCTTTAAACTAACGAAGCATGGAGTGAATCCTGTGAAAACTGAGCTCAAATAACCCTTTACTTATTTAAGTTGTGGGTACTGGATTTTTTTGTTTCAGTGATGAGAAAGCTGACTGGTTAAAAAAAAATTAGTTGTGGGACTGGGATCATTATGCAACTGTATCTGACTATGAAATTTGTAGGAAGAGATTGGAAATCTGTAACAATGTGGGACAGAGTGGCCCTGGAAAGCTGTAAGCATATCCTGTTGGATGATTCTGCTTAGAGCTCAGAAGACTGTCACAATGATAGAAGTGCAGAAAGTAAAGTTGAAGTTGACCTCAGTTGGGAATAGGCTCCATTGACAATTGGGCTAAATAAGTATCATTCTGGCAAAGAATTTATTGAAATTTGACCTCACCCTAAAACTTGGTATAAGATTGAATTTAAAGGTAGCAGATTAATTGATCTAGAAGAAATTTCAAAGTAGCCCAACTTTTAGGCTGTGGAACAGATACTACAGGCAGCTTTTAATCAGATCTACACTGAGAATCAGAACCAAGTCAAAACTGAGTGATTTGAAAATTTGCAGAAGAAAGCACCTATAAATATGAGTCTAATAACACATGGCTGCTGAAAAGATTATTATTGAAAAGACACCAAAATCTTTGTGCTATGACAATAAGAATAAATAGTTTAAAGGTATCTTAAGTTTTGATACTTCTATCCTTTGCAGGATGACATGTATCAAAGTATAAGCCCTTTTGAAAGATTTTTCCTGCAAAAGAGAGGTCCAGAGCAACCTGATTATTCAGAACATCCTAGGATGCTTTTACAACATGCTTTTTCAGCCATCTAGACTCCTAGAGATGACTCTAGAAGCCATGGTCCAAAGAGAACAGGCACTGTGAAGCTAGTGGTAGACTTTGGTGTCATCCATGGGGTCCTAGTCTTCCAGTCATGAATAAAACAAAAGTTGTGCTATCAGGGAGGCTTCCTCTCACATCCTAAGGAAGAACTGGGAGCACAGGCAATGCGATTCTGTGAGAGTAATGCATAAATCTGCAAGAGTGAAACTAAAAGCGCAGAGAATAAAGAAAGTTGGAGTTCTCAGAAATCTGGATTATCTGTTAATGAAAGCAACAGGCAGTGAGCAGATCACTCCCAAGAAAGAGGTCATACGGACTGCAACGAGAAAAGCCATATAGGTGCTGCAGCCCAAGCCTTTTGGAGTACACATAACACCACAAGCTGCCCCATGTGGTGTGCATGTGCTATGGATGCACTGTTTGTCCTCTTAGTTTTTGTCAGTCTTGCTTTGGATTGATTCTTTTCTGTCCCCTTATTCTTCCCTTTTGGAATGAAAGTGTATGTTAAAAGTGCTAAAATTTCGGGCTCACCACTAAGAATTTGTCTTGAGTCTCAGAGGAGATTTTGACCTTGGACTTTTCAGCAATATGGGAACTGTTAAAAGTTTGGCAGTTCTTGGAGATGAAGTAAATGCATTTTGCATAATGAAATGGACGTAAACATTTTGGAGAATGGTGCACAATGCTATTATTTGAATATAAAATTTCCCCAAAAAAGCTCATGTTTTCAGAGTAGGGGCCAAGTTAGGAGGGGAAGTGCATTGGGAGCATAATTTGTAAGGATATATTCTTGTCCCTAGCGCTTCCTCCTCCTCCTCTTTCTCTTCCTCTTCCTCTTCCTCCTCTACTTCTTCTGCTCTCCTTCTTCTCTCCTTCTCCTC